>CM060902.1:1322431318-1322918818 GCA_030737815.1 Allium fistulosum | reverse complement strand
TTTGTTCTGTTTTATAAATAGGTTAAACGGATCGATCCATATATGAAGTGGGTTGGGTCATAATGATCCTTTTAATAAATGTATCAAACGAGATTCGATCACAAAATGGGTCGGATCAATTTTGATCCAATCCATTATGATCCAACACGACCCATATGACAGGTCTATGTAACATAATTGTAAACATATATTTTTTCTTTACTTTTACCTACCTTATTCCGTTGATTATTGCAGCGATGATCCCTAATATTAATTTGTAATAGTTATTTCCCAACAAACTATTGATCGGATTTTGATTTTTTCTTAATAAATCATGAGTGTTCTCCTTATATGAGGATCACTCTTTCATCAAAAAATAAAATAAAATAAACAGTGACGCTTTACTGTTTATGTTGCACAAATATAGCCAATCCACAAATTATATTTTTAAAACTAATATATCTTAGCGATGACTATCAATCGTAACATATATATTTTTCTTTCAATAAAGACAAAGAAGAAACATTTATAATATTACTTTATAATTGGAAACATTCAAAGATATATAGAACCATGCATGAATTTATAAATAGTTTACAATAATATTATACCCTATTATAACATTAATAACCATTCATCTTCTGACCGACAAACCTTGACACAATCCTCTTAAATTGAAGTCATAATATACATAAATAATATATGTAGTTGTACTTCATGCAAATAGTCAATATAAGGAAGAAAGAAAAAGATTCACAATAGTACTCATGCAACTTACTAAATAATGATACGGTCAATTTCAAATCAAATCAAATTGGCAATGAACTGTCATTTCAACCGTCATTTGATTATGAGTAATGTTTTACTCAATAATTGTTAATAATTATTTGATTTGGTCGAAAATATGTCTTACATCAATTGGCAATGAACTGTCATTTCAACCGTTCTGAATGAATTAAAGTGCAGTATGAGCTGCTATCAATTTTGTCCACCATTTTCATATGAGTCACTTGCTATATCCCTGTACCATTTTAGGTGGTTTTTATCACCATTATATATTACTCGACGTGGACTTCAATTGCAAACGGTTGTAATTTTTTAAATCATATCTTTGTAATTGTACTTATTCAACTAATCTGAAAGCCAATAATGAAAATACAAAGGATACTTGCTATATGTTGGATTTGTTTGTAATTTTTCATTGGTTGTGCATATTCAGTTAATTAAACTATATCTGAAAGCCAATAATGAAAATACAAAGGATACTTGCTATATATTGGATTTCTCAAACACTGTTCATGGTATGGCCTTTTGTTCATGTTACTAACATAGACAGATTATATTTTCATATTTAAAATATAAATAGTATTTAAATCATATACTGATAAAATTTTAAATGTCAAGCCAAAATTCTACTTTAGTTCCCGAATTGTTTTCATTGAAGATTGTATAAGGTTATTTCAACTGGATAGAGAAGAGTGCTCACAACATAATTATTATGCAGCTTCCAAATACGACTTGGGGAAAAACAATAAGGAAGACAGAGCTACGAATACAAAGTATATGGTGATGCGCGGCTTACTTCAACCAACCTCCAACCCTTATACTATATATTCTATAATTTTGTACAGTCTATAATTTTATGTCAGTATGGTTCTCCCCTTTTGTACCGTCTGTCCTATTTGTGTTTCATAATGATTTGTAAATTTATTTCAGTTTGGTTGACATTACTATAAAAAAAAGCAACTATAGCATACTTTCTTATTTCCATTTTAGTTTTAGTTTGTTCAACGTACATTTGTACATGACCTGTACGGCATAATACATTATTTCCTGCATAACCAAACCTATTACTCTATATTTCTATTGAAGGTTGTCTTATATGTCAAAATTCAATTCTCCTTTAGCAAGCTTTATCGGTACTTTTCTAATATTCATATTTTCTCATTTTGCATATTTCCTTGCAATTACTATTACATCCAGTAACATATCTGTCTTTATACCACACCGAATTGAGATGACTACCATACTCAATTAGGTTGTTTTCTAGGAAGAAATATTTACTACCTTACAAATATTTAGTAACCAATCACTTTTCTTTCAATGAATGATTCAATCGGTAGTCTGGTTCATTATGTGCATGTATGTCAATTGCTTGCTCATTTCAGTCTAAAATCTATTTTTTGCCACCTTTGTGCTTTTGCAAAAATTATGTGCATTTCAGCCATTTGAATTAAATATTATACAATAGCAATCATCGCATTTTTTAAAAATAATCATTTTTATTATTCCCGGTATATACCTATCCTTAAAGCTTAATGTCTTCCAAAATAACTTTTGACACGTTTACTGGTACAAACTTGCTAACTTGCTTTGATTACACAAAATGAAAAATCCTACAATACCTTGAGCAAATATGACGCAGCGGATTAATCAAAAACAATGTAGATCGATGAATGTAGTTGTAATAACCCGACTTTTTCTCCACAGAAAGTCGGATCATTATGAAGAAAGAAAGGGGTAGAAAATAGAAAAGAAGAGAAGAAAGAAAGAAACAACAACAACGATCTCACAGCGGAACGAATAAATTATATTAATAACATAAACTATTACAAAGTATACAACACTTATCAGAGTTTACACAACTATACAACACATACTAGACAGTTATAAACATCTGTCTAGATATTACAACTCAAATACAATACAAGACTCTAACACAGATATCAACACAGCGGAATACTATATCTACGAACGCCGAAGCCTCCTGCTCCATTGCTCCTCCACAATTCGTCAAAGCTAAACCTGAATCTCTTGGCTACTCGTAAAAATTTGAGTACCCAAGAGTTTATAAAACAGAAATAAACAACTTGGGTCAGACATGGGTCTGGTGTGAGTAACAGGTTAAACTTGTTTAACTTTGAAAACCATTTGGAAAGAAAAGGTATCTCGTAAGACTTCCCGCACATAAACACGGAAAAGTTTTTACCTTACGATAACCAAAACATTTGATAGGAAATTCGATTGTATTATAATAGGGTCTAAGGTTTTCAAATAAATATGAAATAGCCGAAATTGTTACATTATTAAATTCCAGCATACATAAGTATACAATCAAGTCCGTTATCACTTATTGGAATTTGGATTTCCATACAATGGCAGAGCTACCGGGGTACCGCTCATCACAGTACGGGGCCTAGATCACCGTACCGAGGATCACTCCCAATCCCCTGCAACACAAAGCCGGAACCATCCCTTACTGGATAATTCCGAATAAAATCACCCCACAGATGGCCGTCGCCAACTGCACCACTAAGCCGAAATAAAAGAAGGAACTTCTCTAGACAGGGATGACTTTACTCTCAGTGGGTGCTACCCACGAAGCCTTGCTGCACCTCCCCTGTTTTAGCCATTCCCGGTTGATGAGGCTTGAGGTCACGATTTACCTTTAAATCAGAACACATCACTTAGAATGCTCATCGTCCACCTGACGATGTTCTGAAAGCATTCAATCCATACAAGTTCGTTCCGGGTTCGAACGAAACCGAAGGCATTATCTCGTTACACTCGTGTTGGAATCACCCTCAGAGTTAACGACAATAACCCTTGCACTCTGAATCTTCATCTTCATTTGAGATTCACGACCTATCGTTAATTTGGATCGATGTGGTATTCGGGTCTCCAGACCTGGAATTCCGGTATACGGAAACCCGATCCCGGTCTCATCGAAATCCAAAACGTATCTTTTAAGGGCCAAGTTGTTTTAAGGTTAAAACAATTCAATTCTTATCTATACTACACAAAGATAGATAATTCAATAGATAATCTACATTATCATCCCAAACAGATAATTCACATTATCATTTCAATTCAACCAAAACATCCATATCACATATCAGTATACATCTCATCAGAGATATCAAACAATGCAAAGCATCCAATATTATTCATCCATCCATAAGTAATGATTTATCTTATCTCTAATTAATTTAAAGTGAATTAAATTAATTACTTCATTCTATAAATCCTTCTTACTTAACCATTAATTAAACCAATTAATTAATCATACTCCATCTTTAATTAATCATTCCTGATTAATAATCCTTTAATTACTTTAAGTAATTAATCCTTAATTAATTTTACAAATTAATTATCTTAAACCATTTCAGTAATTAATCTTTAATTACTTCATTTATTAATTAACTGTACTTAATTAAATTAATCCTTAATTAATTACAATTAATTAATTACTTTAATCACTTATTATTTATTAATTAATCTTAATTAATCAATTCTTAATTACATCATTAATTATATTAATTAATGATCCTTAATTACTCTTAATTAAATTAATTACATCTAATAATTAATTAGTCACATTTATTAATCACCTTTGATTAATCTCATCTAGTAATTAACTACCCTTAATTACTCTTCCATAAATTAATTACTCATTAATTAATTATCTTTTAATTAATCCCTTGATTAATTATTTAAAGTAATTAACTCAAATTACTTTCATTATATCATCCTTAGTTAATTACATCCACTAATTAACTTTAAATTACTTTCCTAAGTAATTTCACTTTCACTAATTACATTTAAGTAATTATATTTATCACATCTCTAAATGATATCTTAAATTAATTTAATTAATTAATTTAACTTAATCAAATTTATTTAATTAATCACCTTAAGTAATTAATTACCTTAATTACTTCCATTAAGTAATTATACTTAACCAATTCATAAAAGATTATCATTAGTTAATTAATCTACTTGATTATCAAAATTAATCCCATTTATTTAATAATTCCTAATTAATGATCCCTCAATAATTAACCATTTTTAATTACTTCTTTAAGTAATAAATCTTTAATCAACTATCAATTTATTACAAATAAATAAATTCTTAATCACCATTAGATTAACTTCTAATTACCAAATTAATTTCTTAAATTAATTTCTAATCACTTGATTAATTAATTTCCAATCATCTATTAATAACTCATACTTATTTAACAAATGATTCTAAGTCTCAAATTAATTAACACTTAATTAATTTACTTATAATCCTAATTATTTAATTAATTAACACTAAACCATTAATTAATCAAATTATTAAATTATTCATTAATTATTTTATTAATTTAATGACTCCTATATCATTAAACCTTTATTAATCTCTAAATTTAATTATTATCCTTTAACCACTTTAATTATTATTAACAAAAGACTTAAAACATTTTTCCTTAAAATCTTTCTTTAATTCATTTCAAATTAAAGATTTAAATTTGAATTACAAATTTAACTTTAACCAATTTTAAATCAAATTTACAAAATCTTTTTAAAACCAAATGTTAAGGAAACATTTACTATTTACAAAGAACTAGTTATTAACAAAATTGTTTTACCTAAAACTTGATTTTAGTTTAAAAGTTAAAACTGTTTTTATACTAAATCTACAGACCCGAGCCAAATATCAAAATACCCGAGCAAAATCTGAAAACCCCCGAGACCAACTTCCAGACTTCCCTTTCTTTTTATTTTAAACTTTGTTATGTTAAAAATTTTAAAAACTGTTATAAACCCACACGAGTCTCCCCTGTACGAACCCGAGCCCAGTCCCCAATTTCTCGAGTACGACTTCGAGTCAAACCCATCACCTACTCGAGTACGCCTGTTCCTTCCCCAATCTCAAACCCAGACAGATTCCAAGTGTGCACGTGCACAGCTACTCGCCTGAGCTCCGGCCACCCACGACGAACTCTACAAGTCGACAATCAACCCCATACCCTAACTCGATCACCAGAGCCTCGATCAAACACGAAAATCGAATTCGAGCAACCCACCACAACCACGAACAGGAACCAAAGCCTGGAAAATCGTTCGTCCTTGCCGCCTCGTCCACCGGAACGCCTGAAGTTCTGGTCACCGCTTCGTCAATCACCCCACTACCAAACCCCAGAAACTCGAGACACTCGATCGAGCTACGACTTCGAACGAGACAAGTAACCATTGCACTTAAAAACTAGGTTTACAGACTTAAATCTATCACTGTCACCACCACAACACCATGATCATCATCCTGGCAATTTTCCCGAACTCTACGATCGTTCAACTACCCCCAGAGAAGCTCACGATCCCTCCGATCAACTAGATTATTAGAATTTACTCAAAATGTCAAATCTGTTCAAATTCGAACTGCTCTTCCAATTCGATGCTAAAAATTATAATTTCACTTCTAAAATTAATGTTTTCAAACAATGATTCAGATCATATATCTGAATCAATAATTTAAGAAGTTCGAATTTTTAACAAAATTCAAGTTTCCTGTTCTATTTAGTTTTCCAGAGCAATGCTTATTTTATTTTAACTTAAATAAAATTTTAAACTCTAATATATGATATAACAAACAATTATTGTTTACAACTTACATCATAATATTAACTAGGTCATGAGATACAGAATTTTAATCAAAACTTAAACTTAAAACTGGGAACAGATCAAATGACAGACATGCACACCCACATACATTCACATCTACATACAGGAAATTGCACTGGTATATATTCACATAACATACTCGTTTCAGATATTACTCAAGCAATCCAGATTCATATAATTTAGATTTTAAAACAAATGTTACTCACTAGTTTTTTAAAAGCAGAGAACAGAGCTTCCCTTTGAAACAGTTTTTGTCATTTTGAAAACTTTCTGTTGCCTTTGTCTTTTTGAAAACTTTTAACTTGAATACTTAATTTGCTTTGAAAACTTGAACTGCTAGCTTTAGTTTGAAGATATCTCAGTTGCATGCAGACTGGAGTTTGATTCCAGGTTAAAGAAAATATGCAGGCTAAAGACTTGATTTTGGAAGATGAATTTACAGGCTCTATTCCAGACTTTGAAAAATTGCAGGCTTTAATTCCAGATTAAAGAAAAATGCAGACTTTTTGTTTTTAGATTGAAGAGAGGTTTACATGCTTGGTTTGAAATGAATTACGGTTTGAAGAGTGTTGATGACTGATTGTTTTGAGGATTTAGTTTGAGGAGTTTTTGATTACAGATTTGTTTTCTGGGAATTTTGTTGGAGTTATAGTTTTTAGTTTCTGAGTATACTTGTTTTCAGGCTGAAATTTCTTTTGTTTTGAAAGAATAGAAAAGAGAATGGGATGATAGCATATGTGTATATATAAGTAAAAATGATTTATCAAATAAAAGAAAAAAAAACAAAAATTTAAAACTTTGACATTTGTCACATAGAGTTGTTAATAAATTAACACTTGTTACTATATAGTCTTAGAGATTTACACTTGTAATTTAAGTAATCCTTATTTATTTTAAATGTTAATAAAAGCCTTTTCTTAATTTATTTAAATGCCTATCCATTTATAAATTTCTTTTAAAAGAAAATAAAATCAATTATATATATAAATAAAAGTTTATACATACATTTAAAAATCCAAAACTATTTAAATATTACTTCTTTTGAATTTCAAATTCAAATTCAAATTCAAATTATATTCTTAAAATCCAATTTAAATTAAATTTAAAACAACACATTCAATTTGAAATAACAATTCTATTTTACATTAAAATCTATTTATTTTCCATAAATAAAACAATACACTATTAATATTGTATTTTAAACTTATATATATATATATATATACTTATACACATATATTATAAATAGAAATCATCTTATTAATTTTTAAAGGATAAATTCACTAATTACATATTCATTTAATTAGATTATTAAATCAATTCAAATATTTATTATCAAAGATTAACAAATCAATTTAATTATTTAAACAGATTATTAAATTGATATTGTCCATAAATTCCGGGATATTACATTCCTTCCCCCTTAAAATAATTTCGTCCCCGAAATTTAAAACAAAGGTAATTTAATAATCTATTTAAATCACAAGCATATATTATCATTTATATGCTAACAACCATAGCAAACAATTTACTCAATCAAACAATTCAAACTATCCAGAAAAATTCTAGATAGAATTTCCTCGAGTTTCCCCAAGTATATATATACCGGGATACTCGCTCTACAGAATCCAAACAATCAATACTACTAAGCTATAGAGCTTCTACTCTCCTAGATCTACAGAACTAAACAAGATATCAGACTACAGACGAGCCTGACTCAACAACCAAATCTTCCAGAACTGCTGGTTCCAAAACCAGAGATAGATCAAACACGTACTCCCTCAGAGATACGTAAAACACAATGAATTCCAGTTATCCAAACTGACAATTCAATCCAGTAGATCAAAGCACTTATCCAAATTAGATCACAGAAAAGATCCAAAACAATTCGGAGCTGACTTTCCAGACTTACCAAATCTTATTGCTCCCTTTAACCAGAGAAAAACTTCACAACCACGAAGTCTCCAATTTCGAATTTCAAATTCTATCGTCTCTTATCCACAAAATCCTTCAGACGATCCTGAGCTGTCTACAGATCTTTCCTGATCAACTCAACCTTCGCTGATGCTTCTAGCAATAACTGGACCAGAATTAACCCAATCAACAATGATCCTCTCAAGATCTACCAATAATCCAAAACACAACTCTACTTCACCATATCAGTAGACTGAACTAACTTCTCCTATCTGGAAAAGATAAACAGGAGCACTCGCCAAACTGCTTCTGCTGCACCACTCTGATCTGGAGTAGAAATGAAAATGCTGATGATGAACACAAGCACAGACTGGACAACACATCCCAGAAAATCTCAGGTAACCCAAAAGAATACTCAAACTATCGCAAGTCACTTTTGCGATCAACCCAGCCTAACTGCAAAGAAAACTGTTCTCTCTTTACCAAATTAGAACAGCTTATACTTAACTATCCAATCTATCGAAGAAATGGATCCACTCTGCTGCTTCTGAACTCCTTCTTCAGAAAACTGCTCATCCAGGAAAACTTACTGCCAACACACAGAATACTCCGAGCTGCACTACTGCCACAGATGCCAAAGACTTCTCAATCCAAAGCTCTTTGAGAAACCCGGACTTCAAACAGAACAAAAACATCTTGCTGAACTCAGCCACAACACCGAAACAAACACACTTCTTTATACTTATTCCAAAGAAAATATCTTCGGGAACATCCATAGTCACTGTATCTCATCACACAGCTACTATTACCTAAGGTATCAAGATACCATCACCCGCTTCTGTCTAACCGATAGATCCAAATTCTACTCATCCAACTTAGAAGATGGACTCCGAACCTTAACAGTTTCCTTCGGAGATTGGTGAAGTCCTTACACCACAACAAAACTTATTCGAGACGGTATTCGATCTACAGTCTCGACAAATACATTTTCAACCTCAATACTCAAACTCCTAATCCTAGATGATAAATTATTATCATCTCAACCAATCATTACAAATACCATATACATTTAAAATGATACTTTTTATATATAGAAAATATATCTGGTTAAAATTATTTCACATTCCCTTTTAAAACAATATTGTGTCCGTTGGCCTGGTCCAAGTGTTTAGAGATCCCTATCAATAACGGTAGCTACTCGTATTGACCAGAATCCATATACCACCCAACCGATCAATTAACACAATATAAAACCATTTTATATAACTAACAAATACGCGCTCTCGTATATATATATATATACACTCAGACTAAAACAGGTTGCTACAGATCCTATCTCTAATGAACAACCCTTCCGAACCTAGGTATTCACTCAACCTAGTGTTCTGATATTCACTTAACTAAAAGCTTAGGCATTCGCTCAACCTAAGCTCTGATACCAACTGTAATAACCCGACTTTTTCTCCACAGAAAGTCGGATCATTATGAAGAAAGAAAGGGGTAGAAAATAGAAAAGAAGAGAAGAAAGAAAGAAACAACAACAACGATCTCACAGCGGAACGAATAAATTATATTAATAACATAAACTATTACAAAGTATACAACACTTATCAGAGTTTACACAACTATACAACACATACTAGACAGTTATAAACATCTGTCTAGATATTACAACTCAAATACAATACAAGACTCTAACACAGATATCAACACAGCGGAATACTATATCTACGAACGCCGAAGCCTCCTGCTCCATTGCTCCTCCACAATTCGTCAAAGCTAAACCTGAATCTCTTGGCTACTCGTAAAAATTTGAGTACCCAAGAGTTTATAAAACAGAAATAAACAACTTGGGTCAGACATGGGTCTGGTGTGAGTAACAGGTTAAACTTGTTTAACTTTGAAAACCATTTGGAAAGAAAAGGTATCTCGTAAGACTTCCCGCACATAAACACGGAAAAGTTTTTACCTTACGATAACCAAAACATTTGATAGGAAATTCGATTGTATTATAATAGGGTCTAAGGTTTTCAAATAAATATGAAATAGCCGAAATTGTTACATTATTAAATTCCAGCATACATAAGTATACAATCAAGTCCGTTATCACTTATTGGAATTTGGATTTCCATACAATGGCAGAGCTACCGGGGTACCGCTCATCACAGTACGGGGCCTAGATCACCGTACCGAGGATCACTCCCAATCCCCTGCAACACAAAGCCGGAACCATCCCTTACTGGATAATTCCGAATAAAATCACCCCACAGATGGCCGTCGCCAACTGCACCACTAAGCCGAAATAAAAGAAGGAACTTCTCTAGACAGGGATGACTTTACTCTCAGTGGGTGCTACCCACGAAGCCTTGCTGCACCTCCCCTGTTTTAGCCATTCCCGGTTGATGAGGCTTGAGGTCACGATTTACCTTTAAATCAGAACACATCACTTAGAATGCTCATCGTCCACCTGACGATGTTCTGAAAGCATTCAATCCATACAAGTTCGTTCCGGGTTCGAACGAAACCGAAGGCATTATCTCGTTACACTCGTGTTGGAATCACCCTCAGAGTTAACGACAATAACCCTTGCACTCTGAATCTTCATCTTCATTTGAGGTTCACGACCTATCGTTAATTTGGATCGATGTGGTATTCGGGTCTCCAGACCTGGAATTCCGGTATACGGAAACCCGATCCCGGTCTCATCGAAATCCAAAACGTATCTTTTAAGGGCCAAGTTGTTTTAAGGTTAAAACAATTCAATTCTTATCTATACTACACAAAGATAGATAATTCAATAGATAATCTACATTATCATCCCAAACAGATAATTCACATTATCATTTCAATTCAACCAAAACATCCATATCACATATCAGTATACATCTCATCAGAGATATCAAACAATGCAAAGCATCCAATATTATTCATCCATCCATAAGTAATGATTTATCTTATCTCTAATTAATTTAAAGTGAATTAAATTAATTACTTCATTCTATAAATCCTTCTTACTTAACCATTAATTAAACCAATTAATTAATCATACTCCATCTTTAATTAATCATTCCTGATTAATAATCCTTTAATTACTTTAAGTAATTAATCCTTAATTAATTTTACAAATTAATTATCTTAAACCATTTCAGTAATTAATCTTTAATTACTTCATTTATTAATTAACTGTACTTAATTAAATTAATCCTTAATTAATTACAATTAATTAATTACTTTAATCACTTATTATTTATTAATTAATCTTAATTAATCAATTCTTAATTACATCATTAATTATATTAATTAATGATCCTTAATTACTCTTAATTAAATTAATTACATCTAATAATTAATTAGTCACATTTATTAATCACCTTTGATTAATCTCATCTAGTAATTAACTACCCTTAATTACTCTTCCATAAATTAATTACTCATTAATTAATTATCTTTTAATTAATCCCTTGATTAATTATTTAAAGTAATTAACTCAAATTACTTTCATTATATCATCCTTAGTTAATTACATCCACTAATTAACTTTAAATTACTTTCCTAAGTAATTTCACTTTCACTAATTACATTTAAGTAATTATATTTATCACATCTCTAAATGATATCTTAAATTAATTTAATTAATTAATTTAACTTAATCAAATTTATTTAATTAATCACCTTAAGTAATTAATTACCTTAATTACTTCCATTAAGTAATTATACTTAACCAATTCATAAAAGATTATCATTAGTTAATTAATCTACTTGATTATCAAAATTAATCCCATTTATTTAATAATTCCTAATTAATGATCCCTCAATAATTAACCATTTTTAATTACTTCTTTAAGTAATAAATCTTTAATCAACTATCAATTTATTACAAATAAATAAATTCTTAATCACCATTAGATTAACTTCTAATTACCAAATTAATTTCTTAAATTAATTTCTAATCACTTGATTAATTAATTTCCAATCATCTATTAATAACTCATACTTATTTAACAAATGATTCTAAGTCTCAAATTAATTAACACTTAATTAATTTACTTATAATCCTAATTATTTAATTAATTAACACTAAACCATTAATTAATCAAATTATTAAATTATTCATTAATTATTTTATTAATTTAATGACTCCTATATCATTAAACCTTTATTAATCTCTAAATTTAATTATTATCCTTTAACCACTTTAATTATTATTAACAAAAGACTTAAAACATTTTTCCTTAAAATCTTTCTTTAATTCATTTCAAATTAAAGATTTAAATTTGAATTACAAATTTAACTTTAACCAATTTTAAATCAAATTTACAAAATCTTTTTAAAACCAAATGTTAAGGAAACATTTACTATTTACAAAGAACTAGTTATTAACAAAATTGTTTTACCTAAAACTTGATTTTAGTTTAAAAGTTAAAACTGTTTTTATACTAAATCTACAGACCCGAGCCAAATATCAAAATACCCGAGCAAAATCTGAAAACCCCCGAGACCAACTTCCAGACTTCCCTTTCTTTTTATTTTAAACTTTGTTATGTTAAAAATTTTAAAAACTGTTATAAACCCACACGAGTCTCCCCTGTACGAACCCGAGCCCAGTCCCCAATTTCTCGAGTACGACTTCGAGTCAAACCCATCACCTACTCGAGTACGCCTGTTCCTTCCCCAATCTCAAACCCAGACAGATTCCAAGTGTGCACGTGCACAGCTACTCGCCTGAGCTCCGGCCACCCACGACGAACTCTACAAGTCGACAATCAACCCCATACCCTAACTCGATCACCAGAGCCTCGATCAAACACGAAAATCGAATTCGAGCAACCCACCACAACCACGAACAGGAACCAAAGCCTGGAAAATCGTTCGTCCTCGCCGCCTCGTCCACCGGAACGCCTGAAGTTCTGGTCACCGCTTCGTCAATCACCCCACTACCAAACCCCAGAAACTCGAGACACTCGATCGAGCTACGACTTCGAACGAGACAAGTAACCATTGCACTTAAAAACTAGGTTTACAGACTTAAATCTATCACTGTCACCACCACAACACCATGATCATCATCCTGGCAATTTTCCCGAACTCTACGATCGTTCAACTACCCCCAGAGAAGCTCACGATCCCTCCGATCAACTAGATTATTAGAATTTACTCAAAATGTCAAATCTGTTCAAATTCGAACTGCTCTTCCAATTCGATGCTAAAAATTATAATTTCACTTCTAAAATTAATGTTTTCAAACAATGATTCAGATCATATATCTGAATCAATAATTTAAGAAGTTCGAATTTTTAACAAAATTCAAGTTTCCTGTTCTATTTAGTTTTCCAGAGCAATGCTTATTTTATTTTAACTTAAATAAAATTTTAAACTCTAATATATGATATAACAAACAATTATTGTTTACAACTTACATCATAATATTAACTAGGTCATGAGATACAGAATTTTAATCAAAACTTAAACTTAAAACTGGGAACAGATCAAATGACAGACATGCACACCCACATACATTCACATCTACATACAGGAAATTGCACTGGTATATATTCACATAACATACTCGTTTCAGATATTACTCAAGCAATCCAGATTCATATAATTTAGATTTTAAAACAAATGTTACTCACCAGTTTTTTAAAAGCAGAGAACAGAGCTTCCCTTTGAAACAGTTTTTGTCATTTTGAAAACTTTCTGTTGCCTTTGTCTTTTTGAAAACTTTTAACTTGAATACTTAATTTGCTTTGAAAACTTGAACTGCTAGCTTTAGTTTGAAGATATCTCAGTTGCATGCAGACTGGAGTTTGATTCCAGGTTAAAGAAAATATGCAGGCTAAAGACTTGATTTTGGAAGATGAATTTACAGGCTCTATTCCAGACTTTGAAAAATTGCAGGCTTTAATTCCAGATTAAAGAAAAATGCAGACTTTTTGTTTTTAGATTGAAGAGAGGTTTACATGCTTGGTTTGAAATGAATTACGGTTTGAAGAGTGTTGATGACTGATTGTTTTGAGGATTTAGTTTGAGGAGTTTTTGATTACAGATTTGTTTTCTGGGAATTTTGTTGGAGTTATAGTTTTTAGTTTCTGAGTATACTTGTTTTCAGGCTGAAATTTCTTTTGTTTTGAAAGAATAGAAAAGAGAATGGGATGATAGCATATGTGTATATATAAGTAAAAATGATTTATCAAATAAAAGAAAAAAAAACAAAAATTTAAAACTTTGACATTTGTCACATAGAGTTGTTAATAAATTAACACTTGTTACTATATAGTCTTAGAGATTTACACTTGTAATTTAAGTAATCCTTATTTATTTTAAATGTTAATAAAAGCCTTTTCTTAATTTATTTAAATGCCTATCCATTTATAAATTTCTTTTAAAAGAAAATAAAATCAATTATATATATAAATAAAAGTTTATACATACATTTAAAAATCCAAAACTATTTAAATATTACTTCTTTTGAATTTCAAATTCAAATTCAAATTCAAATTATATTCTTAAAATCCAATTTAAATTAAATTTAAAACAACACATTCAATTTGAAATAACAATTCTATTTTACATTAAAATCTATTTATTTTCCATAAATAAAACAATACACTATTAATATTGTATTTTAAACTTATATATATATATATATATACTTATACACATATATTATAAATAGAAATCATCTTATTAATTTTTAAAGGATAAATTCACTAATTACATATTCATTTAATTAGATTATTAAATCAATTCAAATATTTATTATCAAAGATTAACAAATCAATTTAATTATTTAAACAGATTATTAAATTGATATTGTCCATAAATTCCGGGATATTACAGTAGTAGTCGATGGATTGGAAGATACTGAAATGCCCGAATTCGTTGATCCGAAGATACCGAATTCTAGCTATCCCGAACTCGTTGATCGCGCACGATACCGGGTTCAAAGATCTGCGATTCTTCACACGTTGATCTAGCGCACTAGATTCCGTGAATTGGCTTCTGCAGTCGTTGAATCGAGTGCACTCGATTATCCGAAAGAGGAGATAGGAGATTACACTCGACTACCAATTTGGTGAAAGCACAAAGCTAACAAAACAAGAGTTTTATTTCAAATCAACTAAACTTTTACAAATGACTCACACGGCCTATTTATAGGCGTTACAACTCACGCAAAACAAAAATGTACAACACTTATGTCGGCACCGACTCATAGCCTACGACTTACGACTCAACAGCTCCGACTCAACAACAGCTCCGACTTACGACTCAACAGCTCCGACTCAACAACAGCTCCGACTCACAAGGTCGTTAACGCAAGCGACTTAGGACTAAACAGTTACAACACCATACAAGTCCCTGCCGACTTACGACTCAAAAGATACGACTTATGACTTACAAAAGTACGACCAAAAAACATCATCCGACTCAATACATATGTACAGAACGACTTATGAATTGTCGACTTAAACACATACCGACTTACGACTTACTATAAGTCGGTAACGACTTATCAGCAACTCCGTTCTTCGACTTAACCAGCGTATGCGACTTTCTTTGGACGACTTAAAGCATCAACGGTTCAGATTAACGCGGCATAAGGATCTTTGGCTTCAGGCTTCAGCGACATAAGATGGTACGACTTTAACTAAGTCATAACTCGATACCGACTTATCACTTGACTCGGTAAGTCGTTTACGACCTATCACTGCATCAGTTTGCTTTGCCTTCTCACTGAGTAACTCGGTAGGTCGTCCTGGCGACTTTAGATCTTTGATAACCCGCACCTCTTCACGAGTTAGGTCTTCCACTCTGTTAGGTCGGTCACGACTTCAGTTAAGTCGGTCACGAATTAAATCTTCCATCATGTTAAGTCGGTCACGACTTATGCTTATGTCTTCCGCTTCAATAAATCGTGGTTGGCTTACCTCCTCGCCCCAGTTAAGTCGGTCACGACTTATGCTTTGGAGACTTATAGCTTGGCCTGCATCATCCTCCCCCGGTTGAAAGAAATTCATCCTCGAATTTGTAACTTCTTCCACATCAGCTCGTTCATTCCTATGATATGGTACGAGATGTTTAACATTGAACACATCAGAAGTGTACACATCCTCCGGCAGCTTCAACTTATAAGCATTTTCATTAATTCGTTTCACGACTTCTACAGGACCAATTTTTCTGGCTTTCAACTTGTTATAAGCGCCCACTGGAAAACGATCCTTTGTTAATACTACATAAACCAAATCACCTTCGTTAAATTCAATGTTTCTTCGTTTCAAATCTGCAGATTGTTTGTACTTCTCATTTGCTTTCTTCAATCGTTCCTGAACAATTTTATGACATTCCGTCAATCCTTCAACAAAATCTACAGCTCGTTTGACTGTCTTCTTTGGTTGTGGAATGACTGTTAACTCCGACGGTCCCTTTGGTAAACTAGAATATACAATCTGAAATGGACTGAAACCCGTACTACGGTTCACAGCATGATTATGAGCAAACTCCGCCTGAGATAACTTCACATCCCAACTCTTCAGATTGTCTTGCACCAGACATCTCAACAAATTTCCCAATGATCTGTTCACAACCTCGGTCTGTCCATCCGTTTGCGGATGATAAGCGCTACTAAACTTCAACTTCGTTCCCACCATCTTCCACAAACTCAGCCAAAAATGACTCAAAAAACAAGTATCCCTATCCGACACAATAGATTCTGGCAATCCATGAAGTCGATATATCTCTTTGAAAAACAACTGAGCAACATGAACAGCATCCGCCGTCTTCTTACAAGCAATAAAATGCGCCATTTTCGAAAATCGGTCAACCACCACATAAATGGAATCATTACCACGCTGCGTTCTCGGCAACCCCAACAAAAAGTCCATACTCACATCAACCCATGGTTTAGTTGGTACAGGTAACGGCATATATAACCCAGCATTAGTTGCAGTTCCTTTCGAAACCTGATAGATATGACATCGCTCCACAAACCTCTCCACTTCTTTCCTCATCGATGGCCAAAAGTAAGACTGTGAAATCAACTGTAAGGTACGGTCTCTCCCAACATGTCCTTCTTCATGTAGCTCTTTTACAATCTTCATTCTCAAACTACAATCAGGTATGCACAATCGATTTCCTTTGAACAGAAATCCATCTACCATCATGAACTCATCCGTCTCCCCATTCTTGAATTTATCGACAAACTTCATAAAGTAAGAATCTTCAACAAATAATTCTGGCAACATTTCAAACCCCATCACTTCAACCTTCATTGTTGTTAGCAAATGATTCGTTCTACTCAAAGCATCAGCCACACGATTCGTCACTCCCGATTTGTGTTTAACAACAAAAGTAAACTGTTGCAGATATGCAATCCATGATGCATGTCTCGTTGAAATCTTGTCTTGTCCTTGTAAATGCTTCAAAGCCTCATGATCAGTATACAGAACAAACTCTTTCTGAAATAGATAATGTCTCCAGTGTTTAATAGCTTGCACAACAGCATAGAATTCCACATCATATGTGTTGTATCTCATCTTTGCTCCTGACAACTTCTCACTGAAATATGCAATAGGACGCCCCCTCTGACTCAACACTCCTCCTATCCCAACCTTGGATGCATCAGTATGCAGTTCAAACACTAGCTGAAAATCTGGTAATATTAGAATTGGTGCAGACGTCAAGAGTTCTTTGATTTGATCAAAAGCAACCCCGGCTTCCTCCGTCCATGCAAACTGTTTACCCTTCATACAATCAGTCACAGGCGCCATCACACTACTAAAGTGTGGAATAAACCTTCGATAAAATGAAGCCAACCCGTGAAAACTACGAACTTCCGTTATTATCTTGGGTTGCGGCCAATCTCTGATAGCTTCTACTTTACTTTGGTCAACCTGTATTCCTTCTTCCGACACAACATACCCCAGAAATAAAACACTCCTCGCCATAAAAACACACTTCTTTGTAGTAGCATAGAATTGTTCTTCACGAAGAATAATTAACACTTTCTTCAAATGGTGAACATGCTCTTCTTTACTAGCACTGTAGATCAGAATATCATCAAAGTAAACCACCACAAATTTCCCAATGTACGGTCTGAAAATTTGATTCATCACCCTCATGAATGTACTTGGTGCATTCGATAGACCAAACGGCATTACCAGCCATTCATACAATCCTTCCCTCGTCTTGAATGCCGTCTTCCATTCATCCCCTAGTCTAATGCGAATCTGATGATAACCACTCTTCAAGTCAATCTTAGAAAAGATTACGGACCCACTGATTTGATCCAATAGATCATCAAGCCTCGGCATCGGAAATATGTATTTGACTGTGATCTTATTCAATGCTCTACTATCTGTGCACATCCTCCACTTCCATCCTTTTTGGGTACCAATAAAGCTGGTACAGCACAAGGACTTAAACTCTCCTGCACACGCCCCTGTTCAAGCAATTCTTCCACTTGCCTCCGCAACTCTTCATGTTCCTTCGGACTCATTCGATAATGTGGTCTGTGTGGCAACACAGCACCTGGAACAAGATCTATCTGATGTTGTATATCCCTCAACGGTGGCAACTCCATTGGTAACTCCTCCGGAAATACATCGTCAAACTCTTTCAATATCGGTTTTACTTCTTCTGGGATTTCAACCTCTTCACTGCTCTCTCGCCCAATCAACAAAAACACTTCAGGCTCCTCCTCTACTTCCTTCACAAACTCCTTCAAAGATAACAAAGTTTTAAGCTCTTCAATCTCCTCCAACTTGTTTTCCTCCTGTTGTCGCTTCTTTGGAACTAGAGTAATCTTTGTGCCTTCAAACATAAAACTGTAACTGTTGGTACGCCCATCATGTTGCACCGCCCTATCATACTGCCACGGCCTCCCTAGCAACAAATGACAAACGTCCATATCTACCATATCGCACCAGATTTCATCTTTATATTTCTTCCCAATTGAAAACTTCACACAAGCCCTTCGTCCAACCTTCACCTCCCCGCCTTTCCTCAACCAAGCCAACTTGTACGGTTTCGGATGTTTCTCAGTCTTCAATGCTAACTTCCTCACAGCTTTTGAAGAAATTACATTATCACAGCTTCCAGCATCAATAACAAATTTGCAAACCTTCCCCAGAATGGTACATGTTGACTGAAAAATATTGCTCCTTAACCAACTACAATCCTCCTCTTGCTTTGGTGTTAAATAGGACCTCTTCATCATTAGATTATAACCTTCGTCTCCCGACACTTCTTCTTCCTCCTCATCAGGTGGTGAATTGGAACATTCAGCTTCTTTATCCTCAACCTCCGCTATCATAGCTCTCTTCTTCGGCTTTGGACATTCGCTACTTTTGTGGCCCATTTCTTGGCAATTATAACACTTGAAACCATTATTGACTTTCGCCTTTTCAACCTCATTCACAACTGGTTTAGCAACAACTTTTGAAACATTAGAACTTCCACTAACACCCTTCACTTGATTATTGGAATTTGTAAACACACCCCCTCCTCGTCGTCCCTGTTTCTCCCAAGCCAACGCTTTCTGATGTGCTTCCGCTACAGATCTGGGATCAAACATGTTAACCATATCCTGAATCTGCATTCGTAATCCCCCAATGAATCTAGATGTCAGCTGCTCTTCCATTTCCATAATATCATTCCTCGCAATAAGCTGATAAAATTCATCCGCGTAATCATTAACAGTCTTTGTGCCTTGCCTCAAATTCTACAAACGTTGATACATCAGAGATTGATAATTGTAAGGTAAGAATGTTGCTTTCATCAATTTCTTCATCTTCTCCCAAGATTCAACTTTTGACTTCCCCATTCGTTCACGTGTAAGTTTCGTTTGCTGCCACCATGCCAAAGCTCTACCCCTCAACCTTGTAGCAACCAACTTTACTCTACGGTGTTCTGGAACTTCTTTGAAGTCAAAAATCTCTTCAACATTAGCCACCCAATCTAGAAATTCCTCCGCTTGCATACCACCTTTGAATTCAGGAATTTCAGTCTTCATCCCCGACTCCCACTTGTGATCATATTCAGAGTAATTTCTTCCTTGTCCTCGTCCTTGTCCTCGAACACTACCACCATCATACTCCTCTTCAAAATCAGATGTATATCGTTGTCTATCTCGTCCACCCACATCTCTACTACCATCACGTCTACCATCATCATCCCTTCTATCTACATTCCTCCGTTCACGATCATTCACGTTCCTCCCACGTCTTTGATCATCATCAACACTTCTTTCTCGATTGGATAGTGGTGAGACTCTACTTCCCCCATGGTTAGATTCAGGTGAAACCCTTCTCCGATTTTGATTCATTTCTAACATCATCTTCTCTAACCGACCAATTCCTTCGTTAAGCTTTTCACTAAAGTTTTCATTGATTCTTTGCTCCATCTCATCAGCTTCTTCTCTTCGATACAATGCTTCAACGTTTTGATGTCGATTAGCTCTCCTTGGTGGCATACTTGAAAATTCACAAAACTCTTCAATTCAAACACAATTCGAACTTTGATCCAAAATGAAATGGATCGAAACTTCCACTTTTGTTGCAAATCGCGATGAACACGATGAACAAAATTCTCGGCCTCCAACACAAATTCGATCGAAACAACTTCGAACAAGCTCTACTAACTCGGCCGACTTGATTGGAGATGCTCGGCTCAACTTGATTTCTTCAAAACTCCAAAATGATTAGGCTCCAAGTCTCGATCTAGCTATGATTGGCTAGAACAAGCTCTGATACCAAAACTAACGCAGCGGATTAATCAAAAACAATGTAGATCGATGAATGTAGTAGTCGATGGATTGGAAGATACTGAATGCCCGAATTCGTTGATCCGAAGATACCGAATTCTAGCTATCCCAAACTCGTTGATCGCGCACGATACCGGGTTCAAAGATCTGCGATTCTTCACACGTTGATCTAGCGCACTAGATTCCGTGAATCGGCTTCTGCAGTCGTTGAATCGAGCGCACTCGATTATCTGAAAGAGGAGATAGGAGATTACACTCGACTACCAATTTGGTGAAAGCACAAAGCTAACAAAACAAGAGTTTTATTTCAAATCAACTAAACTTTTTCAAATGACTCACACGGCCTATTTATAGGCGTTACAACTCACGCAAAACAAAAATGTACAACACTTATGTCGGCACCGACTCATAGCCTACGACTTACGACTCAACAGCTCCGACTCAACAACAGCTCCGACTTACGACTCAATAGCTCCGACTCACAAGGTCGTTAACGCAAGCGACTTAGGACTAAACAGTTACAACACCATACAAGCCCCTACCGACTTACGACTCAAAAGATACGACTTATGACTTACAAAAGTACGACCTAAAAACATCATCCGACTCAATACATATGTACAGAACAACTTATGAATTGTCGACTTAAACACATACCGACTTACGACTTACTATAAGTCGGTAACGACTTATCAGCAACTCCGTTCTTCGACTTAACCAGCGTATGCGACTTTCTTTGGACGACTTAAAGCATCAACAGTTCAGATTAACACGGCATAAGGGTCTTTGGCTTCAGGCTTCAACGACATAAGATGGTACGAATTTAACTAAGTCGTAACTCGATACCGACTTATCACTTGACTCGGTAAGTCGTTTACGACCTATCACTGCATCAGTTTGCTTTGCCTTCTCACTGAGTAACTCGGTAGGTCATCCTGGCGACTTAAGATCTTTGATAACCTGCACCTCTTCACGAGTTAGGTCTTCCACTCTGTTAGGTCGGTCACGACTTCTGTTAAGTCGGTCACGAATTAAATCTTCCATCATGTTAAGTCGGTCACGACTTATGCTTATGTCTTCCGCTTCAATAAATCGTGTTTGGCTTACCTCCTCGCCCCAGTTAAGTCGGTCACGACTTATGCTTTCTCCCCAGTTAAGTCGGTCACGACTTATGCTTTGGAGACTTATAGCTTGGCCTGCATTAAAATATAACTCAACAAAAATAACAATAATAATATTTACATATAGGTCTCATTGATGTAAGAATGAGATACATTAAACATGAACAAAAACTTCAAACTTTCACATCTACCCGTGAGCGTAGCACGGACCATACACTAATGACAAAAGTCGACGTATTTATTAATGATAACATTCAGCTCTTTACTTTAATTACAATTGAAAAACAACAGTCATCATATTCTCCACTGCCTTTGTTTCACGGTGCGTTTTCCTTGGGTTTCAACGCACCAATAACTGTTAACAATTCATTTTCAACTTCTTCAACGCCTTCTCTGATTTTCACTGTCATTTACACAATGTATATTTATCCATCTTCACTCGATTACAAAATGTAAACTTAGTTATTTTCAAAACCAACCACTTTTCTCACCGCTTTGTGTTTACCAAACTTTTTAATTTCCACAAACTTGAGACTAATATATTTTTTCAAAAACCAAACAATAAACAACTAAAGCCCCAACTTATTCGTACATATTTTTTCACTTTTCCAACATCAACTTTCAAAACAAACAGCATGGTATACCAAAGCGACACGGTGGGAATAAAGGAAAGATAAGAGGACGAGTAACGAGTTTCCAAAAACAAAATTTGGTTAATCCCCACTTTTTCAGGACTTAAAAAATCTCTCTCTAACGCATTCCACGTTCCTTACTCTCCACCCACTCTTCCACACCAAAATACAAAACATAAACTAATAACTTAATTACCAACAAAACTGGCCATAACAAATTATACCTACACCACTTAACAACTACACATAAACGAATTTAGACTAAATAAATTTAATTCACAGAAGATAGGTTGATTTTCCTAAACAAGGTTTTCCCTTTTTTATTACAATACTCCGTTCGTGCAAATGAATAACTGGAGATACACTATTCTGCACTCTGGTTATGTCCCCACTTCAAATTTTTAACACTATTTTATTTTCTCACAACATTTTCCAACTACCTCAACACTGAACATAAAGCTGAAGGGGTTAAGAACCATCACCGCACATGACCTCTACATACTGCTTTAACGTACAATCGGACTACATCCAATTGGACCTACAATTACAGGGAATTACCAGCATTGCCCATGTGCGTAGCACGGGCCACGCACTAGTTATATATGTAAACAAGGAAACAAATAATAATTAATCAATGTTAATTACAAACAGTTAAGTCTAACGGTAGCTAAGAAGTTAAGAATGATTAACGAAAATAAATTATAGCGATCAATTAACAGAGGAAACAAACACATGGAAATAATTGGAATAAAGGAAGTAAATTAACAAATAATAAATTAATACTTTAAACATGGCATAGGTCAACCCAGAATATACCCAGATTGACCGATAGCGGTCGACCCAAGGGCATAGGCGGTCGACTCGTGTCCATGTTAAAGCGTGAATGTAAAATTTGAGATGGACAAACGTGATGCATTACTTGCACGCTAACTAATTAAGGGGTATCTAGGACTAAATTAAAAGATTATCTAAGTAAACCTAATGCTGCGTGTTAATTCGAAGCCACTATAAATACAAGTCTAGTTTACACTTCTCTTCTTATATTTTCTAGATCATAAAGTGAAGCTCTGTCATTGTAACGACCCAGAATTTCAGTCATTCGAATTTGAAATATTTAATTGATTTTAAATATTAGAAAGTTAATTTTATAAGTTAAATAACTTATATTTCAAATATAGCAATTTATTTGATAATTAAATCGTTTAATTTAATATTTTGAATTGTTTAAATAATTGAATCTTGAATTTAATGTGAATGAAAATGATTTTGGAAACTGATTTAAAATCTATCTAAATAAGAAGGGAGATTAGTAAACTTTTAAATTGGATTTAAAAGTGACTTAAAGTGATTTTGAAAATAACTCGTTTTAATTAAAGTGTAAAAATAGCCTTTTGAGGCACTGTCTTGGATTTCGATGAAACTAGTTTCATTGGATCCGTAATAGTGGATTATTATATACCATCGAATTTCGTGGCGATCAGGCGTATCGTTTGGTCGTGCAAGTTCGAAACGCGTAGAAAATTATTTAAAGGAATTTAAATTAATATAATTTGATTTGAAAAGTTTACTTCTGTATATGATGGAATTGGCTTCCAATATATATTCCATTGTGTTCGGAATAGGGGTAAAACATATAGAACCCCAAGAAGCACGCTTCGTTTGGAGCTCGAAATTTTAAAGTGTGAATAATGCTTCAAAATTTTTCTATATAAGGGCGTCAACTTCTTTCATTTACAACCAAAACCCTAACCTAAAAGCTTCAACCGCCATTAAACCCTAACATTCAACAGCCATCATTTCACGGCGAGCTAGGAGCGAAATTAGCCAAAACCTCCAACATGAAAGTTGGAGAACTCGACTCCACAAACCAATCCACACCCACCGATCGTTAAATCATCGACAATGGCAGTGGCTAAGGCGGCGCATTCGAGGTGTAGCTGCGTTCGACTTTCTGGTTCACGCGATGGTGCGCGCAGGGCGAGGGGTGCATGGTGGCAAGAAGCGGCAGGCGATGGAAGCGGCGCACGCGCAGGTGGAGGCGGCGGCAATTTTGGGTTGCACGATCGATTTTAAAAAAAAGAAAATGCAGTTGGGAATTGAGCGCATGAGGGAGATGAGGAAAGGTGATTTAAAGTTTAAATGTCATTTAATTTAAGTTAATTTTAAATTAATTATTCAAATGATAGTTAATCCATAACTTTTTCGTATGAGGTCGGTTTTGAGCGCAACAAGTTGCATTGCGATCATATCTGCGAATACTACGATATGGAGTTAGATCGGATGGATTCGGAGCTAGTTGAAATTTTGGGTTAAATTGAATGGCCGTTCAATTTTAGTTCAAATCAGAGCGCTTTGGCGATTTCTGAAATTTCTATGAGTTAGCTCATCTCTCTGGCCCACTTATTTCTTTATATAAGTGTGGATAATTTTATTTATGTTGTTTGTTGCTTGTTTAGATGATTTACTATATTTATTAGTTGGTTCGGATATATTCTCGCCTATTGGAGAGGATGAGACCTTATTATGTCCCGTGTATGAGCGAATGACCCATTATATACAATCTCGCCTCAAAGCGGTTGATTTATTATTTGATTATATACTATGTGTGGTGCAGGGGGTTGGAGGAATCCAATAGGATTCCTCACACTGTTGATTTCATTTTTCATATATTTTGATATATATAATGTGTTGGATGCAATATTTGATGACATGGATATGTTTTTTCTTATTTAGTGCTATAGTAGCACTAGAACATATTTTTAGTTTTTTTAAATACTATAAAATAGTGATTTTGAATTGAAATGATTTTCAAAGTGATTTTTGAAGTATATATGTTTTAATAATTTTTAAAAAATTTAAAAGGAATGAATTTATTTTTTAACATATAAAAAGTATGATTTTTGATGTTCTAAAAGTATAGTTTTTGAGAAATACTTTAATTAGAATTTTTTGAATAAGTTTATATAAAGGATTTATAAAAGTGATATTATAAATAAAGAAATAGATTTATAATCAGAATTTGTAAATATTTTGTAAATGGATTTGAAATTTATTTGGTAAATGCATTTATAAATGGATTTTATAAATAAATTAAAGTTATAAGGAAATGGATTTATAAGTGGATTTGATAGTAAAATGAGTTTTAATAAAAGAATGATTTATAAATAGGATTTTATAAATAAAGAGATTTGATAAAATAGAAGTCTTATAAAATAGAAAGGAGATTTATAAACATAGTTGTATAAATATGGAAATGATTTATGTTGAGATTTAAATATGGATTTTTATCTAAAGGAAATACATTCAAGTTTTTAAGAGTTAAATAATCTTTTAAAGGAATCTTTTGGAGGAAATGTTTTTGATGAAGTTAATGGTTTTTAAAGTGATAATCTTTAAAAGTAAAGTTTTGAAAGTAATACTTCCAAATGGAATTTAACATTTTGAAAAATGATTTAAAATGTGATAAGTGTTGAAAACATAGATTTCAACATTTATTATTGTAATAAACATTTTCAGGGAAATATGGAAGACATGGACTATAATAATGTTGTTATAGTAAACGATTTCCAAAAAGAAATGTTTTATATAGTATACGAGATATATATATATATATATACTATAATACAAAACCCTGGTCAACCCGGTCAAAGTGAAGCCTTTTTCGGACTACCCAAACTACCCTTTTCCATCCACGACAATTAGCAGAAAACGAGGGTCTTTCCGTCTTCCTTCCGTCCACCATGTTCTCAAAGCGGTTGCCATATTCCATTTCATCCCTGCTTCCCTTTCCCAACTTTTTCTTCCCCCTTACCCTACAAAATCGAAAGACAGAAAACCGTTCGTTAACTTAACTATCAATTCTCGATGACTGATGAATCAAACAATTGCGTGCGATCGACAAGGCTTCAACATCTATTTTCAGATTGGCAGATTGGAGAAGTATGGTTGATTCATGGTAGAAGACGATTTGCCTACATCTTTTCCCCCTTTTACGACTCGGTTTATCCAAGTTAAAGCCGAGAGCAACAAAGTGTTCGAAACCAGGCAACCATTCAGGATGCATGACACCTAGATCCGAAGATCACCTGTTGAAGCCCCAACTCACGTGTCCGCCAGCGCCTAAAAAGCCGAGAGCGACGAAGAGGAAGACTACCTCCTCCGCCGATGAACCTCTATTTTTCTCCGTTCCTCGCGATTTGAATTCTGTTTCTGCTAAAGTTCCCTTCGACATCACTTCGTCGACTGAGAAGAAACGGATTCCAGTTGAGTAATTAAAAAAAGGGTTCGATGATTTTGTACCACTGTCATTCATCATTAACCGCTTTTACTATATTTACTGATGCAGATCGCTGAAGAATAGGCACGGTGTCGGAAATAGGCGATGGCTGTGGATCTAGGGCTTTCGAACGACACGGATCGAGTTTGGAGTTTGTGGTATTCTCCCAAATTTAGCTTTTAACTTTTTAATTCACATGTTTTTTTGCTAATTGGATGTTGATAGAGGTAAATTTTCAATAGTGCTAACCATGTTGGGTGCTGGATGATCCCAGCAGTAAACCGGGATCAGTCAAGAGTGATGATGAAAGTTTCCAAAATCATGACGCTTGGATCTGTACTAATGCACTCATATCCCACTGCAGAAATTAGGCTTCTCCATTGAGGCTGGAATGCTTTCAAGCAATTTTAGACGTCTTCAATAGCAGATGGATTATGGAATCCTACTTTATTTCATGCCAGGTACCTGTGAACTTGATTAAAATCTTAATTTCACTAATTGCTTCTAATTGATTTTGTTCGACAATTATTACCGTTTGTTTATGAAAACTGTGATTTTGAAGTTTGTTATTACTCTGCTTAATGATTGTGGAAGGTTTAGTCTACTAATTGTAAACAAAATACATAAACCTTCATCTAAACTGTTCAACTATGCAAGATCCAACGTCTACAGTTTTCATATCTATAGTTTTTTTGTTGCTGCAAACATTGACAATGAAACACACTAGTACAAAACAGATCAGTTGCTTCGCCTCATTTGTGTCGGTTGTCCATAAAACCGACACAAATAGTGTAATTTGTGTCGGTTGTTTATTAACAACCGAAACTATTGACTTATGGGATAAGAAGAAAATGTTAAAAATGTAATTTGCATCTGGTGTTCTTAAGAAACCGACACAATTGAAGGGAAGCAATAGATTTACTCGTGTCAGTTGTTTGAACAACCGACACAATTAAATACAATAGCATCGGTTGTCCAAAAACCGACACCATAGGCACACAACTTTTCCCCCAAATCCATTTCAGCCGGCCCATCTTTTCCCGCGAACCCTAAATTTTAGAGGGAAAATTTAGCCATCACGTCTCTTCTTTTCTTCTACGTAAAACAAAAAAAAAGAAAAAAAAAGAGATTAAAGTGATTCGCAAAGCGATCCGCAAGGAAGTTCAATAATTACTAAAGACAGTAGTGATTTTCGAAGTTATTCGGTTATTCACGAAATTAATCTTGAAAACGAAGTGAACTTCGAGGCGGTTCATTAATTCTCGAAGATGGAGTGACCTTCGAAGCGATCGATGGCTATCAAAGTAATTGGATCTGTGTTTATAGAGAATTAGGCAGCATCGGAACGAACACTGTTTTTGAAGCAAAAGTTACACCGCTTGTGATAATATCATGTATCATGGCCGCCACTGGAGGTTTGATGTTTGGCTACGATGTTGGTGTCTCAGGTAAATTTCATTTGTCTTGTTCTTCTTCTTCTTTCTTTTCATATAAAATACACGTGTTGTGATAAATATTATTGAAATTTTGACATAATATAACAAGAGATGATAAGAGTGACAACTAGTCATCTAAGAATTTTAATCAGAACTTATTACTATCCTGTAATATCTTGCTTTTGGATCATACTTGTGTATACATGGCAACCCCTTTATCTATATCTACAATAATCCAGCATAAAGGAGGCAATTAAAGTGTGGAATCTTTTAATTATTTCACTAATCAAACTTTTCTTAAGTATAACCAAAGGGAAAAAAGGATCTTTATAGGTTTTGATCCACAAGTAAAATGCAAATCAAGCAAGCTTGTATATCCAAAATAGGATTAGATGTATATTTTTTTACAGAATTTGGTGTGATTATTAAACCGTTTTCTTCTTCTTCTTCTTATGTAATATTAAATCTTATGGATTTGATTCTATATTTGTCATATATGGACCAAAAAATTGAAAATGAAATGAAGCTGTATAGTTGCCACTGTCTGCCAAATTTTGCAAACAGAAGCAGTCAATTTTTTGTTTTTATGGGAAAAATATAATCTGTTTTATTTTGATTTCATTGACTAGTTTGTAAAGCTAATAAGAGTTTATCCATGGATTTAGGTTCATTTAATGTTACTTAAATTTTGTGGAATATTTATGGTATATATTTGATATTTAATACAATCTTGACCACTTTATATCCAAAATGGGATTAGATATATATTTTTTTACAGAGTTTGATGTGATTATTAAACCGATTTCTTCTTCTTTTTAGGTAATATTAAATCTTATGGATTTGATTCTATATATGTTATCTATGGACCATATAGAGATGAAAATGAAATGAAGCTGTATAGTTGCTACTGTCGGTCAAATTTTGCAAACAAAAGGAATACCACATAAATAGAGGAAATATAAATTCTTGCATTAGTATTTTATATGCAGCAGCTTTCTCAGATATGTGCATTTATGTGTAGCTTAAGTGGTTAAATCATGAGCTTATAGAATGCATGTAAAATATACATGGTTGCAGAATATATACCTATAGAAAGCTTTTTCTTGTTAATTTCGACTGCTCGCTAAAAAAATGCTTCTAAAATTTTGAGCGTGATTAACAAACATGACATAATTGTTAGCAGTAGCACCATTATCCTTTTTATTACCTGGATGAATCAGTTAGTAAATTCTCATGCATATGCTTTACTACTGTGGGTGATATGAGATTCATCAGAAACTTTGATACACAAATGATTCCTTGGTTGCCGCTGCACAATTGTCACATCAATACATCGGGTTCATTATTGCGAGTGCCAAATATATATTCATGAATAGTATTCATTTTTAATCCATTCATATGTGAACTAGATATTTTTGATATACTGCTAGGTGGATTGCTGATATACTGTCAACTGGGGGGCAGAGGCAGCCATAGTGTATAAAAAGGTATTCGTCTGAAGAGAGATGCATTTAATGATAAAACGCCTTTTAATATGCTTAGACTAATATGCACAGCCTAATAAATGCTCTTATTGCACATTAAACTATGGTTACAGGTTCTAAATCAGATAATTCAAAGTTTACGCTAATTTTCAATATTCAATTAATCACTTCAATATTCATTTTTAATATGATGTGATGCTTGAATTTTGCTGTTACGCATATGGGTTTCTTATGTTTTGTGATGACCTTTTTACCTTCCAACATTTTTTTACATATAAATTCTTTTATTTACATATGAATACGTATTTCTGAACATTATGTTATACTTTACTATTTTCATGTCATGTGGTTTTATAATGTTTTATGATGTGTTTTTTTGCCTTTAATTCTTCTTTTACGTATCATATTCGAATATTATCTAATGGGCTAACTTTTCCGCGGTTTTAATTGCAACCTTATAAAAGAACATGTTAATGTACAATATTATATATGAACTCATGCATATGTTATGACTTTATTTTATTCACTTATAGGAAGCGATGATGAGAGAAACTTTCAAAAAAGCAATAGAACCAACTTTCAACATGAAAGCCAACCTTTGAAATGCCTATATCCATCCAACATTCAAATCAGAAGAAGATAACTCAACTTTGACAGGTTACTACGGTAAGTTTTTAAAATTGTCCTATAATTTTATAGTCATTTTTATTATTTGTTTGAATAGGTTTTTAGGTTTTGCTCTTTTATGTTGTTTATGCACTATTTCTAAATGATTTGGATTAATTTGCTAACCAGCGGGATCACATATCTTCTTCAGGAGGGAGGTAGCAAAGAGCCAGGTAATGACATAATTGTGTGGGCTATACGTATTTGTGCTGATGTGCCCCTTATGAATTTATACTGCAATCTTGTGGCATTTTAGTTTCAACGTTCATTTTCCCAACTGTTGGTAATATGCTTAGGGAGATGATACAATAACACAGTTCATGCTTCTCTACACGCTTTTGACAGTGCAAATAGAATAATTCTTATGACTGACTAAGTTGATTTGAATAGATATAAAGGTTAGCTTGGTAATATTACTTTGTGTGGAACACAATTGATAGGGTGGTTCAAAACTTCAAATTTAACTTCATGATCCTATTCGAACATACCAATTACAAACAAGCATATGTAATTATTGTTGTGATGCAGTCTGCTTCGTCAATGATAAAAAGTTTCACATTTGTTTGGTGGTTCATTTGCTTATTAAGTTGTTCTATATGCTCAGGCTATTGATGATGACTGCAACCAAACAGGTCAAATGGTCGCTGGAATTCTTAAATGGCCACAGGGAACCTTTGCCTCAAAGGTTAGATATTATACTGAAGTGTCTTTAATTACTTTACAGGGCCATTTATATTTGTTATTTGGACATATGCTTACACCAGAATATAAATTCTTGGCCATATTTGATTCATTTGTTTTTATTTATGCTTTAGGTTGAGTACTTGATTCATCCTGAATTGTTTATTATGTTTTTTCTGGAGGGTGTATTCATATATATATATATATATATATATATATATATATATATATATATATATATATATATATATATATGTATGTATAATCATTTGCAATATTCCTACTTATTTTGTGCGTCTAGCTCTGTTAATTGTTCTAGTTCTACTCCTTTGCCAGCTCAGTTGAAAGATTTTGGAATATTTTTCTCTAAGACAATACTCCAAGCAGTAAAGAATTTGCATCTGCAAAATTTTGATTTATTTACAATTATGTTAATAGGTGTATGTAAAATTAAAAATTTATACATGAAATTAGTGTATGTAAATTAGTGCACCTATTATTTCTTAAATTTGGCTCATCACGTTAGAAGTTTGATTGTATATTGGTAAATCCTTGTGTATATATACTTTTTATACTGATTTGGTCATTGATATTACTAGATTTTAGTTAATTTATGATGATTATTTTGACATTTGTTTGTTTTACTGAAATAACAATGTCTAATTTAGTATGCTTTTTTGATTTTCATGAGTTATGTGATGCCTAGAATTGATACAAATTATTACTCATATGCTTACATCAACTCAGAAAAATTGATTGCAAATAAAAAATATTCTTAAGTCCATTTTTTTTCTTTCTGATTTGCAAGTCATCAATTCGGTGGTTTTCCCAAATATTGTAATCAAATGGTAGGTTACAAAACAATCTGATCATTGCAGTGAAAGTTAGATCTGATTATTTATATCTCGTCATCAATTTTCAAGGAAATGTCTTCATTAGTAATTACATTTAACTTCATAAGAGTCCACATACATCAGCTGTGGCTATAGTTAAAGAATAGATGATTGATTGTTACACATTGCTCTTCACATTCTACCCCCATTGTCGTATTTTATTTTTTATGTTTAGTCTACTTAGAACTACTGTATTGGCACAACTTGACATTTTTTGTTGTCAATATTGTTCCAAATGATAGGGCACCGGTTGTGCTATTCATAAATCTGTCTGCATGTTTGCCACGTTTTTGAGAAAGAGAATTATTGTTGCCTACACCATTCTCGGTAGTCATTATTGTTTAATGCTTTGATCTGTGCTTGTTGGATTAATATGTTGCTTTCTCTTGTCTCTGTTAGATGTATTCCACTAGCCATCTTGAATGATATATGAGACATGGACATTTCTGTATTCACTGATGTGATATTTGTCATGTGCTATATTTTCTGAATGTTTTAGCAATTAAATTATCAAGGTCCTTCATAAACAAATTGAAATCCATTTAATATGATGCAGGATGATATGAACTGTGCTGAAAACTATGTACGATTTCTCTACAAGTGGTTGCTTGAACATTGTCTTCCAGACATGGAATTCATGGTGAAAAATTATGACAAAACAGCTATAGAACACCTAAAGCTTGTTTCCTCTACCCCATTTGAGCGCATATCATATACAAAGGCAGTGCAACTCTTACAGAATGTCACAGACAAAGAGTTTGAGAATAAAGTTGAGTGGGGCAAAGATTTGGCTTCTGAGCATGAAAGGTTAGTGAATATTTGTTCTTAATCCTTTGTGAGTTTGCTCGTATATTCATTTTGCTCATAGTCTTTATTTTGTTGATTGAAGGTACTTGACCGAGATGATTTTCAAAAAGCCTGTCATCGTGTACAACTATCCCAAAGAAATAAAAGCATTTTATATGAGACTTAATGATGACAAAAAGACAGTTGCAGCAATGGATGTTCTTGTGCCTAAGGTACATATACGAACTTTTGTGCAACTGTCATATGATCAAAAACTTCTAATATCATATCCCGTGAACCCTCCAATATCTAATGTTCAATAATAACAGAGCATTTGAAGCATAAGACTCGCTTGAAACTGGATTAGAGAGTTGCAGAACCAACGTATACCATGTTATTTCAACTTGAATATGAATTATTGGGTGATTAACTTCTCATATCCTAAGTCTTCTGCGCACATTAAGTTTGTTTTCTCTTATAAAAACATCAAAAAATGGATTAGACAGTTCTGTCATTATATAACTATTTTTAAAGGATAAACAAAACTCTTTATTATACAACCACTACACTGTTTATGTATAACCGTTAGTCCATAAAAATTTCTACGTTAGTTTGTTTGAGTTGGAAATTACAATGCTCAGAAACAATAAGCAGGCGCAGTTGTTAGTGGTCCACACATTTGTTAGTGGTCCATCTACCATTTTTGAAAAATTAGGAATTGGATTATATTTTCTAATTGGAAATAAATAGTAAAGATATTTGTTTATAATCGAGTAAAATATTGAACTTGACAAATTGGAAACGAAAATCAATTATTAAATGGATTGTATGATATGGATTGGGGATAATACATAATATATTCAGCTTATGGTTCAACCTGTGTTTGAATTACGCTCTCAGATTCTTTTATGTAGAGCATTCCTGACTTAATTACTGTCTTTTGTATAACAATTCTCTTAATTGCAGGACTTTGTACGAGACGGTTCTTATAACCAACAAGAGATAGATGAGGTTCAAGAGAATTTAGCTAGTTATATCATGTATAATTGGATGTAGTTGTTTTTTGTTGTGTACGCTGATCTTTTGTAACGTACGTTGGTATTTTGTTATGTACGTTATGTTTGTGATAGATTATATTCTATTTTGTTCTGTAAACAAGAATTATGTTGATGGATAATATAATTATATTTTTTGTTCAATCAGTTCATAGTAACGTTCGTTTATAAAAAATTAAAATTCAATTTCATACTGTTTTTATAATCTTAAATGGTAATAATATATTTTTTTTGCTTCAGATATAACTTGTGTCGGTTGTTACTTCAAAGGGAACAGATACAACTGCATATCAATTGTGTCGGTTGAAAAAACAAACATAACCGACACAACTATCAATCATTTGTGTCGGTCGTCAATAAGGAACCGACACAAAACAAGCAACAGTTGTGTCGGTTTTTCTTAAATGACCGACACAATAAACGGCGGTTTGCTTCACTATACAAGCTGATTTGTGTCGGTCCTATTAGAAAGACCGACACAACTGTTCATAGTTTTGTGTCGGTTCTCTATTACCAACCGACACAAATAATTGATATTTGTGTCGGTTGTACAACCGACACAACAGAAAAATGTCTTTTGTGTCGTCTTCATTTGAGTCGGTTGTAAAACCGACATAACAGGGGTTACACAACCGACACAAATGACCAGTTTTGTACTAGTGACAGGTTTCCTTTTCCAATTGAAGTATATAAAGAAGCAAGACGTGTATGTCTGCTTTCTACGATTCTATAATATTTCTAAAAAAAAATATACAAACATAAGGTGATAAATTGAAATAGCTACAATTTCATGTATTTATTATCCTTTCATCTTTTCCATTTTGTTGTCAAGTTGTTTAACAATTTTTGAAGATTACGCTGAATGACTTAATTTGGTACTAAGGTTTTCATTAAAAGTTTCAACTGTAAAAGGTTAACATTGGTCACATTATTTATATAAAAATCATCTATTGTTAAATTGGTCATCAAATCACTAGCCCTAATAATAATTCCATGGGTGAACTTTTTTTGCTTTCAATCAACCTGATTATCAAAACATTTTTGTTTATGCTATTGGAATTTTCAGAGCTTGGACATTCGATTGGTGTAGATTTCTCAGCCCTTCATTCAATAATTGGTGTTGTAGTTCTATTAATTGGATGTTTGCTTCAGTATGAAAGGTATTAAACTTCTCTTCTACAATAAGTTTAATTTTTGTTCAGTCAGCATATGTAACAATGGTCAAAATCACTGCCATGTTATGTCTTCCAATATTTTCCTTTTCACTTTTGGGATATTCATAGCAACGCAATAATGTTTGCTTTGTATGGACATGGTAATGTTGGTTGTTCTATTTTTATCAAACCTACTTTATGCAATATTTGTCCTAATATGGTAAACACATTTGAAGGTTATTTAAGGTATATAGTAACTATACTCGATAATTTTTTAAATAGACAAGCACGTCTATAAGACTTCATTTTTCCATTATATTCCCCTTTTTAATCCTTGATTTTGCTAATTATGTATATCCTCTCTTAAGCTAAAGGTCAAAGGAAACATAAGGTTATTTTCATGACATGGTTTGATTCATTGATCTGACTAAATTCTACAGAACTTATGTGCATTTTTAATGGTAGGTTGGTTTTCATTTTTATTTACAACTGACTTATGGGCATTGCTTTATATGTGCTAAAAGCTCAGAGGATGAAAGCTGATTACATCGATTTATAAGCCGAAAAAGAAGGAAAATTACTCAAAATATCTGGAATACCCGTCCACTTTTGAATGGGTTGGCAAGGATATTTTTTTAATCTATATATATTTTGCATTATAACTTTTTACCTGCTAATTTCACACATTTAGTATCCACCTAATAGTATAAACATACTCTTTCATATTCTTCAAGATTTTATTGTTCAGTTCCTTCTTTAATCTGCACCCTAAATAGCTCTAAAATCCTAGATTCTTTTCAGCCTAACTTCTTATTTCGTTCATGGAAGCTTTAATCGCCTTATCTATACACTTCCTGTAACGACCCGACTTTCTATGCCCAGAAAGTCGCATCATTATGAAGAAAGAAAGGGGTAGAAAATAGAAAAGAAAAGAAGAAAGAAAGAAACAACAACAACGATCTCACAGCGGAACGAATAAATTATATTAATAACATAAACTATTACATAGTATACAACACTTATCAGAGTTTACACAACTATACAACACATACTAGACAGTTATAAACATCTGTCTATATATTACAACTCAAATACAATACAAGACTCTAACACAGATATCAACACAGCGGAATACTATATCTACGAACGCTGAAGCCTCCTGCTCCATTGCTCCTCCACAATTCGTCAAAGCTAAACCTGAATCCCTTGGCTACTCGTAAAAATTTGAGTACCCAAGAGTTTATAAAACAGAAATAAACAACTTGGGTCAGACATGGGTCTGGTGTGAGTAACAGGTTAAACTTGTTTAACTTCAAAACCTTTTGAAAGAAAAGGTATCACGTAAGACTCCCCACAAATAAACATGGGTAAGTTTTTACCTTACGATAACCAAAACATTTGATAGGAAATTCGATTGTATTATAATAGGGTCTAGGGTTTTCAAATAAATATGAAATAGCCGAAATTGTTACATTATTAAATTCCAGCATACATAAGTATACAATCAAGTCCGTTATCACTTATTGAAATTTGGATTTCCATACAATGGCAGAGCTACCGGGGTACCGCTCATCACAGTACGGGGCCTAGATCACCGTACCGAGGATCACTCCCAATCCCCTGCAACACAAAGCCGGAACCATCCCTTACTGGATAATTCCGAATAAAATCACCCCACAGATGGCCGTCGCCAACTGCACCACTAAGCCGAAATAAAAGAAGGAACTCTCTAGACAGGGATGACCTTACTCTCAGTGGGTGCTACCCACGAAGCCTTGCTGCACCTCCCCTGTTTTAGCCATTCCCGGTTGATGAGGCTTGAGGCTACGATTTACCTTTAAATCAGAACACATCACTTAGAATGCTCATCGCCCTCCTGACGATGTGTTGAAAGCATTCAATCCATACAAGTTCGTTCCGGGTTCGAACGAAACCGAAGGCATTATCTCGTTACACTCGTATTGGAATCACCCTCAGAGTTAACGACAATAACCCTTGCACTCTGAATCTTCATCTTTACTTGAGATTCACGACCTATCGTTAATTTGGATCGATGTGGTATTCGGGTCTCCAGACCTGGCATCCCGGTATACGGAAACCCGATCCCGGTCTCATCGAAATCCAAAACGTATCTTTTAAGGGCCAAGTTGTTTTAAGGTTAAAACAATTCATTTCAGTTATCTATACTACATGGATAGATAATTCACAACAGATAATCTACATTATCACAAACAGATAATTCATATTATCATTTCAATTTAACCAAAGCATCCATATCATAGATCAGCATATCTCTTATCAGAGATAACAACAATGCAAAGCATTCTATATTATTCATCCATCCCTAAGAAATGATTTATATCATCTCTAATTAATTTAAAGTGAATTAAATTAATTACCTCATTTTATAAATCTTTCTTACTTAATCATTAATTAAACCAATTAATTAATCATTACTCTAAGTATCTATCTTAATTAATCATTCCTGATTAATTACCCTTTAATTACTTTAAGTAATTAATACTTAATTAATCTCACAAATTAATTATCTTAAACCATTTCAGTAATTAATCCTTAATTACTTCATCTATTAATTAACTATACTTAATTACATTAATCCTCAATTAATTATAATTAATTAATTACTTTAATCACTTATTATTTATTAATTAATCTTAATTAATCAATTCTTAATTACATCATTAATTATATTAATTAATGATCCTTAATTACTCTTAATTAAATTAATTACATCTAGTAATTAATTAGTCACATTTATTAATCACCTTTGATTAATCTCATCTAGTAATTAACTACCCTTAATTACTCTTCCATAAATTAATTACTCATTAATTAATTATCTTTTAATTAATCCCTTGATTAATTATTTAAAGTAATTAACTCAAATTACTTTCATTATATCATCCTTAGTTAATTACATCCACTAATTAACTTTAATTACTTTCCTAAGTAATTACACTTTCACTAATTACATTTAAGTAATTATACTTATCACATAACCAAGTGATTATCTTAAATTAATTAAATTAATTAATTTAACTTATCAAATTATTTAATTAATTACCTTAAGTAATTAATTACCTTAATTACTTCCATTAAGTAATTATACTTAATCAATTTCCATAAATGATTATTATTAATTTATTAATCAAATTGATTACCAAAATTAATCTCATTAATTAATTATTTATTTATCCCTAATTAATGATCCCTCATTAATTATTTAACAATTCTTTAATTACTTCTTTAGGTAATTAATCTTTAATCAATTATTTATTAAAACAACTTGATAAACTCTTATTTATCAATTAATTAATTAAATTATCAATTATTCTTTAATTACCTTATTAATTTAATTACTCCTATATAATTAAATCTTAATTACTTTCTGACTAAAGTATTAACCTTTAACTACTTTAGTTATTATTAACAAAAGTCTTTAAAACATTTTACTTTAAAATCTTTCTTTTAATTCATTTAAATTAAAAGATTTAAATAGATTACAATTTAACTTTAACCAATATTTAAATCAAATATACAAAATCTTTTTAAATCAAATGTTAAGAACACTTAACATTTATAAGATTTTAAACCAATTTATTTGAATTCAAAATCCTTTTTAAAATATACTTTTAACAATTTAAATTTTAAAACATCATAAATTTTATCAACCTATTTATTTCAAACAAGGATACAATTTTAAATTTGAATCCATACTTCCAAATTTGCTTTAAAACTTTGTTTAAAATTTCAGTTTCCAAAATTTTAAACCAAATTTAAAAGTTAAAAACAAACAGGCTTAAGGCCTGTACCAACTCAAATTACCCGAGCCTACCACTAAATGCTTCGAGTAAAAACTGGAAACCCCCGAGTTCCCTTCGAGTTTTTCTTCGTTCTTATATTTAAAACTTTGTTAAGTTCAAATTTTAAAACTGTTAATCCACGCGAGTCTCCCCTGTACGAACCCGAGCCCAGTCCCCAATTTCTCGAGTACGACTTCGAGTCAAACCCATCACCTACTCGAGTACGCCTTGCTTCTTTCCCAAAGCTCAGATAAACTACAGATACACATGTGCTCGTGCACGTACACAATCGCTCCGACCACCATAGATCGTCGCCGCGACTCTCGACAAGTCAACGACATCCACGCCGACCCTCACGTCCACTCAGATCAGAAGAAACGCCTTCGAATTGAAAATAAGCTTCTCGATCAAACTGGAGCAAAACCAGACCAGATAAAATCATCTCCAGTCACCAACTCCGACCACCGGGACCGCTGCAACTCTGGCCACACCTCCACTAGCCTTCTACGCTACGATTCCCCAAATCCTAAGTCACTCGAATCACCCTTGACGTCACGGCAACCCAGACTACAACCCCAACATTTCTTAGGATAAAACCCTAAATCATCCAATTTATGATGCCACGGTGGTGAATAAAATCATTCACCATTTTTGCCAAGTTTGACAACCCCTACGCCACCTCCAGAAGTAATTTCGATCCTCCTCATCGCTCCGATCATCCACAATGACTTAAAACCCATTTTCTGGTCAACTGAGGAATGTAAATTAAAAACCCAACTAAAATTCTTAATATTCATCTTAAAAATCATATTTCACAGTATAGACTTATGTTATATTCCTGGAATGTTAAATTATCATCTTTGAATTTTATTCAAAACTTAAACTTCCCTGTTCCTTTTTATTTACAGAGTAGTTTTCTTTTTATTTTAACTTAATAAAATTTAGACTCTAATCCATGATTTAACAAACAAATATAGTTTGAATCCTAAGTCCTATCAGGGATTATAACAAGAGGAATTAAATTTGATCATGATTTAACTTCTAAAAGTAAGAACAGGTAAGAACTGGTAAACAGCAACATGCATTTATACATCCAAATATATATACAGAAATTCAATCATGTACATATACTAAATAAACATTTATTCCAGAGATTTACATGCACACAGATATCTCTAAACTTAAGTTTGAGAAAGATGTTACTCACAGATAAAATGAAAAACAGAGTTTATTCTTTGAAACAGAAATGTACAGGTAAACTAGCATGCACACATATATTCATACATATAAATATTCACTGCAACTTTCATAAAATATATTCATTTCAGATTAAATCATGAAATCAACCTTTACCTATTTAAATTTTAAAAAGAGGAGTTACTCACAGATAAAATGAAAAACAGAGTTTATTCTTTGAAACAGAAATGTACAGGTAAACTAGCATGCACACATATATTCATACATATAAATATTCACTGCAACTTTCATAAAATATATTCAATTTGAAATAACAAATCCTATTTTACATTAAAATCTATTTATTTAAAAACAATACATTATTAATATTGTTTGAAATTAACATATTTATCAATTTAAAATAATTTATACAGGAGATTATAAATTACTACTATTTATTAAATGAATTAACATGTCATATTTATATATATATATTCAATCATATTTACAAGCTATATTCAAAAATAAAATAAAAACAAGATCTTATTTATTTATTTAAATTTTAAATCCAAGCTTATCTATTTACAATATATATAATTGTATATACATTATAAATAGAAATCATCCTATAAATTTTTAAAGGATAAATTCACTAGTTAAATATTCATTTAATCAGATTATTAAATCAATTCAAATCTTACTATCAAAAATTATCAATCAATTTAATTATTTAAACAGATTATTAAATTGATATTGTCCATAAATTCCGGGATATTACATTCCTTCCCCCTTAAAATAATTTCGTCCCCGAAATTTAAAACAAAGGTAATTTAATAATCTATTTATATCACAACCATAAATTATCATCCATATGCTAACAACCATAGCAAACAATTTACTCAATCAAACAATTCAAACTATCCAGAAAAATTCTAGATAGAATTTCCTCGAGTTTCCCCAAGTATATATATACCGGGATACTCGCTCTACAGAATCCAAACAATCAATACTACTAAGCTATAGAGCTTCTACTCATCTAGATCTACAGAACTAAACAAGATATCAGACTACAGACGAGTCTGACTCAACAACCAAATCCTCCAAAACTGCTGGTTCCACAACCAGAGATAAATCAAACACGTACTCTCTCAGAGATACGTAAAATACATTGAATTCCAGTTATCCAAACTAACAATTCAATCCAGTAGATCAAACTCTTATCCAAATTAGATCACAGAAAAGATCCAAAATAACTCGGAGCTACTTCCCAGACTTACCAAATCTTATTGCTCCCTTTAACCAGAGAAAAACTTCACAACCACGAAGTCTCCAATTTCGAATTTCAAATTCTATCGTCTCTTATCCACAAAATCCTTCAGACGATCCTGAGCTGTCTACAGATCTTTCCTGATCAACTCAACCTTCGCTGATGCTTCTAGCAATAACTGGACCAGAAATAACCCAATCAACAATGATCCTCTCAAGATCTACCAATAATCCAAAACACAACTCTACTTCACCATATCAGTAGACTGAACTAACTTCTCCTATCTGGAAAAGATAAACAGGAGCACTTGCCAAACTGCTCCCGCTGCACCACTCTGATCTGGAGTAGAAATGAAAATGCTGATGATGAACACAAGCACAGACTGGACAACACATTCCAGAAAATATCGGATAACTCAAAAAAATACTCAAACTATCGCAAGTCACTTTTGCGATCCACCCAGCCAAATAAAACTGTTCTCTCTTTACCAATCAGAACAGTTCACACTTGACTATCCAATCCATCGAAGAAATGGATTCTCTCTGCTGCTTCTGAACTTCACCTTCAGAAAAACTTCTGCCGAAAACAGAACACTCCGAGCTGCACTACTGCCACAGATGCCACAGACTTCTCAATCCAAAGTTCTTCGAGAAATTCGGACTTCAAACAGAACAAAAACATCTTGCTGAACTCAGCCTTGACACCGAAGCAGACACACTTCATTAACTTGTTCCAAAGAAAACATCTTCGGAAACATCCATAGTCACTGCATCTCATCACGCAGCTACTTCTTCCAGAAGTATCAAGATACCATCACTCGCTTCTGTCCAACCGACAGCTCCAACTTTACTCATCCAAACTACAAAGATAAACTCCAAACCATAACAGTTTCCTTCGGAGATCGATGAAATTCTTTACCACAGTAAAGTTTACTCGAGACGGTATTAGGTTTACAGTCTCGACAAATATACTTCCAACCTCAACACTCAGATTCCTAATCTTAGATGATAAATTATTATCATCTCAACCAATCATTATAAATACCATATACTTTTAAAATGATACTTTTTATATATAGAAAATATATCTGGGTAAAATTATTTCACCTTCCCTTTTTAAAACAATATTGTGTCCGTTGGCCTGGTCCAAGTGTTTAGAGATCCCTATCAATAACGGTAGCTACTCGTATTGACCAGAATCCATATACCACTTAACCGATCAATTAACACAATATAAAACCATTTTTATATAACTAACAATTACGCGCTCTCATGATAGAAACCACTTCAGAGCCTAGGTATTCACTCAACCTCTAGCTCTGATACCAACTGTAACGACCCGACTTTCTATGCCCAGAAAGTCGCATCATTATGAAGAAAGAAAGGGGTAGAAAATAGAAAAGAAAATAAGAAAGAAAGAAACAACAACAACGATCTCACAGCGGAACGAATAAATTATATTAATAACATAAACTATTACATAGTATACAACACTTATCAGAGTTTACACAACTATACAACACATACTAGACAGTTATAAACATCTGTCTATATATTACAACTCAAATACAATACAAGACTCTAACACAGATATCAACACAGCGGAATACTATATCTACGAACGCTGAAGCCTCCTGCTCCATTGCTCCTCCACAATTCGTCAAAGCTAAACCTGAATCCCTTGGCTACTCGTAAAAATTTGAGTACCCAAGAGTTTATAAAACAGAAATAAACAACTTGGGTCAGACATGGGTCTGGTGTGAGTAACAGGTTAAACTTGTTTAACTTCAAAACCTTTTGAAAGAAAAGGTATCACGTAAGACTCCCCACAAATAAACATGGGTAAGTTTTTACCTTACGATAACCAAAACATTTGATAGGAAATTCGATTGTATTATAATAGGGTCTAGGGTTTTCAAATAAATATGAAATAGCCGAAATTGTTACATTATTAAATTCCAGCATACATAAGTATACAATCAAGTCCGTTATCACTTATTGAAATTTGGATTTCCATACAATGGCAGAGCTACCGGGGTACCGCTCATCACAGTACGGGGCCTAGATCACCGTACCGAGGATCACTCCCAATCCCCTGCAACACAAAGCCGGAACCATCCCTTACTGGATAATTCCGAATAAAATCACCCCACAGATGGCCGTCGCCAACTGCACCACTAAGCCGAAATAAAAGAAGGAACTCTCTAGACAGGGATGACCTTACTCTCAGTGGGTGCTACCCACGAAGCCTTGCTGCACCTCCCCTGTTTTAGCCATTCCCGGTTGATGAGGCTTGAGGCTACGATTTACCTTTAAATCAGAACACATCACTTAGAATGCTCATCGCCCTCCTGACGATGTGTTGAAAGCATTCAATCCATACAAGTTCGTTCCGGGTTCGAACGAAACCGAAGGCATTATCTCGTTACACTCGTATTGGAATCACCCTCAGAGTTAACGACAATAACCCTTGCACTCTGAATCTTCATCTTCACTTGAGATTCACGACCTATCGTTAATTTGGATCGATGTGGTATTCGGGTCTCCAGACCTGGCATCCCGGTATACGGAAACCCGATCCCGGTCTCATCGAAATCCAAAACGTATCTTTTAAGGGCCAAGTTGTTTTAAGGTTAAAACAATTCATTTCAGTTATCTATACTACATGGATAGATAATTCACAACAGATAATCTACATTATCACAAACAGATAATTCATATTATCATTTCAATTTAACCAAAGCATCCATATCATAGATCAGCATATCTCTTATCAGAGATAACAACAATGCAAAGCATTCTATATTATTCATCCATCCCTAAGAAATGATTTATATCATCTCTAATTAATTTAAAGTGAATTAAATTAATTACCTCATTTTATAAATCTTTCTTACTTAATCATTAATTAAACCAATTAATTAATCATTACTCTAAGTATCTATCTTAATTAATCATTCCTGATTAATTACCCTTTAATTACTTTAAGTAATTAATACTTAATTAATCTCACAAATTAATTATCTTAAACCATTTCAGTAATTAATCCTTAATTACTTCATCTATTAATTAACTATACTTAATTACATTAATCCTCAATTAATTATAATTAATTAATTACTTTAATCACTTATTATTTATTAATTAATCTTAATTAATCAATTCTTAATTACATCATTAATTATATTAATTAATGATCCTTAATTACTCTTAATTAAATTAATTACATCTAGTAATTAATTAGTCACATTTATTAATCACCTTTGATTAATCTCATCTAGTAATTAACTACCCTTAATTACTCTTCCATAAATTAATTACTCATTAATTAATTATCTTTTAATTAATCCCTTGATTAATTATTTAAAGTAATTAACTCAAATTACTTTCATTATATCATCCTTAGTTAATTACATCCACTAATTAACTTTAATTACTTTCCTAAGTAATTACACTTTCACTAATTACATTTAAGTAATTATACTTATCACATAACCAAGTGATTATCTTAAATTAATTAAATTAATTAATTTAACTTATCAAATTATTTAATTAATTACCTTAAGTAATTAATTACCTTAATTACTTCCATTAAGTAATTATACTTAATCAATTTCCATAAATGATTATTATTAATTTATTAATCAAATTGATTACCAAAATTAATCTCATTAATTAATTATTTATTTATCCCTAATTAATGATCCCTCATTAATTATTTAACAATTCTTTAATTACTTCTTTTGGTAATTAATCTTTAATCAATTATTTATTAAAACAACTTGATAAACTCTTATTTATCAATTAATTAATTAAATTATCAATTATTCTTTAATTACCTTATTAATTTAATTACTCCTATATAATTAAATCTTAATTACTTTCTGACTAAAGTATTAACCTTTAACTACTTTAGTTATTATTAACAAAAGTCTTTAAAACATTTTACTTTAAAATCTTTCTTTTAATTCATTTAAATTAAAAGATTTAAATAGATTACAATTTAACTTTAACCAATATTTAAATCAAATATACAAAATCTTTTTAAATCAAATGTTAAGAACACTTAACATTTATAAGATTTTAAACCAATTTATTTGAATTCAAAATCCTTTTTAAAATATACTTTTAACAATTTAAATTTTAAAACATCATAAATTTTATCAACCTATTTATTTCAAACAAGGATACAATTTTAAATTTGAATCCATACTTCCAAATTTGCTTTAAAACTTTGTTTAAAATTTCAGTTTCCAAAATTTTAAACCAAATTTAAAAGTTAAAAACAAACAGGCTTAAGGCCTGTACCAACTCAAATTACCCGAGCCTACCACTAAATGCTTCGAGTAAAAACTGGAAACCCCCGAGTTCCCTTCGAGTTTTTCTTCGTTCTTATATTTAAAACTTTGTTAAGTTCAAATTTTAAAACTGTTAATCCACGCGAGTCTCCCCTGTACGAACCCGAGCCCAGTCCCCAATTTCTCGAGTACGACTTCGAGTCAAACCCATCACCTACTCGAGTACGCCTTGCTTCTTTCCCAAAGCTCAGATAAACTACAGATACACATGTGCTCGTGCACGTACACAATCGCTCCGACCACCATAGATCGTCGCCGCGACTCTCGACAAGTCAACGACATCCACGCCGACCCTCACGTCCACTCAGATCAGAAGAAACGCCTTCGAATTGAAAATAAGCTTCTCGATCAAACTGGAGCAAAACCAGACCAGATAAAATCATCTCCAGTCACCAACTCCGACCACCGGGACCGCTGCAACTCTGGCCACACCTCCACTAGCCTTCTACGCTACGATTCCCCAAATCCTAAGTCACTCGAATCACCCTTGACGTCACGGCAACCCAGACTACAACCCCAACATTTCTTAGGATAAAACCCTAAATCATCCAATTTATGATGCCACGGTGGTGAATAAAATCATTCACCATTTTTGCCAAGTTTGACAACCCCTACGCCACCTCCAGAAGTAATTTCGATCCTCCTCGTCGCTCCGATCATCCACAATGACTTAAAACCCATTTTCTGGTCAACTGAGGAATGTAAATTAAAAACCCAACTAAAATTCTTAATATTCATCTTAAAAAACATATTTCACAGTATAGACTTATGTTATATTCCTGGAATGTTAAATTATCATCTTTGAATTTTATTCAAAACTTAAACTTCCCTGTTCCTTTTTATTTACAGAGTAGTTTTCTTTTTATTTTAACTTAATAAAATTTAGACTCTAATCCATGATTTAACAAACAAATATAGTTTGAATCCTAAGTCCTATCAGGGATTATAACAAGAGGAATTAAATTTGATCATGATTTAACTTCTAAAAGTAAGAACAGGTAAGAACTGGTAAACAGCAACATGCATTTATACATCCAAATATATATATACAGAAATTCAATCATGTACATATACTAAATAAACATTTATTCCAGAGATTTACATGCACACAGATACTCTAAACTTAAGTTTGAGAAAGATGTTACTCACAGATAAAATGAAAAACAGAGTTTATTCTTTGAAACAGAAATGTACAGGTAAACTAGCATGCACACATATATTCATACATATAAATATTCACTGCAACTTTCATAAAATATATTCATTTCAGATTAAATCATGAAATCAACCTTTACCTATTTAAATTTTAAAAAGAGGAGTTACTCACAGATAAAATGAAAAACAGAGTTTATTCTTTGAAACAGAAATGTACAGGTAAACTAGCATGCACACATATATTCATACATATAAATATTCACTGCAACTTTCATAAAATATATTCAATTTGAAATAACAAATCCTATTTTACATTAAAATCTATTTATTTAAAAACAATACATTATTAATATTGTTTGAAATTAACATATTTATCAATTTAAAATAATTTATACAGGAGATTATAAATTACTACTATTTATTAAATGAATTAACATGTCATATTTATATATATATATTCAATCATATTTACAAGCTATATTCAAAAATAAAATAAAAACAAGATCTTATTTATTTATTTAAATTTTAAATCCAAGCTTATCTATTTACAATATATATAATTGTATATACATTATAAATAGAAATCATCCTATAAATTTTTAAAGGATAAATTCACTAGTTAAATATTCATTTAATCAGATTATTAAATCAATTCAAATCTTACTATCAAAAATTATCAATCAATTTAATTATTTAAACAGATTATTAAATTGATATTGTCCATAAATTCCGGGATATTACACTTCCACCGGGGGTAACTATTTAATGATATAAACAAAAGAAACAGTCATTCATGTATTGATTCAAGGATTTCTTTTGTGATGGCTTTTGTCTAATTAATAGGTCTACTGTATTAAAATGAATTATATTAAAGAAGTCCATCATTACTGAATAATAACATGTTTTAAACTGTGTCAATGTACATTGTTTGTTAATGAAGAATAATACTTTTAAATTCTTTGTCGTTAAAGTCTGCACTTGCCTGAACATCAAGTCCAATTCGGATACTCAATATTAGATCAATGACAGCCTTAAGTATTTAATGTAATTATGCTAATCACAAATTATTACCTATTTGTGAGCTTTTTATCAAAATTGGCACTTTTCTGTAAATATTGTTTAATGGTTGAAGATTTTGAGCAGAGGTGCAAATCTCTACTACTAATAATGAGAATTCCATACTAATTTGCGATAAGTCGATCTACAGACTTAGAATCTGTTTTCCATACATAGAATTACCAACCCTAAAATCGTATGGTTTCTTAAGGTGCACAGCTCAAAATTTCCTTAAGGTGGTATTTAATGGAGATTTAGAAAAAAACATCATTATTTACTATTTTTATTTGATCATTTGCTAAGTTCATGCCCATTTAATGTTATTAACCATGTTTGATTATGGCATATCACATGAAAATCATGAACTATGAAATATTGCCCCACCAAAAATTAATAGAACTATTGTCTGTAGGTTTTTCAGCCGATGTTCTTTCATTGAAAATTCATTCAAAACATGGAGAGTGGATGGATGTTGGAAAAATTTACCGTAATGACGGATAATAAATTACAGAAGCAAGGTACGGGGTCGCCAGCACAATCTTTTTTCGATGAGATTTAAAAATTATTCGAATCGCCCACCATTTTTTTTAAGATTTGTCTACTGCAAATCAATATTATCATCATATGATGTTTTAACATTTCAAATAATATGATGGTTAATCTCATGATACATGATGGTTAATCTTATAAGATGATAATTTAAACAACTTAACATTATTTCCATCTTATATTAATTAATAAGATGCTAAAAAATTAATTAATAAGAAGGTTAATCTTATTACTAACTTAGTTTCCTCTTATTTCAAGAAATAAAATAAAAATTGCAAAGTACACACAAAATTGCATTTGGTTAAATTATGAAATGAATATAATGTTTATTTGGAAAAAGCGTTAAGTATTATGTAACAAATACAACAAAAAATATAAACCTTTAGTCCAAATGGCTTTAATTTATTTATTTAATTAAGTTAACAATTTTTATTATATGAATTTTATGCATGTTAATTGCTCAAAACTATTTATAATCAACGTATTTGTTTATTTTTCACACTTAATAATTAATAATTTATTTATTTAATTAAGTTAATATTTATTTAATTGTGTTGGGCTTCATTGGCACAAAGAAGATTGTTGGTATTTTTGGTATGCATTTTTTTGCATATTCTATTTTGGCTTTAATACAAGACAATAAAGATGTTGAAATAGCTTTGGGTGTACAACAAGGTTGATTTGCAATCCTGCGTGCTTTTGATATAAAACCATGTCAAATATATGGCTCAACTTTATGATGCTTTTGATAATGCTATTTTGATTATGTTAACAGTGCACTTCAAATTTTTTAAATATAAGACACAAGGGGTGTATGTCAGTACAAAACTTGGACCAAATGGAATTATATATTGATACAATTAAATATGCGCCATTGAAGTAAACATCTAAAGCGAATTTAAAAAATTTTATTTGATTTATATGTTATATTCTAAAATCTAAGATAATAAAACAATATTAGAAAGCATATATCATGTCGGGCTATAATATTATATATTCGCTTTGGTAAGATTACTGGGTAACATTTGCGACTTCTATCTATAATATAGTATTAGTGGCTTGAAATAATCAAATGATTAAATTGGACAGAGAGTTGATATATATACATGTTTGATAGAGTTGGTAACTTTATTGTTTTTGTGTTATAATAGCATTCTACCTTTTCACAGGCAAAATATTCCTTGTTGTAGGTGCTGGACTCAAGCATGGTGGTGTAAATGTAGATTGACATTTTAGTTGAATTATTTCTTGCTATAGGCGTTGGACTCCAGCATGGAGTTGTTAATGCAGATGGACAAGTCAACAGAATTATTTGATAATACATTTCTTTTATGGTATTCAATGTGTAGCACATCATCCTTAATTTGATTCCTACTATAAATATTGTAGGTTTATTGATATCTAGACTCTTTCAGCTTCTCTTCACCTGTCCAAAGTTTAATATATGTTTTACCAGATTTTTATTCAAATTAGTTCGTATGCTATATAAACAAATATATGCCCATTGATATTTCTGCTGAGTCTATTATGTGTTTGATTGGAACTGTTAAATGTTTTAATTCCTCCAGTCTCGAGTGTATTGAGTTGAATGATGACGTATATTGTTACAAGAAGTTTTGGATAACAAGTTCTCATTATTGACTGAAGTAAATATAATGCGTTGAATACATGCATATTAAGCTTATACAACTCTTACATGTCACAAGATTAATTTCTCAATACTTAATGGGTAGAAAAATGTTTAACCATTCAGCCAATGTAGGGCATATTGATCTTTATAAGTATCATGCTTACCTAAACCTTGCACTTAACTTTGCTGAACCAGAATGACTGCGGTAGACTTCCCAAATTTTGAAAATCCCCACGTCAATAGTACAGTATAAAAGACCCGCAGTGCTCAATCTTACTAATCCAAAAATAAAAGTTCTCCGAAGACCAATCCACAATAAAAGAAGCTGCTAGCTTTATATCATCAACTTAAGATCAATGCATGTACAAATAGCGTTCCTCACTGAATCAGACTTGACTATTTGAATTGTCAACTAAAGATCAATGCATGTACAGTATAATTCCTTATGAAATCATTTCTTGAAATGCTCGGCTTTTTGGATGATGCTAAATTTTGAATGGCGGAGCCATAACTATTGTATATATCATATAACTCTCCTTTTATATACAACATACCGACATTAATGTTTAAAAAAATGATTTGTGCATGTACGCACATAAAAATGCAACATCACATATAATGTCATTTCATAAGGTGACAAAAAAAACTAACAAACAATGTTTCATAATACCAATTCCTCCTGCACACGTGCATTGCACATGCCAAAGAACTCCTACAAAGGTGCTTCATCATTATCGGGTTTACCTATCGTCTTTCTTACAACACCTTATTTCTGTTTATTTGTCATATCCTCTTCCTCTTTTTTCCCATAATTAACGAAAACATTACTATAATCTCTCACAATATCATAATTGTAACAAAGACAAAATACGTCACTTCCTTCTTTGCACACGTCCAACGGACGTGCCACCATACTTGTATATATATATTATTACAACGAATCCATATTCTAGTGCTTTGGGTTGTCGTAATGATGTTTTACGCAATATTTGTTTTGACCCAATAAATGATGTTTTGACCTTTCATTATTAAACACACAAATTGCTTCTTATGATCGTACTAAAGGCTTGGTGGTGTAGGAAGCATTGCTTCTTATACTTAACACCCGTTCTGAGGCGTATGAACTCGGAAGTTGTATGGTTATAAAAATCTATTTGGCGTGTCTTCAAAATGTAATTTTATTAAATATATTTATACTTTTGATATAAGTATATGGAAATGTTTTCCAGTATCAAAGGATTGAAATGGTTTTGAGAATATATCTTTTTTAAAGATAATTTGAAGTAAATATTTGGAAATTGTTTTAATTAATAAAAGATTAATTAAATGGGCCTAGTGACTGCTTATGTGCTAGATATTATTTATTGCTTTGATAGTTAAATAACCAACTACCAAAGTTGGCCATTTTTAGTTCCTTGACTTGATGTGGGAACTGATTGTGCACTTAGCACAAAGCCGACTGAGTAGGCTTGATAATCGTTTCGATTAAGAATATTGATTCGAGTAGTGTGGAATGTCTTTGGTACTCCACTCTATCGGGCTTCCTTCTTGACCGAAGAATAGTAAGTTGAGAGTTGGAAACATGATAAGTCTATGAGACTTGGTTTCCATATGAGGTTGAGGGGCTCTTTATCGTTGTTAGTCTGGAGAGACCGGGGTCGGATTTATTCAAGAACAGCTTCGGACTAATATATGCATTCGAAAGTGCAGGTTTATGATGACGTTTTTGAAGACGGAGATCTTCATAATGCAGGACTACTTGCCGCTAGACCCGCGATGCATAATATATATATATAGTGGTAGTAGTGCTTCATTATAAAAATCTACGATATGCAAGGACTTCTCGCTACTAATCCTAGAGGTAATTCCCGACAGGATGTGGTGGGAGAGTACCTTCGGTTTGTCCTTTTCCTAGACAACTTGTATGGACGAATGTATGACATTGCATTTCTGAGATCATAATGTTGACTTTTACAAACGTACATCTATTTCTTAGCAGATAAGGAAACTTCTCTTAGCTTAACACCCTTCATTGAGACGTACAAGCTTAGAGGTTGTATGTTCGTGAAAGTCAATAGTGATCGAAGCAATGTGGCATTTAAAGTGGAATGTGCTATGTGAAAGGTAAACGTTACCTTAAGCATCATCATCCGGTAATGGTTTAAACAGGATACGCCGTAAGGCTATGTGGTTCGCTATAATAAGGATATGATCATCGCCTTTCTAGATAACCCTTTATATGCCGGGTATGTGGTGTATTCTATGAGACGTCACAGATAGGTCGGTAATGACCGGGGTGATGACATATTTGGTTTCTATCTAGCCATGTATGAGTGCCAAATAGGGATAGACCGGTCTTGCCAAATGTAGAGGATTGTTTGTGTATCCTCGGTACATTCCACTAGAGATGTACCGTATAGAATGTAGTCCCTTACCTACCATAGTATGGAAATCCATTTTCCAATATGTGCCTATCATTTTGTTTATAAACCTATTACACCGTCAAATTTAGCCAATGTATTAATTTCAGCTATTTGAATATTATTTGTATACTAGACACTAGTATAATATCACAGGATGTGATATGAAATGTTTTGGTTATCATAAAGTAAAAACCCGACCATGTTTATATGCGGCGTAGTCTTATGAGATATCTTTATTTGATAAAGAAAAGTTTTTATAACTTTAAAATTAAGTTGAGATGTGTTTTCTCTCACTGGTTTACCAAACTAATTCAGGTGTTCTTCCCTTTCAATGCTCAAGTCAGACCGAGCATATTTATAGACTCAGATTTGGATGCTTTGGAGCTTCAGCAGACGAGCTGGAGGTCTTCAGGTCGCATTAACGTATATGTTTATTTTCCACTTCATTGTTGTTTAAATTATCAGCATTTATGAGGATATCTTATAATAACTATCTAGGCTGATGAATAGTGATTTTTTTGTACTCTGATGCATGTAAATTATATTACAATTTCTCTTTTGTAAAGCTCATTGATATTATATTATATGTTGTTCCGCTGCGATTTTGAGATTCTGTGTTGTTATAGTATCTATTTCTCTTCTTCTTTTCTCTTCTTCTTTTCTTCTTTCTTTCCCATAACTATTCGCATCTTCATTCGATTTGGATTGGACATGCGTGGTTTGTTGTCAGCTCGAATTGTGCGGGATTACGGGTCATCATAGTCATTCTCTTTTCTCCATAATTTATAGATTTCTATATGTAAGTTAGTAGAGAAAAGTGGGAAAAAAGAGAAGAGAAGAGTAGAATAGAATCAAAATGGAAACAATGGTAAAATTATAAATCTAAAACTCTAATTCAAATTTAATTTAATCCTTTCCCTAGATCTGTAATTTTAATAAGTGAATATCCTTTTTATTATTGGATTTGAAGTAAGAGAGAGTCAAATAAAAAGAGAAAAGATCTAGATCTAGATAATGGGAAGCTAAAAGTAAGGTGAGTGGGAAAATTACACGTTTTATAATAAGATTAGATTTTTATCGTCATGATCTATTCTAATTATGCCTATGTATAATCGATTTGGATATTCAATTGTAAGTGCGTAGGGATTAGATATAAATCTCGTTTTGAACAATTTATTGTATACGCGTAATGAATTAATGTAAGTGGTGAATTTGATAATAAATTGCATACGCTTAATGATTATGGAATCGATTTAATGGAATTAGAAAACTTGCCAAAATTTATCATTAAGAAATATGGAATTATGATTTTGTTATAAATTTGATAACAATAAATTGATATTTGAACGTAGAAAGAATGTAAAATAAAGGAACTTTATTTTAGAGGTTTAAGAGATATATTAATTCGTTGGAATTTAGGATGTTGCAAGTAGATTTCTATGTATTATCAAAATTAAATAAATAAAAGTGTGATGTTTGAAATGACAAGGAATACATCTAAAAAGAAAGAGTTGTAAAAAATAGGGATAATTACCATATTTTGGACCATCTATTTCAAGCAATAAAAAGATAGATCCTTGTAATTACAAACACCACACAAATCTCTCTTTTTGGATAAGACATAGAAATTTGTGGTGTTAATATTTTTAGAATAGAAATGTAGTTCCAACGCATTAGAATGTAGTAAACCCCAAAAGTTAAACGGTAAGACATGAATGAAGTAAAAGGATCTTAAAAATGTTAAGATGTGAAATACCAATAAAGTTTGGAAGTAAATGAAAATAAAATATGAAAGATAGGTAAGAAGAAATAAGAGGATAACATGGGAATAGAAATGGAAAATAGAGAACGGATAAAAAGGATGGGTAACCATATTATGAACTTGATAAGAGAAAAGTGGTAAATGAACTTAAAGTGAAAAAAAGTGAAACGCATTATGAAATGAAGACCTAGAGTCAATTGTAAAACTGTAGAGGCATGATAATTAAGTAATTATGGAAGAATATATATATAATATATATATATATATAAGTAGCCTTGAATATGCGTTTATGATGAGTTTGTAACGACCCGGAATTTCTGTCATTTGAAATTCGTATATTTAATTGATTTTAAATATTAATAAGTAAGATTTGGAAGTCGAATTTATTTAATTTCGATACAGTGATTTAATTGGGCGATTAAATTATTAATTTAATACCTGAATTTGGGTAGATAATAGAAATCTGGATTAAATGTGTATAAAAATGATTTATAAAGTTATATTAAATCATATTGGAGTTATAATGATGTTTGTAAACTTTTAAAATTGAATTAAAAGTTAAATTGTGAAAATTGAATATTTTAATATTTAATTGACAAGTAAAAAATGACCATTTTTCAAACAGTCTCAGATTTCGACGAAACTAGTTTCATCGGATCCGTAATGTGATATTATTGTAAGATTTCAATTTTCGTAGCAAACGGAGTTGTCGTTTGTCCGGGGCAAGTTAAAACGCATCGAAATCGGTTTAAATCGATTTGATTTAACATTGATCATTTATTTCCGTAACTCTCACATACGACCGAATTAGCTCCTGAAACACGTTCCATTGTGTTCGGAATGTGGGTAAAACCTTAGAAACGCCTGTCGGCATGCGTCGTTTGGAGATCGTTTGTAAAAGTTGCTTTAAATGGATTTAATATTAAAATATTGTTTATATACATATACATATATATATATATATATATATATATTCACGTTATAAACGAAACCCTAGTTCTTGCTCGAGCCGCTAGTGTATGCTTCCAATGGCCAAAATGTTCTCTCGTTTTCCCTCATTTTTCTCTACATCCACTCAATAATTTCAAAAACCCTCAACTAGAGAATCATAGAGGATGACGAGATCTCGAGATCCAACGGGCAAGATCGCTTAAAACAAACTGAATCGATGGCAATTCTCGTTCAAAAGCAAGCCGATCGTGCACGTTTCTAGAGGGGAGATGGCCACCGAGTGGAGCCGCACTTAGCACGAACGTCGAGGAAGGTGAGGGGCTTCGTTTGGCACTTCCTGATCGAACTCCGGGTCAACGATGGTGGTCGCGTCGTTTGAATGTTGAACGTGAGTTGGGTTATTTTTTTCACGTGTGATAACCTGGGAATATCGCATGTGGAAACTGATGGGGGGAAGAAAGGGGGATGCGCGGCCAGATCTTCTTGGTTCAAAAACAACGGCAGAGATTGAGTTGGATTTGAAAATTAAAATATAATTGTAAATTATTTATATTAAAATCATATAAACTTTGTAATGTCGTATCTTTGTCATGCGAGGTCGAAAAATTACGAAACAGGAAGCGTCGGAATCGCAGTGACGCGCTCTACGCTGCAGCGTAGACCTGGGTGCGTTTGGGGCAAGCGAGAATTTTGGATTAAATCGAACGGTTCTATTTAATTTAAAATTTAAACATTCGACAAACTCAAGGTGAGAACTTCTCACTCAATCGAATTGTTTCGATTTAAATTTTAAATAGTTAGATTTAAAATTGCTTGATTGTGTGAATTGGATGATATTTGTTATCTATTGTGTTAAATAGACCCTATACGCCATATATTAAGCGGAGGTTATTTATTAAAAACATATACCGCGATAATTTCACATTGAAGTGGAATTGGTATTATATATGTATTTGGAGTTGATTTCCCGCATTATATAGCGGATGAGACCCTATTGCGCCGCATAATAGCGGATAGTATTTTATAAATCCCATATACCACGATAATTTCACATTGAAGTGAAATTGGTATTGTGCTAACATCTGTGGATGCACGGAAACAGGTTGGAGGGATCCAACTGGATTCCTCAAACATTTGAATTTATTTCAATGCTGTGTGTTAATTTATTTATAATTGCCGTGTGATTATATTGTGATTGAAATGGTTGTCGGCTATAATTTAGTCGAATATATTTTTGGTATCGATGGATACCAGAAATAAAGAAAATTTGATTTTTGAAAATATAAGTAGAAAATTTATCAGAAAATTTGTTTTGACAATTGGATAAATTTGAAAGGAGTTTTATAAAATAAAAGTTTTATTTTTGAATTATATTGGATTTAATTTCAAATTTGGAAAAAAGGGCTTAATAAATGGATTTTGGAAATATTATCTATAAACTGAAGAATTTATCTAAATTTGGGATTTTTAAATAGATTTGAAGAGATAAAGGAAATTATTTTTAAAAGGAAATAATTTTGAAAATGTTTGGAATTTGGTTTGGTATTTTGAAATAAAATTGAAAATTAATTTGAAATTAATTGATTTTTAAATTACCATAACTAGTCAAATTTATTTATAGAAATTTATTTGATTTAAAATTAATCGGATAATTTAATTAATCCTACTTATGGATGTTTGGATTATATTGGACGTTGAATTGTTTGACATCCTTGATGTGTGATGCTTTGTGATATATTCTGTTTTGTGTGTGATCTGTAATTTGTTTATCGGTGATATATATATATATTTATATATATATATATATCTGTGATCTGTGAATGGAAGATAAGCGTTATATTTATACCGCTTATCGAATATATTGTTATATTTGATCTGTGAAGGTTGAATGTTGTTGCACTATTGTGTTAAACCCTTGGACTACACAATACACACACAAATGTGGATGTCAGGTGGAAATCGGTTAAGTCACAGATTTTTATCAATTTTGGAAAATTGAATTTTTGAATCCAAATTAGTTTGGAATTTGAAATGAAAGTTTTTGAAAGCGAGTTTCAAAATAAAATTTATTTTAAACAACTTAATAGAATTGGAATTTAAATCATTTGATTTAAATTTTGAATTCAATGTTTTGAAATTGAATTCAATAAATTGGAAATTTTGGTTTAAAAGATTTTATGGTTTTTTTCCAATTAAAATACGGTCTTGGGGAAATCTAAATTTATAATCAAGTTTTATACTTGGATAGCTTTAACCTGTGTAATTGTAACCAGTTTTTCCCAAAACGAAAACTATCCATTTTCAAATAATAATAGCTTTCATAAAGTGAAAAGATTTCCAACTTGTATTGAAACAACTCAAGTTAAAATGAAATTGTTAATAGTTTGGAAAAACTATGAATTAACCTTTGTGAAGACGATTAAACTTTATTTTGAAATCCAAGACGATTTTAAAAGGTGTATCTTTTATATTATTAAAGACTTGAATTGTGAATAGTTTTGAAAGCTATAAATTAAATCTTGACTTAAAGATTTAATGGGTTAATTCAATTTAAATGGAAAAATGATTTGGGAATCTGTGAATGAATCTTTGTGAAATTGGGTAAACTTTGTGAAGTAAATCTTTTTGTTTAAAGATTTAAAATGGTAATTTTTTTAAACCATTTAAAGGAAAGGATTTGGGTAATAAGTTGTGACTTAATTTAAATCCCTATATCCATATGTTTTAAATATTGTGCTCACTATTCGGGTTAGCCAGGAAAAGACCTTTGTATCATATAACCCATTCCGAATTAGTGATACGACGATATGGATCGTATTGAAGACCGGTGGTGAAGACCGGGTATTTGTGAAAACGATAGGATGACCTTTCGATTGTCTCTGCACCGTTAGCTACGGTATAGAGATTTCCTTTGTGATGGGAAGTTTTATCGGGATTGTGAATACCCGGATTGCAAGGGCTTCTTCGGAAGTGCCTTCGGTTCTGTTCGAACCCGGAACAGACTTGTATGGTTACATGTCTGACATTACATTTTGAGATATAAAGCTGATTTCTTTCAAATACATTTATGTTGGTGGCGGAGAATTTATTCTCTCAGCTTAACACCCTTCTCTGAGACGTACGAGCTCAGAGGTTATGTAGTTGAAATTTATCAGCGATATATTCCCAATTTGGTAATGTGGCATGTTGAGTGTTGCTGTCTGATGATCATTTATTTGATCATTTGTGATCAAAGCGTGGCTTTGTGAAAAAGCGTAGCTTTGTGGATGAGACTTCGTCAGACCTCACAACCCGAAAATGGTCGAAACAAGAATATGCGGCAAGGTTATGAGGGTCGCGCCCTTTAGGGTATGTTATTTTCTTCTGGAAAAGGGTGGTATTAAGGTATGGAGCCCAGATACTTACTCATGTGGACACAATTTATTTATTATGTGTGATGTTGGTTACCGAGCGCTCGGATAAAGGTCCCAAAGGACCGGGGAATGGCATAGTCGTGAAGTAGTTACCTATACCCAGAGGTAACCTGGCCTTGTGTTGGCAGAGAGCCAGGTTGGTTTCTCGGGACGTCCATCCAGAGGCGATCCCATTGGCAGTAGGAAGTTCCTTAGCCTGACCATTTGTTGGAAAATCCAAAGAAACAATACGAGCCTTGTACGGTTTTAGTTGTATTACCTGCTATGGAATGTGGCGGTAACCTGTTATTGAACATAGTAGCTATAGTAGGCATAACGTGAAATGCCTATGTTGTCTAAGGTTAATATTATACTTTCAAAATGTTTTCTGCACTATGCACTAATAATAATATCAAAATAATCTATTTTGCGTAGTAAGCATGTTTGACTATCATAAGAAGAAATCTCCTCCAATTCTGCGTTTGCATTGTGTGTGTGGCGGGAGGTCTTATGGTAGTTTCATTTTCCAAAAGCATTGCGAATATTTCCACTTCTTTTGTTGTGTTGTTTTAAAGATAATAACTGTTTTAGTTCTCACATCAGTCACCATGACTGACCTGGAGTTTATTGTTTCCTTCCTAAACTCTGGGTGCCCACCAATTTCCACACGGGCAGTCTAGAGTCAGGTTATCAGGTCATTCTGGATTCAGGAGATGCTATGGAGCTCAGTGGCGAGCTGGATGGCGAGACGTATCACTTGTATATGATATTATCTTTTCCGCTGTGTATTTTGTATGAGGACAAGTTGTATAACTGTCCATTGATGTATAGTGTTGTTGTAAACTCTGATGATGATGTAATGTATAAAATGATATAGTTCTTTGATTTAAAGATTATTCATTTATCTATTATATGTTGTTCCGCTGCGATATGTGAGATTCTGATATTGTTCTGTGTTTTGTTGTTGTTTCTTCTTTCTTTCTTTCTGTCTTCTTCTACCTCTTCTTTTTCTCCATAACAATTCGGTTTTCCAGCATTCGATTGCTTGGCAGTTGATACAGTGGACGTATTAATGTCGATTTTCGAGCGACGAAAAATCGAAAACGTTACATGTGAACTATTATAATTAAAGTATGATTAAAGCAATGATATGACATATGGTCATTAGAGTAGGTTGGAATGTGAGGTCAGTAGTGCTACACAATAGAAGTCTACCCACTGTAAGGGACTACCAATAGTTGAATAACATTATACTAATGTGAGACTTGTCCAAGCATAGGACCCGTGGAGGATATACGTTTGCGTAGAGATAAAGGAATACCCCCAAATAGATAGAGGACTGCAAAATATTTGAAAATCTGTCATTAGATATATGAGTCTACTTTAACAATAGATAGAGGGGGTATTAAACCTAGCCGATCTTTGCCATCTAGTAGGGTAGATCAAGTTAGGTCATGCAATGCCATAGTTTTTTACTAGTTTGTTTATTAGGGCAAGGCTAGTTAACCTAAAAGGAATTCCTTAAATGGTTAAGGTGGTCCATGGAGCCGAGTCCATAGTAGGAAGCAGACAAAGTAGTGAATCCCCAAAGCGAGATAGAGAATGGCAAAATGTATGAAAAGCTATCATTGGGCACTATGGGAGTCCATCGAGTTATATGGTAATGAGATCAGACACAGTGAGGGCGATGGATCTTATGGGGTGCTAATTGAGAGATACTTGCGGGGATGGTATCTTAGTCCATTTGGGGACCATAGTGTATATATATATGTGTGTGTGTGTGTGTGTGTGTGTTTATATTTATATATACGTAGCTATGATTCTACAGAGGGTAGATGGGAATAGATCGTACACGAACGTGGAGTCGAGACGACTAATTAAATAATAAAAGACATAATAAGATATTGAAGTTAATCGGCATAAACTAGCATTATGTACAAAGTGTATAATTTAACAGTCACCAAAACGTTGTTCTAACCCCTTCTCATTACAACCCATAGGATAGCTTGAAGGATAGGTACTATTGCTAGGCATGTTTAGTGCTGCCAAGGTCATTTGACTTTGGAAGTGTCAAATCTTGGTCGGTAGTTATGTGACTTATTATATTTTGTTATTCTGATGTGAGTTATATCGTTAGTGCTCTGATATGCATTCTTTTGTTTTATTGCAGAATACCTAACCAACAATCTATACTTTGGGGGACTTGGGTTTTCCATTTAGTGAAAATTCAAGCCCACTAAGGTGCGGGTCGTTACATTTGGTATCAGAGCATATGTTAGTTGATCTTAAAAAATTAGGAAACGTTGAGTGAAAGTGTTTGTATTTTGCCTATAAATATAATATATGTTAAATTCTAAGAATTCCAACTATAAAATAGTTGCATATGGAAAGTCCCTGAAGTTGGATAGTACATTACTCCCAAGTCGGTCCTTTATAGCCCAATGATTGTAGATCCCCTATGATTGCTGATTGATGAAGTATACTAGGTCCAGATAAGGGGAAAGTAAGAATCCATATGTTGTAGATATCCGGAAGCAGATGGTTTTCCGAAGGATGGTGTGAAGTAGTCACTCCAAGTTAGTAGCCGGATTTCTAATATTGAAAGGAAGATAAGTTATTTAGTTGGAGAGTGAAGTTCTGTAGAGGTAACAAATAGAAATTTACTTTCATTCCAGCCCAATAGAAAATAGTTTTAAGTGTTGAGTGAAATATATTGTTACTATAAATATATGTGTTGAATGTATAAAGAGAGCATGTTGAGTTTGGTAATGGTATAAGATGTCGAACTAGAAGAAAACAAAGCCATTAAGTATTAAACATTGGATGCCAAGCCAGAAGAAAGCCGTCATTAAGAATTCAACATTTAACAAAGGATAGCGAGCTTCAAGAAATCACCAGAAGGTGTTGAATATCTAGAGAAAAGGACTGCTGAACCTCTACAATAAAGAGATGTCGAACACTCAAATAGTTAGTAGGCATATAAGAGGTGTTAAACCTCTAAAGTTTTCGAAATTGAACATATAAAGGAGGTGGTGTCGAGCCTTAACAATCATAAGGGTTGCTAAGTATATAACAAATAGAAAGGGATATCGAATATTAATAAGGAACCAATGTATCAAGCCTATGAGGAGATATAGGTTGTAACAACCCGCATATTGTCGATTTTATATTTAAATATTTTATTTAAATATTTTAATCGTAAGTCGGATCTTAGTCCGAAAAGCTACTTTTTGCATACGGTCAAATTAGGACTCGAGACCACCTCCATTGAGTTCAAAATGATGTTTGCGATCTTTTTAAGTATAAACTTTGATATGTTTGGAGATAGTGGAATTTTCGTCACTTTTTCCACTTATGGTTTTGGCTGAACTATTTTGCCCTTTTCTAACTCAGCCCAACCCCCTCTCCTCTTCACTAATTCATTCTTCATTTCCTAACACTTGAAGCTTCATAAAAAATGGAGGAGGTAATGGGAAATTAAAACTCCAAGCTCAAGTTCTCTTGCAAATCCATCATTCAATTCCAAATTCAAAGTGAAGACATTGGATTCAAGCTTCTTCCATTACTTTTAAGCTTCTCCATCATCAATTTCGTGAAAAGGTGAGATTTTTATCTCACATTCTTGTTTATAACTATCTTGGATTGTTGGAAATGAATTCCTATCACTTTAGCATATGCATTTGCATTTGGTTTGGATTGGATTGGCGAAAAACCCTAATTTTTAGTGTTTTTGGCAAAAATCCGGGCTTAGGTCATTCTGCCTTGCTAGCTCGCTCGCGTGGGAAAGTCTCTTCCTGCATATAGCTTGTTCTGGGCTTAGGTCGTTCGCCCTTTAGCTCGTTTATCCCTTAGGTCGCCCGGCGATCTAAAAACATCACTAGGTCGCTTGCCTAGTTCGTCCCACACTTAGGTCGCTAAGGCTTAGGTCGCGCCACATTAGGTCATGACTCGTTGGGTCGTTCTATCCCTAGGTTGCTCGGCCTGCTTTTGTTAGGTCGTAAACCCTTAGGTCGCATGACCTCAATTACGTTAGGTCGCATGACCCCAATACCATAAGGTCGTTAGACCTTATTTCCTTTAGGTCGCATGACCCCTAAAGCTGCTCGGCCCGTTCCACCTTAGGTCGTTCCACGTTAGGTCGCTCGCCCTGATTAGGTCGTTCGCACCATTTATCTTGTTCTACATTAGGTCGCCTCTGCTAGGTCGTGCCACTGTTAGGTCGTGTCACTTATAGGTCGCGCCAATTCCTGCCTTGAGTCGCTCGGCTTGCTTATTCCTTAGGTCGCACCTCTATGCCATTGCTCTTTTGGTCGTTGCACTCTAGCTCGGCCATGTTCGTTCTCATGGACATTTCTACTTTGATGGTTTTGGAATTGATCTCTTTGGACTTTACTCACGTCTTCGAATGTGAATTTTTGTGATTCGATTTGTTTCAACAATCGTTTTGTGGTTTGTCACTTTAAAGATATGAAGGTTTCGATACTAGTAGTAAATACCAAAACTCTTTCATCAAATCGATTTCAACACTATTTTATTACAAAACTCCTTTTCTTAAACCGTTTTCCAATCTATTAGTATATACAAGCCTTTACTTCACTTGGATGAGAAATCTAATTAAACGGCTTAGTAAAACAGGTGGTATGAAACGCTTGCGTTCACTTCGTCGGTTAATTCTTGGACTTGTTCGACTAAACCTTTTTGTGACAATTTCCTAGTGAAGATCTACAGTTTGTTGGTAAATATTTAAGTTAAGCAAGTGGTTATGGGACATGAAGCTAAACTCATATATTTACTAGCTTGGTGTGATTGACACTTATTGATGATCATGATGGTCATTATGGGATATGAAGGTGCTTCTGCTTGACTTCTCTTCTGGGATTACTCTGACTTTTGGCTAACTACTTAGATTAGTAGTTTTTGTTGTATACATTTGAGATATAGACTCCGTGATGTATACTTATTTTTTTGTGTAGCTTTGTAGCTATTCTTTTGTATTATTGTGGATCTTTAAGACCACTACTCTGATGTACACTTTCACGTGTTATATATTCATATCTTTTTCCGCCATTGTGATATGGATGTCTGTGACTGATTTGTGTTATGTTTATTTCTATGTTTGTTTCCGAAGATTATATATAGCCACTGTGTGATAGCTTTGTGTTTGTATCGGTATGTCGGATTTCCTCCTTAAATGAAATGCATGCTATACTATCTGACATTTCGGTGCTCGCACAAAGAAATTACACGAATGGTTGCTCCTCAACAGCCTTATTCTCCGTGCTAGTTGACAGCATTACACCGTAGTGTTCTTGGCTAGCGTGGGTATAGAGGTGGGGCGTCACAGCTTGGTATCAGAGCCAAACTTCGGAACAATGTAGAATAACTTAACAAGGATCATCGTCCTAAGTCCAACTTAGGAGTCGTGCCTTAGGATTTAATTCGAGTCTTCGTACCGATTCATCCTATTTCCTTTTGTGTATCCTTGTTTTATCTATCAAGATTTGCTTGATATTTATTTGGAGAATAACTTTTCTTCTTCTCTCTTTCTTAAAGGAGAGAATGTCTAGACCAGGCCGTCCCAGAGCCGGACCATCTACTGTTACTCCCTAGGATGGAGTTTTTATGACCGCTCAGCAGCTACTTGATTTAGTAAAGAATGCTCAAGCAGCTGGTCCTAATCAGGAACCTACTCACCCTAAGTCTGGATTTGCACGCTTGTGCATCGATTATACCAACTTGGGTGGGAAACCATTCAAAGGTTCTGAAACTATTATTGAGGTCCAGGCTTGGTTAAGAACATGCGATCGAATCTTTTCTCACATGAATCTTATCATTCTTCACCGTGTTCAGGTGGCCTCCAGTATGCTCCAAGAAAGAGCATTGGACTGGTACGAACTTCTTATTTCTGAAATTAATAAAGCGGATCTCACCTGGGAGCAATTCCAGGAATGCTTCGAATTAAAATTCGTACCAGAAGCAGAGAAAGTGACATTGGCTCGACGTTTCATAGACCTTGTTCAAGGTGAATCCTCTGTGACAGATTATGTCGCATCCTTCGAGTCACTGTCTAAATATGGAGTTGAATACATCAACACCCCATTGAAGAAGAACCAAAGATTCATCTATGGCTTAAACAAGAATCTCAAGAAGCCATTACTTCTAAAATTAGAAGTTTCTTTCGATCAACTCATCGATATCGCTCTTCATCTTGAAGAGGCGGATAGGGAAAGTGATGTTGAAGTGGTGGGTTCCAAACCAAACTTCAACAGCAAGAAGAGGCCAAACAAATTCAAAGGCCCTTATCCCAACAAAAAGGGGAAACCTGCACCTCCGGCAGCAAAGACTCCTTCCCCTAGTAGCGGGCAATGCTATAACTATAGTTCTAAGGACCATTTTGCGAACAAGTGTTCAAAGCCCCGTTCTTGTCGCTATTGTAAAAGCCCGGATCATTATATACATTTATGCCCCAGACTTCAAGGCAAGAAGGAGGGAAAGTTAAGCGTGGCTCAAGCCCCTGGCAACACATCTCGTGATCAAGGTATGTCTCATTCTGTCCTTGATGGCATTATTATATTTCATGATCAACCTATTAGAGTTCTCTTTGATACGGGTGCATCCCATTCTTTTATATCAAAGGAACTTGTCGATACTTTTTCCTTAAGTGTTTTTGCTTTAATGACTTCTTTAAGAATTGCGAATCCCGTTGGTGGATCCGCAACACTCAGTTTGCTTTGTAAAGATGTCGAGATTATTTTGTGTGATTTGCCTTTCCTAGCCGATTTGCATGTCATGCGTTACTTAGGCTTGGAATGATTTTGGGTATGGATTGGCTTAACCGTTATGAAGCTCATATCCTATGTCCTGAGCGGACTATTTATCTTCGACATCCACTATCTGTTAAGCAGATTTCTATTGTTCTTAAAGATTCGGATTCCACTTTGACGGCATCTTTATATTCTCTAAATCCTCTTGATGATGACAATGATGATGAGAAAGATGTCATTTCTCGTATTCACGTCGTTCGTGAATTTTCCGACGTATTTGAGACCGTTTTAGGATTACCACCTAAGCGAGCAATTGAGTTCAAAATTAATCTTATACCTGGAGCTCAACCTATTACCCGTCCTCCTTATCGCATGTCCAATAAGGAGAATGAAGAGATGCGCAAGCAATTATCCCAATTGGAGACGAAGCAATTTATTCGCTCTAGTTCCTCGCCTTGGGGAGCTTCAGCAATTTTCGTGAAGAAATCCGATGGTACACTTAGGCTTTGCGTCGACTACCGCAAGCTTAATGATCTTACTATTAAGAATAAATATCCTATACCTCGGATTGATGATAAATTTGATCAACTTAGTGGTGCTAGAGTCTTTTCGCAATTGGACTTGGCTACCGGTTTCCATCAGCTTCGTATTGCAGAGGATAGTATTCCTTTGACTTCGTACCGTACTCGATATGGATCTTATGAATGGCTGGTTATGCCATTTGGTTTAACGAATGCTCCGACTTATTTCGTTGACCTTATGAATCAAGTTTTTAAAGATTTCCTCGATCGGTTTGTTCTCATCTTTATTGATGATATTCTTGTGTATTCTAAAACCGAGGAGGAACATGAAAAGCATCTTCGGATTGTATTGGAAACTCTTAGGAGCAATCAATTAAAAGAAAAAATTTCTAAATTCCATTTTTGGCAATCTAATGTGAAGTTTCTCGGTCATATTATTTCCGAATCCGGAATATCAGTGGATCCTTCAAAGATTGAAGCGATTCAAAATTGGAAGAGACTGGAGAGTGTAACGGAAATCCGTAGCTTCCTTGGATTGGCGGGTTATTACCGTCGTTTTATCAAGGACTTTTCTCAAATTGTCGTGCCTCTTACTGGTTTAACAAAGAAAGGTGTTAAATACATTTGGTCGGACAAATGTGAAACTTCTTTTCAGAAATTAAAAGAACTCCTTTATGAGGCTCCTATTCTTGTTATTCCCGAAGGGAATCAAGATTTTGTTGTTTATACCGATGCTAGTCGCGTTGGTTTGGGTGCCGTTCTTATGCAAAAAGAACGTGTTATTGCTTATGCTTCTAGGCAATTGAAGCCGGCTGAGACTAGATATGCCACACATGATTTAGAACTCGCGGCTATCGTTTTCGCCCTTCGGATTTGGCGACATTATCTTTTGGGAGAGAAATTTATACTTTATACCGATCATAAGTCTTTGAAATATTTATTCTCTCAAAAGGAACTTAATTTGCATCAACAGCGTTTGCTCGAATTCCTTGCCTCTTATGATCTTGATATTCTTTATACTCCCGGAAAAGGAAATCGAGTTGCTGATGCTCTTAGTCGTAAGCAACAAGTGGTTGTTTCCATGATGATATCCGAATGGAATGATCTCGAGGTTTTGTCCACTTGTGAAATTCGAGATCGTGTTTCCGATTTATGTTCATCTCTGGTTTTATGTAGCCTTGAGGCTCATCCATCTCTTTTAGACCGCATTCTTGAAGCTCAAAGGCTAGATCCCGAGTTGGCTCTTCTTGGCCAAAATATTAAGGATAAAGTTGATATTGAAGGTTTGAAAGACTTTGATATTGATTCTCGTGGCGGCATTCGAAAATTTGGTAGACTTATCGTACCAAATATTAGTGATCTTCGTAAAGATATTCTAGAAGATTCTCATCGTTCCAAATATTCCATTCATCCCGGTAGTAGAAAAATGTACGTGGATATGAAGCGACTTTATTATTGGGAGGGAATGAATTTGATATTGCTAACTTTGTTAAGTGTTGCATGACTTCTCTTCTGGGATTACTCTGACTTTTGGCTAACTACTTAGATTAGTAGTTTTTGTTGTATACATTTGAGATATAGACTCTGTGATGTATACTTATTCTTTTGTGTAGCTTTGTAGCTATTCTTTTGTATTATCGTGGATCTTTCAGACCACTACTCTGATGTACACTTTCATGTGTTATATATTCATATCTTTTTCCGCCATTGTGATATGGATGTCTGTGACTGATTTGTGTTATGTTTATTTCTATGTTTGTTTCAGAAGATTATATATAGCCACTGTGTGATAGCTTTGTGTTTGTATCGGTATGTTGGATTTCCTCCTTAAATGAAATGCATGCTATACTATCTGACATTTCGGTGCTCGCACAAAGAAATTACACGGATGGTCGCTCCTCAACAGCCTTATTCTCCATGCTAGTTGACAGCATTAAACCGTAGTGTTCTTGGCTTGCGTGGGTATAGAGGTGGGGCGTCACATAGGTACTAAATCAACAAATAATTATAGGTATCGAGCTTCTATAATACAAAAGCAACCGATTCCAAAGATGGAAAGATCGATAAAGACAAAGAAAAAGATATCGAGCCTCTACAACATGGAATGTTATAGAACATGCAATAAAGGAAGGATGCCACATCTAGTCACAAACTGGGGATATCGAGCTTCTGCGGGATGATGAGCCTATAATACATCAACTATCATCGAGCCACTACCGTAATAACTGCTATGGAGTATCAATCATCATGAATGTTATCGAGTAGCTGCCAAAGGGAGATTGAATTGCTAAACCTAGGAAAGCAAGTGTTGTCAAGTTACCCATAAAGGATGCCAAAATTTCATTAAGATGATGCTATCGAAACCCTCCGATTCAATGCCAGGACACATGCCAATAATCCTGCATGGTTGACACCCTTATAAATAGACACCCATCGACACCAAGAGTGGGGTGATTCATTCTTACTCTATTTCTCAAATTTTAAAGTTGTAAACCCTAGATCGAATTAGGGATATTTAGAGCCGATTGTGCTCTTGTGACTTTTTGCAAATAAGGACTTAAACAATCAACTTTTCATAGCATACTTCTCTTTTATTTACCTAATTAGATATTGGTAACAATGGACATGCACACAACTTAACTTTTTGACTTGGACTTAGACAATGAACATGCATATGACTTGCCTTTGGGACTTAAACTCGAACTTGAACTTACATACACTTCTAAGCTTTTATAAGGCCGCTTAATTCCTTGTTCAAACCAGCCTTGACTTGCCTAGCATATTTGGTTAGCGAAGAAATTTGCTAACATTTTGGCGCTAGAAGGAGGGCTTGAACCTCCGACCCCTTGCATGTCCCTATAGAAGACTTTAGGGACTTTCTACTTATCTCTACAGAGAACTTTAGGGACTCTTCATATCTTGCATATCCAATTAGAGGACTTTGACTTACTATACCAGCATATTCCTATTGATAACTTTCTGTATCCAGCATAATCTACTAAACTGCATAATGACTATCTCCAAACAAGGACCCTCTAAGCCTTAATGTACTAAGTCAACTTATCAAGTGACCTATAATATTCAATTCCATGAAGAACAAGTATTAAGAAACTTAGCACTGATAACTTTAGCTGAATAAAGACAAGTAATTACCTATGACCCAAATAATTGGAGCATAAATCCTTTTCATATGAGACCTACCCCAATCTTTGCTTATTATCCTACCTTAGAAAAAGAGAATAGAAGAAGGAATAACCAGTTCTCAGAATAAGAAGAGCTACACGGCTCCAGGCTAAAGGAACTATCTTCCAAAATGAAATAACAAAGGATTTTGATGAGTTTGCCCAAAAGTGATTGGTATTAACCGATCTCTCTCCCACACCAATTAGAACTCGAGAATTTTTAAAGTGAAAACTTTCCATGAGGGCTAATGAGCCTATCCAATGTTACAAAAAAGCCAAATGGGAATCAAAAAGACAATCTCTAGGAATTTATGATTTGCTGAGCCCGTTCCCTTACCAACTCCAATGAAACATCTATCTCCTAACTAAAAAGAGGTTGGACTATTGGCCTTCAAAGAAGAAGCGATAAGGAAATGAAAGAAATTTTGGGTAGGGGGAACTTATTGCCAATATCACCAAACAAATGGACACGAAACCAATCAGTGTCGAGCCCATAAAGGGCCAAGCCCTTAAAGGGATGATTGAGAATTTCTTGGGAAAAGGAGAGCTCCAAAAGTTTGTTAGCAAGATTTGAGCAATGTATCTACCAAGATCAAATGCTTAATAAAGAGGAATGCTTTAGAAATGCTTCATGAAAAGGACTTCTAAAATAAAGGAAAAGCCTTTGATCCGGCCACAAGGGCCTTGTCAAAGCATCTCCTAAATGAAATATAGTTTTTGATTTTCAAAAAATTGCATACATGTAGAACTGCCGGTTTATTTAGGATATTTGCGTCATATTTTCAAAAATTGATTTAAAAGAAAGCATTCATATAGGAGGGGCCAGTTGGAATTATTATGCATGCATATCATATGTATTGTGATACACCATGTACTTTTACATGAATGGTTGCAAAATGGTTTGCACACTGTTGTTAGTTTAGAATGGATGTACGTAAGGTTACATGATTGAGCCATTGAGGAATTTCGAAAACAATATTCTTTTAAGGTGGATAATGTAACACTCCGCGATTTTTGCGATAATTAATTTAAATAGAAAATTAATTATTATTTAAATTAATTATTATTTAAATTAATTATTAAACAATAAACAGTGAAAAATAGAATTTTTGCAAATGTCAGAGTTTAGCTACGAAACTTACATAGTTAGGTTCACGACGATTTTCTAATCAATTTTCATACATAAACCTTTTCGATCAAAGTTCAAACAGAAAAGTTATTAACATTAGAAATTTAATAGCTGGAAATAATTATATATGTAAATGAGAAAGCAAATAATTATTAACCAACATTAATTATGCAACGATCCATATTTTTAATAATTAAAAATATTAAATTTAATAAGATTTTAGAATTTAATATTGTCAAAAATTAAAATTTATGATTTATTAATGAAAAAAAATAAGTTGAATATAATTTAATGTTATTCTTTGAATGTTATTGACAACCATTTTAACGTAATTCCAATCAATTGCAATAATAAAGGTAAATAATTTATAATCTTTGTTTGTAAACAATAAGTTAATAGATAAGGATTACTAAGTTGTAACAATTGTTTTATTCCTCGTCCTATTATTAATCCGTTTGAAATTAATTTGGAGATCAATTATTGAAATTTAATGTAATTGAAATAGTGCAGTTAATATAAGAAAAGACGTTAAATGTAGAGTGATGAGAATAATAAAAGGAAAACTTATGTTAATAGATTTCATAAAGTATTTGTTGATTTAATAATAAGAATGTAAATCAAAATAAAAGAATTTGTTGAAATTTAAATTATAATAAAATAGGTTTTACTTCTATTGTAATTTAATGTTGAAATTAATATAATATTTAAATATTGGATTTAACATGGAAAACTGTATTGTAAAAGATTTTTCTGTGTAATTAAGAATGATGAAAATTGTTAACTTTTAATTTAGAATTTAAAGGTGATTAAATTGATTTTAAAATAATAATTATTTAATTAATTAACATGTAAAATTAGACATTTTGGGACTGTCTTGAATTTCGATGAAACCAGTTTCATCAGATCCGTAATAGTGAATTATTGTAGGATTTCAAGTTTCGTAGCGATCAGACTTATCGTTTGATCGTACGAGCTCGAAACGCGTAGAAATCAATTAAATGAATTCAATTAAAATAATTTGATTTAAAAATCTAACTTCTATATGCTATGGAATTAGGGTTTGAAACTAGTTTCGTTGAGTTTAGAAATATCAAAAACCTATATTTCGATATATTGGATGACCTACTTTTGATTCGAGAACGAAATGGGCTTTTCGGGTCTTGGTTACCGCTTTGGCCCATTCGATCTGTTTCATCCATTCTTATCCATCTCTGCCTATATATAGACTGTTATAAACCTTAATAGTCTTTTATTTCATTTTCTATATGTACAAATGTCTATTCTCTCTGTTCCTTTTCAATGGCAGACACCTCAAAACCCTAAATTTTCAATTCCAAATCAAACTCATAAATTCAAACTCCTCAAACCCTATCACATAATATATCATCGCGAAGCTCTCGATTAACATAATCTACATCTGCAATTTGTTTTTACAATCGAGTTTCGGTTTGTCCAGAAATCAGCAATCAGTTTCGACCGTCCATCATAGGGTTTCACGATCAACGGTGGATCGTCGACCATTCGACGATCGGAGGGCACTACATCGTAGAGGATGTCAAGGGGAGTCAATCTATATGGTTGAATCGTGTCAGAGATGAACGAGTTCCCCTTAGACAGTTAAGCTCGGCGGCGGCGCTGAACGTGGGGGAGGCCGGAGATGGCCGCGACGTCGGGGGAGGTGCGGATTGGGGTGGGCATCACGGCGTTGGGGTCTGATCGTGGTGAAACGGCTCGAGGCGGTGGCAGTTAGTTAGTGTTCACGGCAGCTAGTTGCTAGGTTTGTGCGCATTGCTCGGTTAGGGTTTAGGAAGGAGGTATATCAATTTACGTTTTTGCCCTTGATTATTTTTAAATTTAATTTAAAATCTTATAACTTCTTATGTGAATAACTTTTTCATACGAGCTCGAATTCATGCGCGGTTTCTTCCGTTGCACTCGTATTGAAATTTCAGACAACCTGGAACTTGTTTGGTTGAATATGGAGACTGTTCAAATTTTGGGCTTTTATTGGATTTTAAATTGGCTATAAATCAAAGTGAGTGATTTAACCCACTCACGTAATACTAAATCTTCTTATGTTTGTTGAACTAAATTTATGAAGTGATAAGAATTTTATTGGTTGCTGTTTGGTAGTTTAAATTAACATTTTAATTTGAAATTGAATTTCATTGAATTAAATTTCCATTTAAACAAATATTAAAATTGAATTGCTAGTTAAATACCTGATATTGATAGTTAGTTAATTGTTGTGATTTATTTACTAGTTTGGATGTTGATTGTGATGGATGTTTATTTGTTGACATTTTGGATGATTGGATGTTTATTTATTTTTATATATCTCTGTTATCACACTGTATATTAAGTGACAACATATAAACTATTATTTGAATTATTTCGAATAAATTAAGAAATTGGTTGAAATAATATATACCCATGACATTTTGAGTTGGATTAAAATGATATATATCCATCCCTATAATTAAAATTGAAATAACTAATCACTTGGCCATAGGGTAGGAAATTTTATACGGACACCGGATTGTTTAAATTAAATGGTTTTAAAAATCTTGAATTTGGATTTTTGGTTAAATGATATTGTTTTAAAGGAAATAAATTTTAGATTTATATAAATTGAATTATTTTCTAATTCAAGCTTTGAAATGTTGATATTGAAATTGGTTAAAAGAAATTGTTTTAAGAATTGAAGTGGAAATGTGAAGTTATAATTGTTATTTGACTTTAATTTGGAAAATTGAATTATTTTAAAGTTGGATCTTAAAATTGAATAATGAGGGTTAATTTGATTTTAAGTGTTTTAAATCAATAAATTGAAATTGAAATTGAACTTGAAATCGATATATATTGGAATGGTTTAAAATAAGAATTGAATTGAGATTTAAATCATTTGAATGAGTTGTTGAATAGAATCTGAAGTTAAAAATGAACGTTTCAAAAATTGAAGTTAATTTGAATTGAAATTGAAATCAAGTTGATTTGACATTAAATCTTGAAAGATTGGAAATTGAATTTGTTGATTTGAAATTGGACATGGGTCCAGATTGTTGAAATGGAAAAGAAATAATTTGATTTGATAATATTTTCAAAATAAATTATTTTTGATATAAACTATTTAAAATCTATTATTTTTAATATCCAGATTATTTAGATTTTCCAAAACTATTTCACTATATAAAACATTTTCAATACTCAAACCGTATACTCAAACCATTTTATATTAAATTGTTTTAAATCTCTAAACTATATAAAATATTTATAACTATTCAAACTATTTTCTAGAATTTCAAACTGTGCAAAGTTGGAATTTTTGTATTTAAGTTGATTTAAATGCGAATGTGGTTAAATGAGGTTATAACCTATGTTGGAATTTGAAACGATATCTTCTAGTGAAGTGACATATTTCGAGTAAATATGATGGTTTTGAAATGAAGGATATTTTGAATTGAGTATGATATTTTGATATCAAATATGAATTAGTTTGAAATGTAAAAGAACCAACCGGTATGAAAAATGACGTTTAGTTTTTAAAGAGACCCGGGCCTCTTATTGACATACTCTATGTCAATATTGGAACCACTTTAACAATTGTGTACATGGTGGATGATCCAGAATGAAGTGGTTGGATTTGGTGAACGTTTGCTGGATTTGATGAAAGAGAATGATGATGGATAGCCTTGACTTTCGAGTCAAAATTAAAATGACTAAAACAAGAGCTATACCGGGCCAAGTAGGGTCGCTCCCCCTATCAAAAACGCTTCTTTGAAACCATATCTTTTACTTTGTGATTGATTAGTGGCCAATCTTGATTACGGGAGTGTTGTTTCAAGGTAGGCGATAGCTGCGGCTATGCGTTACCACCAGTCCGGGAGGGAAAAACGGTAGAATCCTACCTTGGGTATTGTCACGACCCTGAAATTTTGAATTTATTTAAATTAATAATTAAATGAAATTTTGAGTTAAGTTTATGATTTAATAAGTTTTTGAATAAAAATTGTGAAATTAAATTATTAAATGGAGCGAGTTTCCCCGATATTCAAGTATATTTTGGATGAATCATTTAAATTTAAATTATTGTGTATATATTGGATTTGAAAATAAGATCTTAAATAAATGATTTTGAAAATAAGTAAATAAACAATAAGTGTTGAAGTAAAAATATATATATATATATATATATATATATATATATATATACAAGATAACCATAAAGTAAATAAATTTGGAAAAATTTAACAATAAAATATGGAGATTCATCTATATTTATAAATAAATTTTATATATATATATAGTTTTATACCAATTTAAATCTTAGTTACATATTTATGAACTAGTATAAAAATAGCACCAATGGAATAAATGAAACAAAGATAATAATAGAAGTAAAATAAAATTTAAATAGAAGTTACTTATATTTCAAAATACAAGGCTGCAAGTGTATAGGTAAATAAGAAACAAAACAAAGTAAAAGTGTTCAAACAAACTAAGCTAATAACACAAACAAAATTATTACAGCTGAAAGCAAAAGATAAGATAAAGTATAGAAGCCATCATGGTTTCTCAAACATGTACCAGCCATCAAGATGTTTTCACATCAGCCGAAGTATTGCAAAAGTAAGAACATAAGGTACAAACAAATATAAACAAATTTGTACAAGCTTATAAATGCAGCCCCCAAATCTTCAGCCGAACAAAATATATATATTTACAAAGTACCAGGCAATTAATGCAAGCATATCTTTAGCCATGCCTATTGTATAAACTAAAATCACCGTCCTGTACAAACAATATAATACCCTGTACAAAGTTATAATCCCTGTTTACTTCATTTCTTTTATACCTACCAACTTCACCTCAGTTTCGATCATTCCAAGCCATGAAAAGAAAAGGAAGAAAAAAACTAAAATATCACCCAGTACAAGTTGTAATCCCTGTACATCCTCTCCTATATACCAACTCATCTTCATCAGTTCGTTCACTTGAAAACTGAAGCAAACAAAACAATATAAATTCATCAAAACCAGAGAGTCAAGCAAGATGATATAAAGGGAGATTTAAAGCAAACAACTTCTCAGCTTCTAAAGTTCAAAGCTTTTTTAATAAAAATGCTCTGTCATTTTCAAGCAAAGGTGAGCAACCTTTTGTTTTAACCTTGCATTTGTAAATATCTGATTCAAATATGAATGTGTGTGAGTATATATGTGATAGTGAGAGGGGTATGCTTATCTAAGAACAGAGGAGTTTCTGTTTAGTAACAGGGTAGCTAAAACTCAAGAAAAAAATTCATACTACCCAAACCAATCCATGTTAAACCTTAATCTCAGAATAAAAAGTGATTATAAGGTGCCAATATAAATTTTAAAAAAATGATCACAAGTTTAACTATTGAATACATATAGTGAAAATGGCATTTTACAGTAGAAAGGAAATCAATGGTTAAAATTCGAATATTTTAAATTGTTAATTTGATTTCATATCTTGAATAAACATCCAAAGGTAGAATTTTTAAAATAAAAATGATGATTTTTAAATAAGAAATCTAGGCGCAGTTTCAAAGAGAACCGAAAATGCTCATTTGTGAATATCTGATGATTCAATAAATATCAGATGTTGAGATTCGTTGTGAAGCTAGTATGATGATTTATGAATTCAGGAAAAATGTAAGAAAAATTATCTATTGCAAGAGTTTTGGGAACGAGGTGTAATTAGGGTTTAAGGGATCTCTCTGGTCAATGGCAGTAACGAGATGGCCGCGACGTCATTGTGGTATCGAGTGCGATCGGACCTAGTGGAGGTTGTTCGTGGGTCATCGGCGGTGAGGTGGTAGGAATTTCATGATCTCCGGTGATCAGATTTTCGTCGACGAGTTTTTTTTTCTTCTGGTGATAGTTGTTCCAGTGTTGGGTCAAATTGCTCGATCTCGAATTCTGTTCGAATTCGTCGAACTGGGTGATGGATGGGAGTAAGTCGATCATCGTCGACATGGGGGTGAAGGCGGCATCGATCGCCGAGGCTCCGGCGCCTCGTGCACGTGCACGCGTGGTAGTTCGTATCTGGTGGAGCTTTGGGGAAGAAGCGTTGGTCTGGGTTTTCGAATCGAGATACTCGTAGGGGTTCTCGAGTAGACAGTCGAGTAGCTCGCGTTTGGACTCGAGTTTGCGAGAGTTTCATCGTGCAGATTTTTTTTAAAACTTAGGAAAATAACTTAGTTAAATGTAGAAGAAAGGTTGGAGGCAGAGTCGAGTAGGAAGGCGGGTTGTCTCGAAGCAGGATTCGAGTGGAGCTCGGGTAGGACCCGAAGTAGGAGCTAAGCCCTGGTTTCCTTTTATAAGTTTTAAAAACCCAGTTTTAAAATTTTAATAAATTAGTCTAAGACTTTTCTTAAAGTAAAATTCAAGTGTAAGTGAATTCTTTAACATTGATTTAATAAGTTATGTATTTAGTTAACTGAAGTGTGTTAAGCTAAGATTATTTTATGTTAATATTGAAAACTTAATTTGGTAAATTAATTAAACGTAAATTAAGATAAGATGTTAAATCTAGTTGATACTGAAATTAAGAAAGTAATGGGATAAATATTTGATCTTAAAGTAATTTAGTTTTAATGGTTTAAGATTTAATAAATTGATTTAACAAGATTAGATTTTAAATTAACTGGTTATTAAGGATAAATTAATCTGTGATTAATATTGATTTATCTAAGTTAAATTAAGGGGTCCATTAATTATGAAATTGGTTTAAAGGTTAATTAATAAATGAGTAAAGGTCAATTAATTGAAATGGTTTATCATTAGTTAATGATTAATTAACCAAGATTTGTAGTTATTCACAAGTAGTTAATCTGGTATAAATTAATTATGACCAGATATTGATTAATCCTACTTGTGAATGTTTGAACCTGATTGAATAATTGAATTGTTGATATCCCTGATATGTGATGCTTTGTGATATATCCTGATTTATGTCATGATCTGCGATTTCTATTTCTATGATATATTGTTATATGAATATGAAAACCCTTGGCCCGTAAAACGGCACTTGAATTTCGATGCGACAGGGAGTCGGATTCCAGTTGGTTATCCGAAACCCACATCGAATTGTAATAGTGAATCTTTGTGACTGATAAATTTATTTTATCTATGAATCTGTGAATGAAGATAAGCGTTATCGATTATACCGCTTATCGATATATCTGTGATGATTGATGTTGCACTATTGTGTGTTAAAACCCCTGGACTACACCATACACACACAAATATGGATTTCACGTGGAAATCGGTTAAGTCACAGATAATTTAAATCTGATGTTTTTGAAATTGAAATTTTAATTTCAATTGATTTTGAAATTAGAAATTTGGGTTTAAAGTGAAAAGCTTTTGAAATGGAATTTCAAAGATGAAATTTAATTTTGAATAACTTGATGGAGTTTTGGAAGTTTAAATAATTTGATTTAAAACTTAAATTCAAGATTTGAAATCGAATTCTATAATTTGAAACTAGGGATTAAAGAAGTTATATCGTTATATAAGGGTTAAACCATTTTAAAAGTATTGATTTTGAAATATGAATATAATTCAAGGACTTTAACCCGTGCAAATAAAATTGGATTTTTCTTAGACGAAAACTGTTTGTTTTCAAATGATAAAAGCTTTCGTATATATATAAGAAATGAAATTCCAATTTAAAGGAATTTCAAGTATAAATTGAAAGATGGTTTTCCAAGGCTATGAATGAATTCTTTTAGAAAGCTATGAATTGAATCTGTTTATTTTTAACAGATTTAGAATGATGTTTTGTTTAATCCATTCGAAATGAAATTGTTTTGAAAGCTATAAGTTAAATCTTTGATTTAAAGACTTAACGAGTTAATCTAATTGAAACGGAAATTGTTTTGAAATCTGTGAATGGATTTTTATGAAACTGGGTGAACTTTGTGAAATAAATCTTTTGTTTAAAAGATTTGAAATGGTAATCGATTGAAACCATTTAAAAAGAAATTGAATTATTAAGTTGTGACTTAATTGAAATCACATATCCATATGTTTTTAAATATTGCGCTCATTATTCGGGTTAGCCGAGAAAAGACATTTGTGTCATATAACCCATTCCGAATAATGATACGTCGTATATGGATAGCATTTGAAGACCGGTGTTGAAGACCGGATATTTACGAAAACGAAAGGACAACTCGTCGAATGTCTCTGCACCGACTGGTCCCCGGTATAGAGATTTTATCACCCTTTGTGATGGGAAGTCCGGACGGGATTGTGAATACCCGGAATTGCAAGGGCTTCGTAAGAAGTGCCTTCGGTTCTGTTCGAACCCGGAACAGACTTGTATGGATACATGTCTGACATTACACTTTGAGATATAAAGCCGATTTCTTTCAAATACATATCTGTTGGTGGCGGAGAATTTATTCTCTTAGCTTAACACCCTTCTCTGAGACGTACGAGCTCAGAGGTTATGTAGTTGAAATTTATCAGCGATATATCCCAATTTGGTAATGTGACATGCTGAGTGTTGCTGTGTGATGATCAGTGTTTGATCATTTGAGATATGATCATTTATTTGATTTTATATCTTTGTGATCATAGGTTGATCATTTGTTTGACCCGAAGCATGGCTTTGTGAACAAAGCGTAGCTTTGTGGACGAGACTTCGTCGAGCCTCACACCCCGGAAATGGTCGAAACAGGAAGAATGCGGCAAGGTTCTAGGGAGTAGCGCCCCTTAGTGTATGTCATTCCTTCTGGATAAAGGTGGTATCATGGTATGGAGCCCAGATACTTAACCTCTGTGGTTACTGCATTATTTTTCTATGTGGTTTGTTGCGAATCGGGGATCCTCGGGAAGATCGGTGACGATCGGGGGATGGCATACGCGTGTCAGTAGTTACCTATTTTTGCAGAGGTAACCCGGCCTTGTGTTGGCAGAGATCCGGTTAGGTTCTCGGGTCGTCTATTCCAGGGACGAACCCATCGTGGATAGGAAGTTCCTTAGCCTGACCATTTGTTGGAAATCCAAAGAAACAATACGAGCCTTGTACGGTTTTAGTTGTAGAACCTATCATTCACTTATGGTGGCGCCCCACTGTTTGGATGGTAGCTATAGTAGGCATAGTTCGAAATGTCTATGCTGGCTAAGATTTATATTCTACTTTCGAAATGTTTCTACACTATGCACTAATAATAATATCAAAAAGGATTTGATTTTTGCGTAGTAAGCATCTTTGACTATCATAAGAAGAAATCTCCTCCAATTCTGCGTTTGCATTGTGTGTGTGGTGGGAGGTCTTATGGTAGTTTCATTTTCAAAAAGCATTGCGAATTGACTTTAAATTTCTTCTGCTATTTGGGTTTAAAGATAAACTGTTTTTGTTGCTCACACCAGTCCCATGACTGATCCGGAGTTTATTGTTTCTTTCCTAAACTCTGGATGCTCAAAATTTTTTCTACACGAGCAGTCTAGAGTTTGGTTTTTCAGATAGTCAGATTAGTAGATTTATCTGGAGCTAGTTCAGTCTTTGGATCGGACTGCACTTGCTTATCTTGGTGTATCGTTATTGGGAGTTCAAGCTATTTCTGGATTAGTGCTTTGAAGATGGAGATTATCCGCTGCTGATGTTATCGTTTTCTTTTCCGCTGCTATTTGTTGTATCATATCTCTGATGTATATTGATATTCATTGTATCATTCTGTTGTATCAGATATTGTATATCAATGTATTATTCATTTCTTCCGCTGTGTTATTTACTTAACTGTGTTATAAGCTCCGGAGAACCAGATTTGGCATTTGAATCTACGGCATTTTGAGTACAAGTGGAGTACGGGTGCCGATTTTCGAAGGCCAACTTTTGGGTCTTCACATTTGGTATCAGAGCAAAGGTTGAACTTTAGCTCAGGAGTATAACACGTTAAGTAGCTCATTAGAGATAGAGTGAAGTAAACTCTAGAATGAGTAATTCTCAGATATCCGTCTGAATGTCTCAGTAAATTCTCTTACTATCCACTGATAGTGAGTATGAGTGCAAGAAGAAGACGAGATAGGGGACAGGGGAGTACGACTATAAAAGGTCAATACCCTGTAACAGTGGAAATAACTTTCTTATCAATCTTCTTTGATTCGTTTCCAAATTCTTTTGATTTCTTCGTATCAGCTACAAGAAGAAGTTTCGGTGTGATGATGGCTCTACGAATCGTTGTAGAAAATTCTTACTTAGTATTTTCATCGGTTTCTTATCAGCTTTCCGATTTAAACATTAATGAATTTGAAATTGGAAATTTGAATTGAGTTAAATTTGATTAATAGAATATGAAGCTAAATTTGAATTAAATCAATAAAACAATATCGTTTAAAACCAAACTTTGAAATTCTATTGTAATTTCTTTTGAATACCGAAGTCCGAAGAGGGACAAATTGGTATGTATACTCTGAGATATTCCGACTTGAGTTTGGAATTCATATCTTAAGTTTGAGGAGTTATAGGAGATCGAATCTGCCTATCTATCTTTGTGTTTTCGTGCCTGCGAATTTCGAGGACGAAATTCTTTTAAGGGGGGAAGTTTGTCACGACCCTGAAATTTTGAATTTATTTAAATTAATAATTAAATGAAATTTTGAGTTAAGTTTATGATTTAATAAGTTTTTGAATAAAAATTGTGAAATTAAATTATTAAATGGAGCGAGTTTCCCCGATATTCAAGTATATTTTGGATGAATCATTTAAATTTAAATTATTGTGTATATATTGGATTTGAAAATAAGATCTTAAATAAATGATTTTGAAAATAAGTAAATAAACAATAAGTGTTGAAGTAAAAATATATATATATATATATACAAGATAACCATAAAGTAAATAAATTTGGAAAAATTTAACGATAAAATATGGAGATTCATCTATATTTATAAATAAATTTTATATATATATAGTTTTATACCAATTTAAATCTTAGTTACATATTTATGAACTAGTATAAAAATAGCACCAATGGAATAAATGAAACAAAGATAATAATAGAAGTAAAATAAAATTTAAATAGAAGTTACTTATATTTCAAAATACAAGGCTGCAAGTGTATAGGTAAATAAGAAACAAAACAAAGTAAAAGTGTTCAAACAAACTAAGCTAATAACACAAACAAAATTATTACAGCTGAAAGCAAAAGATAAGATAAAGTATAGAAGCCATCATGGTTTCTCAAACATGTACCAGCCATCAAGATGTTTTCACATCAGCCGAAGTATTGCAAAAGTAAGAACATAAGGTACAAACAAATATAAACAAATTTGTACAAGCTTATAAATGCAGCCCCCAAATCTTCAGCCGAACAAAATATATATATTTACAAAGTACCAGGCAATTAATGCAAGCATATCTTTAGCCATGCCTATTGTATAAACTAAAATCACCGTCCTGTACAAACAATATAATACCCTGTACAAAGTTATAATCCCTGTTTACTTCATTTCTTTTATACCTACCAACTTCACCTCAGTTTCGATCATTCCAAGCCATGAAAAGAAAAGGAAGAAAAAAACTAAAATATCACCCAGTACAAGTTGTAATCCCTGTACATCCTCTCCTATATACCAACTCATCTTCATCAGTTCGTTCACTTGAAAACTGAAGCAAACAAAACAATATAAATTCATCAAAACCAGAGAGTCAAGCAAGATGATATAAAGGGAGATTTAAAGCAAACAACTTCTCAGCTTCTAAAGTTCAAAGCTTTTTTAATAAAAATGCTCTGTCATTTTCAAGCAAAGGTGAGCAACCTTTTGTTTTAACCTTGCATTTGTAAATATCTGATTCAAATATGAATGTGTGTGAGTATATATGTGATAGTGAGAGGGGTATGCTTATCTAAGAACAGAGGAGTTTCTGTTTAGTAACAGGGTAGCTAAAACTCAAGAAAAAAATTCATACTACCCAAACCAATCCATGTTAAACCTTAATCTCAGAATAAAAAGTGATTATAAGGTGCCAATATAAATTTTAAAAAAATGATCACAAGTTTAACTATTGAATACATATAGTGAAAATGGCATTTTACAGTAGAAAGGAAATCAATGGTTAAAATTCGAATATTTTAAATGGTTAATTTGATTTCATATCTTGAATAAACATCCAAAGGTAGAATTTTTAAAATAAAAATGATGATTTTTAAATAAGAAATCTAGGCGCAGTTTCAAAGAGAACCGAAAATGCTCATTTGTGAATATCTGATGATTCAATAAATATCAGATGTTGAGATTCGTTGTGAAGCTAGTATGATGATTTATGAATTCAGGAAAAATGTAAGAAAAATTATCTATTGCAAGAGTTTTGGGAACGAGGTGTAATTAGGGTTTAAGGGATCTCTCTGGTCAATGGCAGTAACGAGATGGCCGCGACGTCATTGTGGTATCGAGTGCGATCGGACCTAGTGGAGGTTGTTCGTGGGTCATCGGCGGTGAGGTGGTAGGAATTTCATGATCTCCGGTGATCAGATTTTCGTCGACGAGTTTTTTTTTCTTCTGGTGATAGTTGTTCCAGTGTTGGGTCAAATTGCTCGATCTCGAATTCTGTTCGAATTCGTCGAACTGGGTGATGGATGGGAGTAAGTCGATCATCGTCGACATGGGGGTGAAGGCGGCATCGATCGCCGAGGCTCCGGCGCCTCGTGCGCGTGCACGCGTGGTAGTTCGTATCTGGTGGAGCTTTGGGGAAGAAGCGTTGGTCTGGGTTTTCGAATCGAGATACTCGAAGGGGTTCTCGAGTAGACAGTCGAGTAGCTCGCGTTTGGACTCGAGTTCGCGAGAGTTTCATCGTGCAGATTTTTTTTTAAAACTTAGGAAAATAACTTAGTTAAATGTAGAAGAAAGGTTGGAGGCAGAGTCGAGTAGGAAGGCGGGTTGTCTCGAAGCAGGATTCGAGTGGAGCTCGGGTAGGACCCGAAGTAGGAGCTAAGCCCTGGTTTCCTTTTATAAGTTTTAAAAACCCAGTTTTAAAATTTTAATAAATTAGTCTAAGACTTTTCTTAAAGTAAAATTCAAGTGTAAGTGAATTCTTTAACATTGATTTAATAAGTTATGTATTTAGTTAACTGAAGTGTGTTAAGCTAAGATTATTTTATGTTAATATTGAAAACTTAATTTGGTAAATTAATTAAACGTAAATTAAGATAAGATGTTAAATCTAGTTGATACTGAAATTAAGAAAGTAATGGGATAAATATTTGATCTTAAAGTAATTTAGTTTTAATGGTTTAAGATTTAATAAATTGATTTAACAAGATTAGATTTTAAATTAACTGGTTATTAAGGATAAATTAATCTGTGATTAATATTGATTTATCTAAGTTAAATTAAGGGGTCCATTAATTATGAAATTGGTTTAAAGGTTAATTAATAAATGAGTAAAGGTCAATTAATTGAAATGGTTTATCATTAGTTAATGATTAATTAACCAAGATTTGTAGTTATTCACAAGTAGTTAATCTGGTATAAATTAATTATGACCAGATATTGATTAATCCTACTTGTGAATGTTTGAACCTGATTGAATAATTGAATTGTTGATATCCCTGATATGTGATGCTTTGTGATATATCCTGATTTATGTCATGATCTGCGATTTCTATTTCTATGATATATTGTTATATGAATATGAAAACCCTTGGCCCGTAAAACGGCACTTGAATTTCGATGCGACAGGGAGTCGGATTCCAGTTGGTTATCCGAAACCCACATCGAATTGTAATAGTGAATCTTTGTGACTGATAAATTTATTTTATCTATGAATCTGTGAATGAAGATAAGCGTTATCGATTATACCGCTTATCGATATATCTGTGATGATTGATGTTGCACTATTGTGTGTTAAAACCCCTGGACTACACCATACACACACAAATATGGATTTCACGTGGAAATCGGTTAAGTCACAGATAATTTAAATCTGATGTTTTTGAAATTGAAATTTTAATTTCAATTGATTTTGAAATTAGAAATTTGGGTTTAAAGTGAAAAGCTTTTGAAATGGAATTTCAAAGATGAAATTTAATTTTGAATAACTTGATGGAGTTTTGGAAGTTTAAATAATTTGATTTAAAACTTAAATTCAAGATTTGAAATCGAATTCTATAATTTGAAACTAGGGATTAAAGAAGTTATATCGTTATATAAGGGTTAAACCATTTTAAAAGTATTGATTTTGAAATATGAATATAATTCAAGGACTTTAACCCGTGCAAATAAAATTGGATTTTTCTTAGACGAAAACTGTTTGTTTTCAAATGATAAAAGCTTTCGTATATATATAAGAAATGAAATTCCAATTTAAAGGAATTTCAAGTATAAATTGAAAGATGGTTTTCCAAGGCTATGAATGAATTCTTTTAGAAAGCTATGAATTGAATCTGTTTATTTTTAACAGATTTAGAATGATGTTTTGTTTAATCCATTCGAAATGAAATTGTTTTGAAAGCTATAAGTTAAATCTTTGATTTAAAGACTTAACGAGTTAATCTAATTGAAACGGAAATTGTTTTGAAATCTGTGAATGGATTTTTATGAAACTGGGTGAACTTTGTGAAATAAATCTTTTGTTTAAAAGATTTGAAATGGTAATCGATTGAAACCATTTAAAAAGAAATTGAATTATTAAGTTGTGACTTAATTGAAATCACATATCCATATGTTTTTAAATATTGCGCTCATTATTCGGGTTAGCCGGGAAAAGACATTTGTGTCATATAACCCATTCCGGATAATGATACGTCGTATATGGATAGCATTTGAAGACCGGTGTTGAAGACCGGATATTTACGAAAACGAAAGGACAACTCGTCGAATGTCTCTGCACCGACTGGTCCCCGGTATAGAGATTTTATCACCCTTTGTGATGGGAAGTCCGGACGGGATTGTGAATACCCGGAATTGCAAGGGCTTCGTAAGAAGTGCCTTCGGTTCTGTTCGAACCCGGAACAGACTTGTATGGATACATGTCTGACATTACACTTTGAGATATAAAGCCGATTTCTTTCAAATACATATCTGTTGGTGGCGGAGAATTTATTCTCTTAGCTTAACACCCTTCTCTGAGACGTACGAGCTCAGAGGTTATGTAGTTGAAATTTATCAGCGATATATCCCAATTTGGTAATGTGACATGCTGAGTGTTGCTGTGTGATGATCAGTGTTTGATCATTTGAGATATGATCATTTATTTGATTTTATATCTTTGTGATCATAGGTTGATCATTTGTTTGACCCGAAGCATGGCTTTGTGAACAAAGCGTAGCTTTGTGGACGAGACTTCGTCGAGCCTCACACCCCGGAAATGGTCGAAACAGGAAGAATGCGGCAAGGTTCTAGGGAGTAGCGCCCCTTAGTGTATGTCATTCCTTCTGGATAAAGGTGGTATCATGGTATGGAGCCCAGATACTTAACCTCTGTGGTTACTGCATTATTTTTCTATGTGGTTTGTTGCGAATCGGGGATCCTCGGGAAGATCGGTGACGATCGGGGGATGGCATACGCGTGTCAGTAGTTACCTATTTTTGCAGAGGTAACCCGGCCTTGTGTTGGCAGAGATCCGGTTAGGTTCTCGGGTCGTCTATTCCAGGGACGAACCCATCGTGGATAGGAAGTTCCTTAGCCTGACCATTTGTTGGAAATCCAAAGAAACAATACGAGCCTTGTACGGTTTTAGTTGTAGAACCTATCATTCACTTATGGTGGCGCCCCACTGTTTGGATGGTAGCTATAGTAGGCATAGTTCGAAATGTCTATGCTGGCTAAGATTTATATTCTACTTTCGAAATGTTTCTACACTATGCACTAATAATAATATCAAAAAGGATTTGATTTTTGCGTAGTAAGCATCTTTGACTATCATAAGAAGAAATCTCCTCCAATTCTGCGTTTGCATTGTGTGTGTGGTGGGAGGTCTTATGGTAGTTTCATTTTCAAAAAGCATTGCGAATTGACTTTAAATTTCTTCTGCTATTTGGGTTTAAAGATAAACTGTTTTTGTTGCTCACACCAGTCCTATGACTGATCCGGAGTTTATTGTTTCTTTCCTAAACTCTGGATGCTCAAAATTTTTTCTACACGAGCAGTCTAGAGTTTGGTTTTTCAGATAGTCAGATTAGTAGATTTATCTGGAGCTAGTTCAGTCTTTGGATCGGACTGCACTTGCTTATCTTGGTGTATCGTTATTGGGAGTTCAAGCTATTTCTGGATTAGTGCTTTGAAGATGGAGATTATCCGCTGCTGATGTTATCGTTTTCTTTTCCGCTGCTATTTGTTGTATCATATCTCTGATGTATATTGATATTCATTGTATCATTCTGTTGTATCAGATATTGTATATCAATGTATTATTCATTTCTTCCGCTGTGTTATTTACTTAACTGTGTTATAAGCTCCGGAGAACCAGATTTGGCATTTGAATCTACGGCATTTTGAGTACAAGTGGAGTACGGGTGCCGATTTTCGAAGGCCAACTTTTGGGTCTTCACAGGTATTGTCTTGCGTGCCTTGTCATATTTATCCTGATCGAGCCCACTACGACTTTGATTTGTGTTGTACCTATGGAGTGCTCCTTGATAGCCCACCAGTTTACGGTGGAGTTTATAGTACTGTATAGACTACGATGCTTATGTAAAATATGTTAAGGGGGGTAATGGTAACGCCTTAACGCTATTTTAATACTTTACATTACTGATAGACACTACATATATATAGGGTATTTTACTACATATAGATAGTTTAACGGATACTTGGGAGATGGAAATCCCGTAACATCTCTTAATTGCACGCACATTATACACTGGATATGAGATGTGAAATCCCGTAAACATCTCTAAAGCTATTACACTCATATTTATTTGTTGTTGATTTAAGTTATATAATAACTTTTAGTTCTGACTCGAGTGTTTTGTCTTTTCATTATGCTGGGGTCAGCCTGAGCATTTCAGTATTTGAAGACATCATTTCTGGAGGACAAAGACGCAGTTTGGTATATTATATTATTATTATTATTCCACTGCATCATTATTGGTATGTTATTGTTTGTACTCTGATTTTGTGTAAAATTTGTGTAATCAAATGTATATTGTAAAATAGCTTCATGAACTGTTTATTTGATTATTATATTTTTTTTAATTCAGCTGCGAGATTCTGTGTTTTGTTTTCCCTTCTTTTATCTTATTTTCTTATTTACCACATTGACAATCCTCCCTTTTGAATGGTTTGAGTTAGACATGTGTGGGTTGTTGTCGATTTAAACCGTCCAAAAAGATAGGTTGTTATAGTTGGTATTAGAGCTTTGGTTTATAGATACCTTAGCCTGCTTGGGGTTAAACTCATTAGAGATAGGGTTATTAATACCCTAGAATGAGTTTGAGTGTGTATATATATGAGAGAGTGTATTTGTTAGTGTTATAAAAAAATGTTTTGTAGTGTTAATTTGATCTGTTGAGTATTTATAAATTCTGGTCGGTACATAGGACGCTATGGCATCAATAGGGGTTTCTAAACACTTGAACAGGGTAAACCAACACAATATTGTTTCAAAAATAGGCAAATGAAATAATTTTACTAATTATTATATTTTGTATATATAAAAATATATATATATAATTTTTCATAAATTGATATTGTTATTTTTGGTGTGTTGTTTGTTAGGAAATTATAATGTTTGATTATTATCATTTGTTGTTTGGTTAGTCAAAGTTCTTAAAACTATTGACTGTTGTATGTTATAAGAAGTGTAATTTTATAAATATGGTATTAATTAAGATTTACAAATAAATGAATTTAATTGAAAATTTGAGAATTTAAATTCTGGTGTATTGAATTTGGTTTTCAAAGATTTGAGAAAAATAATATTAGTATTATTTGGAAGTATTTGCAAATGGAAATGTGTTCAAAATGTTTTTAAAATGCACTTCAAAGAAATGTTTTCAAAGAACTTTTGAAAGGAATAAATTCTCTACTCCCCTCTTCTGTCGTCGGAAAATAATTTCGGTGATGACTACGCAGCATCATCGACGTTCATTTTCGAGTTTCAAAGTGGGAAGACCACTGTAGTAGCTTTGCTACACGGTTGTTTTGGTGAAACAAATTTTAAATTTCTAAATATGATTTGATATATATAAAAGATATGAGTATATATATATTATTTCAAAGTGATTTGAAATGAAACCCGGTATTTAGTTCTTAAGTTTTCCATAAACTAGGGATTTCAATTATTGTCATGAAATGAAATCTTGACTATTTTAATAAGTTGGAAACATTCAAATTGAAATCTAAATTAAAAGGTAATTGTTTAATGAAAATATAAGAAATTGAAGTTTTGTAATGTAAATTAAAAGATGATGAAAACAAAGAAGATGTAAACTATTGAACATTTTTGTTAACTGAAATAAATAAGATGAATTTGTATAACATTCAATTGCATTCTAAAAACGTACATAAAACTTACCAGAAATGTTTAAAAAGTTGTAATGTTAATATGAGTATGTAATAGAATATTATACAAGTAAAAACTTAAGTAACAAAAATGCTACAAAATGAACGTATGTTTATAAATAAAAGAATTAAGATGTTACAAGGATATTATAAACTTAAGTTTATGTTTTGAAGTGATTTATAATTACACTGAATAGTAAAAAGTGAATGTTATCTAATTAAATGATTATAAACTCAAGAAAATGCTAAAATGAGTCACAAATAAGTTTATTATTAAATGATACTATATGTGAAGAATTGAATGTAAATTAAAAAGTCAAGAAACTTAAGTTGAAATGATTATGAATGAATATTAATATTAAATTGAAATTAAGCCATATAAACAATAATTGTGAATTAAACTGCAATGAAATGGATGTAATGCTTTAATGATGGATTCATTGATGATTACAAATATTGAATGGAAATTTTTTTGTAAGTAAATGAATGAAAAAATGACATTGTATGAATGAATGAAATTAAATGAAAAGTAAATGATGGAAAACAAAAATCAATAGAATAAACTTAAATAATATTTAAAATTCATTGCCGTTTGTCTTATGGGATGTTTGGGAAATGATACTTCAATTTGTTTAAGGTTGTATGAATAATCTATTAAGTACCAAAGGCTGTTGAGCATAAGGTACACTTTGTAGTTTATTTATCACCCTTATACGATGAAAAGTTTCAGAACCTGGACAAACCATTAGTTTTGGTTGCTATGGACATGTGATGGATTCTTTTGTTGCATATAATGGTTGTACTGCTTTTGCTCGCATATGATTATTATATGTTGTATGTTGCTTGTGCTATTTATTTGAAACAACTAATATATTACTCTTTACATAATTTTAACTCTTTTGGATTATGTAAGTAAAATACAGGTTTATGGAAGCGATAGCAATTACTTTTGGTTTCATAAATAAAGTTTGTTTGCCCGATAAATAGGTACATTTTCGGATTAAGGTTTACGTAGCGGTATTTTATTATTTTTTCCGTGGTTGGGGATGTTTTGTCATTGAAATATGATATATATTGTAATTATTGATATTATTATTTTTCCGGACCTAACCGCGCAAAGGAGACTCTGCCCAAATTTTTCGTAGAAGTTGAGTTATTTGTTGGAATCTCGATTTTACATCATTTTGATTGTGTCAAACTATATAAATAAATATTTGTGTGTACTAATCAATTATGCAGGAGATTAGTTGCAGATTCGCATTCAGAGTATTATGAAGTTGACAGTCCTTTGCCTAGAGTCTTTATATTATTTAGAAATATGTTAAAATCTCTCCTGAAATGATATATATATATATAAACATATACACACATGCACTACCCTGCATAAAAGGCTAAAACAGCCGGCTGAATGGAATCATTCAGCCGTCTGATTGCTGAAACACTTTTATGGTTTCACAATATTCAACCGGCTAATTTAGGCCAAAAATTGCCTATTTCCTTGTTGTTTATGATTTTATCAAATTCAGAAGGCTAAACTAATATTTTCAGCCTGCTGAATATTTTCAACAGCTATTTTTTATGAAAAGACACTTCTCTTCATCGAAGAGAAACATCTTCAAACCAACTGTTGCACCTGTTCTTTTCAACATTGCCTTTCATCAATGGTTGCAATTTTTTAATCTCTATAAATAGATTTCATAGTTCAACAAACAAACACAACAATTAATTTTAATATTCTTGAATTCTTATCTCTTATTTTCTATTTTCAAACTGCACTCAAACTGCTTACATTCTTTGATTGTTGATCACTCTATCTTCCACAATTCTCAAGCACATTATATCATAAAGGAGAATATTATAGGAAGATTGTACTTAATTGACTTATCAGTGCTATTCAAAGAGCACACTACAGTCAAATACTTTTGTTATTTGTAAAGAAGTCTTGTTTGGTTGCTCAGGTGGTAGAAGTTCTATTCAGTTGCTTAGGCGGTAGAAGTTCTGTTCGGTTGCTCAGGCGGTGTAAATCTGTTCCTCCGGGTTAAGTGAGGGGGTCTAGTTTAACTCCAGAAGGAGTCTGGGACTGGACGTAGAACGGGAGTTCGAACCAATATAAAAATCTCTGGTGTTATTTACTTTACTGCTTTAATTATTTACTTACTTAGTTTATATTTCGCACATGTAGTTTACCCATATTACACGATCCTATAGCACAGTCACTTTCATTTGGTATCAGAATAAGGCCATCATATAACCGTAACATAGTTATCTAATATTGTTTTAATATGGAAAAAAACACCAACACTGTTTCTAACACTACCTTTTCAGAAGGTCAATCTACTGCACTCTATTTAATGGAATGAACTATAACTATTGGGCTACTAGAATGAGAATCTATATACAAGCAAGTAGTTATGAAACCTAGAACATTATGCAATCTGAATATATTATTCCTACTACTGAATATTCAGCATGGTCTAACACGCAAAAATTAGATGCTACTGCAAATGCTAAAGCTACGAATATGTTATATTGTGCATTAGACAAAAGTGAGTTTAATAGAATAAGCATGTGTAAAACTGCTCATGAAATTTAGCGTACACTTAAAGTTACACATGAAGGAACTAACAAAGTGAAACAAAGTAAAATTTCTCTGCCCAAAAATCAGTTCTAGAATTTTAAAATGAAGCAAGATGAGACTATCAATGAAATGTATTCTAGATTTCAAGATATATATCATTCTTTGATAGCATTAGGAGAAACTTACACAGATTTTGATATTGTTTCAAAAATCCTCAACTCACTAACGGATCAGTGAGAACGAAAAGTCTTAGCAATCGAAGAAGCTAATGACATTTTGACCATAAAACCAGAAGAGATGATCGGAAATCTAATGTCTTACGAAGTTAATCTCCAGGCAAAACGAGTACATGCTCAAGATAAGAAAAATATAGCATTCCAGGCAGAAAAAGATGAATCAGATTCAGATGAAGAAGATACGACATTCATTGCTAAAAATTTCAAAAAGCTTTTGAAATTTAGAAAGAGCAACAAATTTAGAAACAACAAGAACAACTCCAGCAACAATAACAACATCAACAAACCATCATCATCTGCTCTAGAATGTTATGAATGTCACAACAAATGTCACATCAAGAAAGACTGTCCTAAGAAAAAGAAAGACAAGTATAAGCACAAAAAGGACATATTCAAGAAGAAAGCTTTCTCCCTCACATGGGACGATACAGAATCATCTTCATCATCAGAAAGTGACTCGGACAGTGATTCAGAACAAGCCAACATTTGCTTTATGGACACAAAAGATGAGGTAAGTCATGTAACATCCCGCCTTTTCGCACGCTTTAGACCGACACACATGCCGATTCAAACCATACGAAAGGATGGATTGTTATGGGGTAAATAAGAAAAGACAAGAAAGAAATAAAAAAAAATAGAATCTTGCAGCGGAACGATAAAATATAATAATCAAATAACAGTCCATGAAGCTGTTTTACAAAACATTTGATTATACTTATACAATACATATCAGAGTTACACATACCAGAGAATGATAATTATGCAGCGGAATATAATGGTGTAGTAGAATATATAACAAATAGTAATAATAAAATCTTTGTCTTCGTCCTTCAGAAATAGGCCTTCAAATCCTGAAATGCTCAGGCTGACCCGAGCGAATTGAAAAGACAAAACACTCGAGTCAGAACTAAAAGATCTTATGTAAGTTAAATCAATGAAATAAATATGAGTGTAAACGGCGTCAGAGATGTTTACGGGGTTTGACATCTCCTATCCAGTGTCTAACGTGGGTGCAATAACTTAAGAAATGTTCGGGATTCACATCTCTTAAGGATCCGTTAAACTATCTACTATGTAGTAATATTCGCTATAAACAGTAGTGTCTAATCAGTAAAGTATAATCATATAGAAAATAGCGTTAAGGGGATGGAGAACCTTAACGCGGTCGTATCTTAAAATCATAATCGTAGTAAAGCTCGATATGGTAGGTGACACGGCACAACTAGGCAATGCCAGGGTAGATATACCAATTACGCACACAGACTGATGGAGCGCATAGCAGCCACTATCGTCCACCTAGAACAACACTCCCAAATCGGAGGATGGCCATCTAATCAATCACAAGTAAGAGTATAATATCGAAGAAATGTGTCCGAGAAGAGGTGCTACCTCACTGGTCCGAGATCGCTCCTGTTTTAGCCACCTTATGCCAACTCACGGGAGTTGGGTCCACGTAACATACCTTAAGAACGTCGCCACCATCCTACTTCATTCTGGAATCTCCACCGCGTATACGGTTGTCAAAGTGGTTTTCGGTATCGACAGAGAGTATGTCCATATCCGATCCCGGTCTCTTTAACAACCAATCGTTATTATAACACCGTGGTCATTTAATATATATATACTTTTAAAAACACAATCATTGCCCTTTCAAAACATATCCTTTACTTCAAAATAGTATATACCTTAAAACCAAAATATTTTTTTTTTGCCATTTCAAAACATATCCTTTACTTCAAAATAGTATATACTTTAAACCAAAATATTATTACTATTTCAAACCCTAAATTATCAATGTATTATTTCCATTTCAAAACCCAATTCAATAATATATCATTTCCATTTCCAAAACAATTCAATTATCTCATTTAAATAAAACCAAATTTCCAATCACTAATCTTACTTTTATTTATAAAACTCGAAATATTCTTTAAAACCATATTAAACCCAAATCACAAAAGGCAGTCATATTCTAAATCTCAAAATTTCAATCGGTTTCAAATCAATATATTCAAAGATAATTCTTAAATAATTTCTATTTCAAATGAATTCATTTTCAAACCATATTACTTTCAAAGTTATAACAATTTCGAAAACCAATACTTTGAAAACAATAATACCTTAATTTAAATAAAACATTTCAATTTTGATATATTTCAAGTCTTAAAATATTCTAAAATTCTCAACCAAATCTGAAAATTCTATATATACCTTAATTCAATTTTACTATTATTTAGTTTAGAAATATTTATTTAATAAGTTCAATATCACTTAAATAAAACTCAAACTTGAAATATTCGTAAATCAAATTTAAAACATCATCAAGTTACACATAGCTAAAATTTTAGAATTTAACTATATATAAAATAATATTTTATATAATATCAAAATTTAATATTTAGTAAACCGTATATTTCTTTCCAAACCATAGAAAATCACTTTAAAATATTTTTATATAGACCACGGTGCCTGTATATAATTTTCTATCCTACGGTCAAGTGATACGGATATTTATCATTTCAATCCGTAATTTTTAAAAAATAAAAGTTTACGGTTATATATCATTTCAAACCGCAATCCCGAATAAAATAAAATGCATAATAACTTGCAGTTTATACTATATAAAATATAGCATCGATTCATCCAAATATCAATAATCAACCATTCATTACAATCGTCATCCAATTTAAACAAAAACATCAATATAAAGCATATAAAATATAACAAGCATCACCAAATAGTTTATATTCAATAAAAATTAATAACTTTCAACTGGCAGTTTATATGTAATGAATAAATTGATTAACAATTAATTGGAAGTTTAAATGCAATGGATAAATTAATTAACAATTAACTGGCAATTTAAATGCAATAAATAAATAAATTAACAATTGATTACGATGAATGCAATTAACTGAGATAATGATGAAATATATGTCAAACAGCTATAAATAAATTTCTAACCACATCATACCTGAATTTAACAAACATAGGAAATCTTAGAAGTTGTGAGTGGGTTAAAACACTCACCTTTTTGAATTTAAATTGAATTTAAATTCAATTTAAACCCAAAAATTTTACCGTCTCAGAATTCGTCCAAACCAGCGTCATTAGGTCCGGAATTAAATTACGATCCTAACAAAAAAACCGCACGTGAAACGGAGTTCGTATGCACGAGATATTGCGAAAATTGTGATTGAATTTCAATTTAAAAATAAATAAAAAGAGAACACATACTAGCTGCCACGTCATCATCTAAATGTTGCTCACGTACAGGCACCTTCACGCACGTTTCTTCCTGCTACCGAACTCAGCATGAAACCCATTTGACCGGCCTTTGACCGTGAATCGCCAACGCCACGGACCACCATTCGACAAACCGCCGTCACCATCGTGAACTCCAGGCCGAGTCGCTCCTCCCTACCCCAGCGCGCGCCTCTCTGGTGGCCGCCGCCGCCGCCTCCAAGCTAGGGTTTGCAAACCCTAGTTCGCCAATTCCGGTCACCTCCGGTCGTCTTAGCTTACGAGACCACCGTCAAACGACTCCACAAACCTTCCTCTTCAAAACCCAGAAAGCAATCGTTCGATTGTTGCCCGAAACAAAAACGCCTAAATCCACACGTAGGGTTTCGTGATTTTGACCTTTGACCGCGATTTGCCGTTGATCGAAGAATAATTTTCAAAAACAAACTGCAGATGCTGATTCGTATCGATGAAATCTACAGCATATATTTTTTTGGGATTTTTCTAAGGACTTAAATTTTTATATGATTTTTGAACTGTTATTTGGATCTGAAAGCATCCATTGGGGTAGAGAAAGGATTGAAGAAAAATGAATATACAGACAAATGATAGAAGATGGAGGCTAGGGTTTATAACCGTGCTTATATAGAGGTAGAGTAGATAGATGAGATAAATGAACGTGCGGAACAAACTATGGCCCAAAAAGCCCGTTCTGACCCCGAACCGAAATTGGGTAAACCCATATATCAAAACAGGTAATTTAAAACATTCTGAACGCGATGGAAAAAGTTTCACGTCCAAATTCCATCGTATGAAGAAGTTATGCTGAAAACAAAATTTTCAAATTGATTTAAAATTTGATTTCAATTAAATCGATTTCAAGGCGTTTCACGTTCGTACGATCAAACGATAAGTCCGATCGTAACAAAACTTAAAACCCTACAATAATTCACTAATACGGATCCGATGGAATTGGTTTCGTCGAAATCCGAGTCAGTGGCCAAAATGGTTATTTTTATATTAATTAAATAAATTTTAAAATAAATTAATTAAATCGAATTTTATATTTCAATTATAGAATTGACCATTTATCACCTTTATACTTCTCAAAAATTTGCAATTATTTAAACATAATTTAAATGTCAAATTAGAGCAAATAAATTTTATCAATTTCAATGCCCTATCTTTAAATTCCATTATATTCAAAATTATAAATTTTAGTTCCCAACATTTCTATTAAATTAACTAATCAACGTTTATTCCATCTATAAATTTAAAGTAGATGGATTCCATGTTGGGTTCAAAATCTATTATTCTAATATCCTTGAATTCCAGCTAAATCTCTATAAACGTAATAATTAAACGTTAATTTCATTTATTTTGCAATACATCCAATTATTATAAATTAGATCAATTAACTTACTATTTAAAACTCAACTTCAAAAAAATTCATTACGTGCCATACCATCAATCTATGTAACCTTTAATCCATTCCAAATTCTACTTATTCCAAAAATTTAGAACTTCACACTTTGCTTACATAAATTTTGATTGTAGTACACTTATTATATTTTTGCCAAATAGATACATTGATTTCAATTAACTATCCTCTATAATTTATTTCTTGGTTTCATTCTTCTTATTTCCCAAATTACAATCTGTGTTACAAATTTTGAATTAGTCACTATTCATTATTATTAACTTTAATTTAGCATCATTTACCTTGCATTAACGTTGTTACTTAACAATCCCTACCCAATTGCAATTTTATATTCAAATGAATACATTTACTCTTTCCGTTATGGAATTAATTATCAAAAAGGCACATCTAATTATCATTATTGATTTTATACAATTTCCATTAACTGTACATTCAATTACTATTCAATGTATATGTATTCATTAATCAATTCGATATATACGTTTGTTTCCCTCTATTTGATTTATAACCTAGTATACATTTACCTAAATTCTATTTCAATCACATTCATTAATGGGTGTGGCATTGAAATCAAATTCATTAACTTATCTCACATTATTATCATTAATTACAGTTGGCTTACCAATTTTTATTCAATACCATAAATAAATAACATATTATTCAATACTTACTCTTGTTTCTCATATTCTATTTAAAAATCAAATCATAACATTTACATTATTTTATTGAATTGGAATTACAATAAATAACATTTATTTATTTATATTTTTTTCAGTTAACTTTTAGTTACAATTGCTACATCTAATTCCTAACATTCATTTTACTATAAATTATGGAAATTATGACAAACTTAGTTAACGAAATTCACGGGTCGTTACAAGTCAGCTAACTTTTAATGACCTTTTGGAAATCAATTTAGAATTACTTGACAAACTAAAAAGCAAAAATAGAAAGTACAAAGAAACTCTTGAAAATTTGAATAGAACTGAAACCGAAGTAGAAATGCTAAGAGATGAAAAGAAAATTTTAGAAGAAGAACTCCAAGTTATTCAAGAATCTTGTTCTAATATGACATCTCCACTTTCTCTGCTAAGTCAAGAGATAGAAACTCAGAAAGAAAAGAATGATGCTTTATTAATTGAAAATCATGACCTTAAAGAAAATATCAAGATTTTAGAGTTAGATAACTCTAGCTTTAAAACAAAGTTAGAAGACATTACAAAAAATGTTTCTAATTTTAATAAAGGTAGAGAAAATCTTTCCAAAATTATAGAAAATTCTCAAACTGTTTCAAATAAAAGAGGACTAGGATATAAACAATCCTCTAAAATTATTCCAAAAAAAAGGAATTCTTCATATAAAAGGAATAATAAAGTTGAAAAACCTAGTTTTAAAATTTCAAATTTTACTACATCAATTAAAATTTGGGTTCCTAAAACAAATAATTCTTCAAATAGAAATAAGTATATAAAATCTTTTATAAAAACTGTTCATAAAAACAAAAATTTTGTTTTCAAAAGGGATTCTTAACCCTCTTGGGTTTGGGTTCCTAAGACCTAACTCTTAGGACCCAAAATAAAATGGTGGGTACCAATGTTAATTCTATATTTTGAAGGTACCATCCATAAAGTGAGGAAAATGGATACTAGACAGTGGTTGCTCAAAACACATGATAGGAGATAAAGGGATGCTAACAAACATTAATTACTCAGATGGAGGTTATGTCACATTTGGAGATAATTCCAAAGGATATGTCGTCGGCAGAGGCGATGTGAGCAATAACGGTATATATAATTCACCTCTTATTATAGATGTCTTATTAGTTAAAAATTTGAAGCATAATTTACTTAGTATCAGCTAATTATGTGACAAAGGATTCAATATTTCCTTTTCTGAAAATAAGTGTAGCATTTTTGATCAAAATAAAAATCTTATTATTGAAGGTTTTAGAGATAAAAATATTTATGTTTTAAATATGAATATAAATCATAATACAAATATGTGTTTAATAGCCAAAGAAATTGATCCTTGGTTATGGCACAAAAGATTTTGTCATATTAATTTCAAAATTATAAATAAATTATCTAAAAATAATTTAGTAAAAGGTTTACCAAAAATGAACTTTAAAGTAAACAATATTTGTGATGCTTGTCAATTAGGAAAATTATCAAAATAATCCTTTAAATCAAAGAAAATATTTCTACTATACAACCACTACTATTACATTTAGATCTCTTTGGTCCAACTCAAATTCAATCTATAAATCATAGTAAATATGTGTTTGTTATAGTAGATGATTTCTCAAGATATACTTGGACTATTTTCTTAAAAAATAAAAGTGATACTTTTGAAAATTTCAAGAATTTTGCAAAGAGAATTCAAAATCTAAAAAATTTAAAAATTAAGAATATTAGAAGTGATCATGGAGGTGAATTTGAAAATGAAGTATTTGAACATTTTTGTAATAAAAAGGGAATTTACCATAATTTTTCTTTTCCTAGAACACCACAACAAAATGGAGTTGTAGAAAGGAAAAATAGAACATTACAAGAATGTGCAAGAACTTTGTTAAATGGAAACACATTACCAAAACATTTCTAGGCAGAAGCTGTAGCAACTTCTTACTATGTTCTAGATCGTGTTTCCATCCGACCTTTAACAAAACAGACTCCATATGAACTTTTTCATCAAAGAAAACCAAACATTTCATATTTTAAAACTTTTGGTTCAAAATGTTTTATCTTAAACACAAAAGATCAGCTTGGAAAATTCGATCCAAAATCCGATGAAGGAATCTTCGTAGGATATTCAGAACGAAGCAAAGCTTATCGAATTTTCAATAAAAGAACAAAAACAATCGAAGAAACACTTCATGTTTCATTCGACGAAAATTTCAAATTTAATAATAATTTTAAGGATGATGAAGATATACCTAAGACGGTTATAAATACGGTTACTCAAAATAATTTTGAAGAAGATGAAAACATTGTTTATAACTTTGAAGAAAATGAAAACATTTTTCATAATGAAAATGAATTAAGATCTCCTCCTAGGATTTTACGAGATCACCCATTAGAAAATGTCATAGGAGAAATTGATTCACATGTTAGAACTAGAAATCAACTTAATCAAATGGGCCATGTAGCTTTTCTTTCTAAAATCGAACCTAAAAATGCAAAAGAAGCATCTACTGATGACTGTTGGATTATAGCTATGAAAGAAGAACTAAACCAGTTCGAACGAAATGAAGTTTGGGAACTACTTCCTAGGCCAAGTGATCAAATAGTCATTGGTACTAAATGGGTCTTCAAAAATAAAGCAGATGAACAACGTAATATAACTAGGAATAAAGCTAGATTAGTTGCACAAGGATATAATCAAGAAGAAGGAATTGACTACGAAGAAACATTTGCTCCAGTTGCACGACTTAAAGCAATACGTATCTTACTGGCCTTTGCATGTTTTCATAATTTCAAACATTATCAAATGGATGTTAAAAGTGCTTTCTTAAATGGTTATATAAAAGAAAATGTTTTTGTTGAACAACCTCCATTATTCACATATGAAAAATTTCCAGACCACGTCTATAAACTTAAGAAAGCCTTATACGGTCTAAAACAAGCACCCCGAGCTTGGTATGAACGTCTTTAGAGCTATCTAATAGATTCTGGTTTTGAAATTGGGAAGGTTGATCAAACTCTTTTTATTAAAAGAACTAAAAAGGATATTTTAATTATTCAAATTTATGTAGATGATATTATTTTTGGCTCTACAATTGAAAAATTATGTCAGGAATTTTCAAAAATAATGACCAAAGAATTTGAAATGTCACATATGGAAGAATTATCTTATTTTCTTGGATTACAGATTAAACAAATAGAAAATGGAATTTTTATTAATCAAGAAAAATATTGTAATAATCTAATTAAACGCTTTAATATGGAAAATACTTCTGCTAAATCAACTCCAATGAGTACAACAGTTGATCTCGATAGAGATGAAGATGGCAAAAGTGTTGACCAAAAATTATATCGAAGTATAATTGGATCATTACTTTATCTAACTGCTAGTAGACCTGACATAATGATGAGTGTTTGTTTATGTGCACGATTCCAAGCAAATCCTAAAGAATCACATATGCGAGCGGTAAAATGCATATTGCGTTATCTAAGCAAAACCAAAGATTTTGGACTTTTCTATCTGAAAGAATGTCCTTTCGAGTTAGTTTCATATAGTGATGCTGACTTTGGAGGATGTCGGACGGATCGAAAAAGTACTAGTGGGACTTGTCACTTCATTGGACAATCCTTAGTCTCTTGGTTTAGCAAGAAACAAAATTGTGTTTCACTTTCAACTTGTGAGGCAGAATATATTTCTGCTGCCTTAGCTTGTGCTCAAGTCATTTATATGCAACAATCACTTCAAGATTTTGTTGTTAATTTATCTAAACTAACATTTTTTTGTGATAATACTAGTGCTATAAACTTACCCAAAAATCCTGTCAATCACTCATGAACTAAACATATTGACATACGTCATCATTTTCTTCGTGATAATATTGAAAAGGATTTAGTCAGACTGGAATTTGTATCCTCTGAAAATCAATTGGCAGATATATTTACAAAACCTTTAAATGAAAATATCTTTATAAAATTAAAAAGAGAATTAGAAATTGTATCCATCAAGGATTTATTATTATTTTTTATATAAAAATTTGTTTCAAGACTCGAGCTCGGGATCTCTTACTTGAAAATCTGGTGCTTTACCACTACACTACTCTTTTCTTTACATCTATTTTTGGATTACATTCTATTTTTTATTGTTTATTTTTTTCCTTGCATTTTTTTTCAACCAATTTTTTTCTCTGGTTCTTAACAACCTAAATACCAATGTTCTTTCTATTTATATGAATCTTTACATATAAATACCTCTACTCCTTTTCTTTCTTTTGCAATCAATTAAAATAAAAACAGTTTCAACTCTCTTACTCAAAAATGTCTTCCCAGCATAATTCTGAATCCTCTGCTCTATCTTATTCTTCTCCTAGTTCAGGATCGGTGAATTTACCTACTCCAACACCAATTTATGAACCAGTACCAATTGTTCCTCCTTCTACTCACACATGTTATACTCCACCTGGTAAAAGAACAAGACGGTCTCTATTTTTTTATTCACCATCTACCAAAGAAAAGATAGATGACATTCATCATTACCAAAGGGAATCGCTGGACTTACAACACGAACTTTATTATGAACAAAAAGTTAACGCCAAGCGTTTAAGCTTTTTGGAACAAGTCGCATTGAAATTTTGTGGATCTTCATCAAAAGCACGGTTCATCAACCGTCTCCTGTTTGTTCTCCATCCCGATGCAATACTTGGGAACTATCGCCACAGCGTCCACCAATATCTCCGAATTCATGGGAACGCGGCAATAGATGGTCACCACTCAGGCCATTTCAGGAGAATACAAAAATAGAACCGGATGAATATCACACTCCAAGCTCCTCTTCCAAATCTATTTAAAAGTTTTTGTTAATATATAATCTTGTTTGTTTATTTAAAAATGTTTCTGTGCATTTATTTCTTTCTTTTTGTCGATGACAAAGGGGGAGAAAGTTAGCTTAAATTATTGTGCATATTGAAAAGGGGAGTAGCAATGCTAATGTAAGTATTTATGTAAATATATTATTTATACTTATATAGTTGTCATTATCAAAAAGGGGGAGAATGTTGGAATCTCGATTATACATCGTTTTGATTGTGACAAACTATATAAATAAATATTTGTGTGTACTAATCAATTAGGCAGGAGATTCGTTGCAGATTCACATTCAGAGTATTTTGAAGCTGATAGTCCTTTGTCTAGAGTCTTTATATTATTTAGAAATATGCTAAAATCTCTCCTGAAATGATATATATATAAACATATACACACATGAACTACCCTGCACAAAAGGCTGAAACAGCCGGTTGAATGGAATCATTCAGCCGTCTGATTGCTGAAACACTTTTATGGTTTCACAATATTCAACCAGCTGAATGACTTTATTCAACCGGCTGAATTAGGCCAAAAATTGCATATTTCCTTGCTGTTTATGATTTTATCAAATTTAGAATGCTGAATTAATATTTTCAGCCGGCTGAATATTTTCAACAGCTATTTTTAATGAAAAGACACTTCTCTTCATCGAAGAGAAACATCTTCAAACCAACAGTTGCACCTGTTCTTTTCAACATTGCCTTTCATCAATGGTTGCAATTTTTTAATCTCTATAAATAGATTTCAAAATTTAACAAACAAACACAATAATTAATTTTAATATTCTTGAATTCTTATCTCTTATTTTCTATTTTCAAACTGCACTCAAACTGCTTACATTCTCTGATCGTTGATTACTCTATCTTCCACAATTCTCAAGCACATTACACTACATATTATAAGGAGAAGATTATAGGAAGATTGTACTTAATTGGCTTATCAGTGCTATTCAAAGAGCATACTACAGTCAGATACTTTTGTTAGTTGTAAAGAAGTCCTGTTCAGTTGCTCAAGCGGTAGAAGTCCTATTCGGTTACTTAGGCGGTAGAAGTCATGTTCGGTTGCTCAAGCAGTGTAAACCTATTCTTCCCGGTTAAGTGAGGGTTGCTGGTTTAATTCCAGAAGAAGTCTGGGACTGGACGTAGAACGGGAGTTCGAACCAGTATAAAAATCTCTGGTGTTATTTACTTTACTACTTTAATTATTTACTTACTTAGTTTATATTCCGCATAAGTAGTTTACCCATATTACACAATCCTATAGCACAGTCACTTTCATTATTTTCAAGTTTTTACAAAACTTAATTATGTAAGTTTTATAAATTGAATATTTTGAATAAAAATATACCAAATTTCATGATTCCTTCTTGTTCCTTTTCGCAGACGAAAAGTTTTGAATCGGGGAGATTGTAACGACCCCTATTTTTAATAATTAAGAATATTAAATTTAATAAGATTTTTGTAACGACCTGCCTTTTTGGACGGTTTAAATCGACGATAAACCACACACGTCAGACTCAAACCATTCAAAAGGGCAGATTGTTATGGGGTAAATACGAAAAAGCAGAGAAAGAAAGAAAACAAAACACAGAATCTCACAACGGAATGACAAAATATAATAATCAAATAAACAGTTCATGAAGCTGTTTTACAAATAACATTTGATTACAATTTTACAATACAGAATCAGAGTACATACAGCAGTAATAAAGAACAAATGCAGCGGAATAACATGATGCAGTGGTATGAATATAATAAATTGTAATAATACAAATCTTCGTCTTCGTCCTCCAGAAAAGCAGTCTTCGATACACTGAAAAGCTCAAAATGATCCGAGCGAATTGAAAAGACAAAACACTCGAGTCAGAACTAAAAGATCTTATGGAAGTTAAATCAAAAGTAAATAAATATGAGTGTAACGGCGTCAGTGATGTTTACGGGTTTTGACATCTCCTATCCAGTGTCTAACGTGAGTATAATAACTTAAGAGATGTCGAGATTTCCATCTCCTAAGGATCCGTTAAACTATCTAGATACATAGTACAATACGCTATTATAATAGTGTCTACAGTATAGTAAACTATTAAAATAGCGTTAAGGCGTTACCCATATCCCTCTTAACACATTTTATATATTCCCATAGTCTATACAGTACCATACGCTCCTCCATAAACTGGAGGTTTACCCAGAGGGCACTCCATGGGTATGGTACAAACCAGTCATAGAAGGCGCGATAAGGCATGTGAACACGGCACTCGAGGCAATGCCAGAGTAGGATTCTACCATTTGCGGATCTGGACTGGTGGTAAGGCATAGCAGCTACTACCGCCTACCTCGGAACACACTCCCATAATCAAAATCGAGGGTTGGCCACCAAATCAATCACAAAGTCATAATATGGTATCGAAGAAGCATGTCCTATCGGAGGAATGACCTCACTTGGCCCGGCGTGGCTCTTGTTTTAGTCACGTCTAAGCTGACTCACGGGAGTCAGGGCTACGTAAATACCTCATATAGAATCGTTCGCCAAACCATCCCACTTCATTCTGGAGTCTCCACCACGTACACGGTTGTTAAAGTGGTTTTCGGTATTGGTAGAGAGTATGACAATATCTGATCCCGGTCTCTTTAACAACCCAACGCTTATTTCACACCGGATGGTTCTTTTATATTTCCAATGTCTATTCATAATTTATATCAAATATCATATTCTCAAAACCATATCATTTTCGAAATCATATTTACTTTCGAAATTATATCACATTTGAAATCATATCACTTTCGAATTCATATTTCCAAAAATAGATTAAATCCTTATTTAAATCATCATATTCCTTAAATATGTCATTTAAATTCCAACTTAGGTTATAACATCATTTAATCGTATTCTCCTTAAAAATCAAGGATTTAAATATAAAAACTTCCACTTTACCAAACCTGAAATTTAGAAAATAGTTTAGATAGTTTAAAATAGTTTTAAAATAGTTAAAATAGTTTAAAATAGCTTTTAAATGGTTAGAATACTTTATATATAGTTTAAATGGTTTTGATAGTTTAAATAGGTTTAAATAGTTTAAGTGGGTTTAAGATAGTTTAAATTTAATTTAAAATAGATTAAATATATTTAAAATAGATTAAATGGTTTAAAAATAGATTAAATAGATTTAAAATAAATTAAAATGGGTTAATGAGTTTAAAATTGGTTAAAATAAATTAAATTTGATTTAAATAGATAAAATAGGTTAAATTAAGTTGAAATAGTTTTAAATTGATTAAAATAGATTAAATCAGTTTAATAGTTTGAAAATCTTAGTAATCAGGGTTTAAGAATAATATATTTAAAATAGTTTATATTAAAATAATAAATTTGAAATTAATATCAAATTAAACTATTCCTTTCATTCAACACATCTGGACCATGTCCCGCTTTCAGATCAACAAACTAAATTTTTGTCTTTCAATTCAAATTCTCATAAAATCATTTCAATTTATATCGATTTCAAACTCATGTTGAACTAAAATTTTAAAGCACTTCAATTTCATAGATTTCAAAGTTTAAAACATTCAAACATTTTCAATAATTCAATTTCGATAAATTTCATTTATATTTCAAATTTCAACTTTGAAATTTCTATTTTTATTCTTCAAACAATTCATTACCAACTCCAATTTCAACATTTAAAGCTTGGATTTTCAAAATAATTCAGTTTATATAATTCAACTTTTATTTCAAAATATCATTTAACTGAATTCAAAATTTAAGGATTTAAATCGTTTAATTTAACCAATCCGGTGTCCATATATAATTTTCTACCCTATGGTCAAGTGATACGGATGTATATCATTTCAACCCGCAATAATTTAAATTTACGGGTATATATCATTTCAACCAGCAATCCCGAATTAAAATAAAATCCATAAAATCGCCCGGGTTTATCATTTCAACCCATAATGATTTTTTCCATAATCTATAGATCATTCGGGTATGTATCATTTCAACCCATAAGGAATTTGCAGTGTTATAACAATATAAAAATATAACATCAAGTCATCCAATATCAACAACCATACATCCATCACAATCATCATTCAAATCAATCAATAAATAACAACAATTAACTGACTATCAATAACAAGTATTTGATTGACAATTAGAATTCAATATTAAATTAAATAGTGATTAAATTCAATAAAAGTCATATTTAACTGGGATGACAATTTAAATATATCAAACATCAACCAATCAATTTCTAATCACGTCATAAATTCAATTTAACTAACATAAGATAATTTAGTAATTGTGAATGGGTTAAAACACTAACCTTTGATTTCAAATCGATTTGAAATCCAAATAATGGACCAAAATCTAACAGTCTTGGAATTCATCCAAACCAGTTCCAAAATGTCCGGAATTTCAATACGATCGCAACGGAGAAAACTGCGTGTGAATCCGACCTCATACGTAAAAGTTATAACTAGAACATTGAGTTTAAATTGAAAATAAAATAAAATAAATAAAATAAAACGAAAACATGATAACTTGTTATCCACGTCACCTCCTACGCGTGAAACCCTAACGCGTATCGTCTTCGTTCATTCGAAAACCTGAGCCGCCACCCAAACTTCAATGCCGCGCTGTCTACTTCCACTATGGACCAGATCGGAGCATCCCATAGACTTCGCCACCTGAAACCACCCCTAGGCCACCCAACGTGACCATGCTCGGCTCCACCAGAGACATTCGCCACCGCCACCATTCTTTGACTCTTTCTGGCAAATTCTGGCTACATGACGATGAACGACAACCATCACAAGGCCTGCTCTCAACCCTCTTCCCAACGCTGCTTCCCGATCGTCGATCGGATGAAGATCCACCATTGGATCGCGAAAACCTAATTTCGACAGCCGAGGTTCATCCTCAATTTCTGGTCAAACGATGCATCCAATTGGAAAATGAATTGCTGTAGTGGGTTACGCTTGTCGAGAGCTTTCCAACGATATATAATTCGATATAGTTTGGAGAGATTGAAATTTTGAGATTGATTTTTGATTTTGAAATTAGGGTTTGTATTTGGAATTTGTTTCTGCCATTGAAAAGAAGGAGATAAACAGAGTTGATGTACATATAGGATAAGAAAATTGACTGCTAGGGTTTGGGAAACAAGACTATTTATATTAACAAAGCCCGATAAGAAAATAAACACATATCGAATTTGTACGAACGACGAATAGCGACCCAAAAAGCTCGTTCTGCCTCTGAAACGAAAGTGGGTCATCCCATATGTCAAAATAGATGTTTTCAATATTTTTAAACTCAATGGAACATGTTTCAAGTCCTAATTCCATCGTATGAAGAAGTTAGTTTAAAATAAGCTTATTTCAAATTGAATTCAATTAAATTGATTTCTACGCGTTTCGAGCCCGTACGATCAAACGACAAGTCTGATCGCTACGAAACTTGAAATCCTATAATAATTCACCATTACGGATCCGATGAAACTAGTTTCATCAAAATCCGAGACAGTGGCCAAAATGGCTATTTTCACATTAATTAAATAAATTATTATTAAATTAATAAATCGCTTTTCAATTCAATTTTTTATAATTAACAAATTTTATCATTTCTAATTACACAGAAATTAACAATCTTTTCAAAAACAATTTCCCATGTCAAATTCAATGTTAATTATTTCACTAATTACAGTGTTTAATTTCAATTGCAATAAACCCATTAATTATAATTTAAATTCCAATAATTTGATTAAATTTGATTTTAATCTTTTTATTCAATCAATCATTATCTAATGGATATAATTACCATTGGTTTACATTTTATTACATCAATATTCTACAGTTATCCTCTTAATTCACATTAACTGCAATATTTAATTGGATTTAATTTCAATTGATTTCCAATTTATTACAACGAATTAATTAGTGAATTTATAATTGACCATTGTTACAATTTATTAATTGAACACATTTCCAAGTTTATTGTTTACAAACAAAAGCTAATAAATTCACATATTGATTAATTATTCTATATTAACCAATTTCAACTAATTACATATAATTTTACCGTTTAATACAATATTTGGTTTATTTCCTTATTTACCCTTTATAGCCAATTATAGCTTTCCAATCATTCTAATTAATTGGAATTACAACAAAATAGTTATCCATTATCTTAAATTAACATTACTAACATTTCATTCTAGTTAGTTTTCTTATTAATAAATCACAAATTTTAATTTCTTCCAACATTAAATTACAAAATCTTGTTAAATTAACTATTTTCAATTATAGAAAATTACGGGTCATTATAGTTTTGGAATTTAATGTTGTTAGAAATTAAAATTTGTAATTTATTAATGAAAAAAAAAGTTGAATATAATTTAATATTATTATTTGAATGTTATTGACAACCGTTTTAATGTAATTCCAATCAATTGCAATAATAAAGGTAAATAATTTATAATCTTTGTTTGTAAACAATAAGTTAATAGATATGGATTACTAAGTTGTAACAATTGTTTTATTCCTTATCCTATTATTAATCCGTTTGAAATTAATTTGGAGATCAATTGTTGGAATTTAATGTAATTGAATAGTGTAGTTAATATAAGAAAAGACGTTAAATGTAGAGTGATGAGAATAATAAAAGGAAAACTTATGTTAATAGATTTCATAAAGTATTTGTTGATTAATAATAAGAATGTAAATCAAAATAAAAGAATTTTTTGAAATTTAAATTATAATAAACTAGGTTTTACTTCTATTATAATTCAATGTTGAAATTAATGTAATATTTAAAAATTGGATTTAACATAAAATTGTATTGTAAAAGGTTATCAATTTCTGTGTAATTAAGAATGATGAAAATTGTTAACTTTTAATTTAGAATTTAAAGGTGATTAAATTGATTTTAAAATAATAATTATTTAATTAACATGTAAAATTTGCTTTTTTGGGCACTATCTCGGATTTCGACGAAACTAGTTTCATCAGATCCGTAATAGTGAATTATTATAGGATTTCAAGTTTCGTAGCGATCAGACTTATCGTTTGATCGTACGTGCTCGAAACGTGTAGAAATCAATTAAATGAATTCAATTAAAATAATTTGATTTTAAAAGTTAACTTCTATATATAATGGAATTAGAGTTTGAAACTAGTTTCATTGAGTTTAGAAATATCGGAAACCTATATTTCAATATATTGGATTACCTACTTTCGTTTCGGAAACGAAACGGGCATTTCGGGTCTTGGTTACCGCTTTGGCCCATTCGATCTGTTCCATCCATTCTTATCATCTCTGCCTATATATAGACTATTATAAACCTTAACAGTCTTTTATTTCATTTTATATATGTATAAATTTCTGCTCTATCTGTTCCTTCTCAATGGCAGACACCTCAAAACCCTAGATTTGCAATTCCAAATAAAACTCAAAAATTCAAACTCCTCAAACCCTATCATATAGTATATCATCGCGAAACTCTCGACAAACGTAATCTACATCTGCAGTTCGTTTTTACAATCGAGTTTCGGTTTGTCCAGAAATCAGCAATTAGTTTCGGCCGTCCATCATAGGGTTTCGTGATCAACAGTGGATCGTCAACCATTGGACGATCGGAGGGCACTACATCGTATAGGGCGTCAAGAGGAGTCAATCTATATGGTTGAATCGTGTCGCAGATGAACGAGTTCGCTGTGTCCAGTTAAGCTCGGCGGCGGCGCTGAACGTGGGGGATGCCGGAGATGGCCGCGACGTCAGGGGAGGTGCGGCTTCTGGTGGGCATCGCGGTGCTGGGGTCTGATCGTGGTGAAACGGCTCGAGGCGGCAGCGGTTAGTCCGTGTTCGCGGTGGCTGGTTGCTGTGTTCGTGCACGTTGCTCGGTTATGGTTTGGGAAGGAGGTATACCAATTTATGTTTTTCCCTTGATTATTTTTAAATTTAATTTAAAATCTTATAACTTCTAACGTGAATAACTTTTTCATACGAGCTTGGATTCACGTGAAGTTTCTTCCATTGCACTCATATCGAAATTTCGGATGTCATGGAACTGGTTTTGTTGAATTTAGAGACTGTTCAAATTTTGGACTTTTATTGGATTTTAAATTGGCTGTAAATCAAAGGTAAGTGATTTAAACCACTCACGCAATATTAAATCTTCTTATGTTTTTTGAATTAAATTTAAGATGTGATAAGAATTTTATTGGTTGTTGTTTGGTAGTTTAAATTAACATTTTAATTTTAAATTTAATTTCATTGAATTAAATTTCCATTTAAATTAATATTGAAATTGAATTGCTAATTAAATACCTGATATTGATAATCTGTTAATGCTGTGATTTATTTACCGGTTTGGATGTTGATTGTGATGGATGTTTATTTGTTGACATTTTGGATGATTGGATGTTTATTTATTTTTATATATCTCTGTTATCACCCTGTATATTAAGTGATAGCATATAAACTGTTATTTGAATTATTTCGAATAAATTAAGAAATAGGTTGAAATGATATATACCTAAGACATTTTTATTTGGACTGAAATGACATAAATCCATCCCTATAATTAAAATTGAAATAATTGATCACTTGGCCATAGGGTAGAAAATTTTATACGGACACCGAATTGGTTAAATTAAATGGTTTTAAAAATATTGAATTTGGATTTTTGGTTAAATGATATTGTTTTAAATGAAATAAATTTTGGATTTATATAAATTGAATTATTTTCTAATTCAAGCTTTGAAACGTTGAAGTTGAAATTGGTTAAAAGAAATTGTTTTAAGAATTGAAGTGGAAATGTGAAGTTATAATTGTTATTTGACTTTAATTCGGAAAATTGAATTATTTTAAAGTTGGATCTTAAAATTGAACAATGAGGGTTAATTTGATTTTAAGTGTTTTAAATCAGTAAATTGAAATTGAACTTGAAATTGATATAAATTGGAATGGTTTAAAATAAGAATTGAATTGAGATTTAAATCATTGAATTGAATTATTGAATGGAATCTGAAGTTATAAATGAACGTTTCGAAAATTGAAGTTAATTCGAATTGAAATTGAAATCAAGTTGATTTGACATTGAATCTAAATTGAGTCAATTGAACTGAAAGATTGGAAATTGAATTTGTGATGCCCCACCTCTATACTCACGCTAGCCAAGGACACTATGGAGTAATGCCGTCACCTATCGCGAAGAATAAGGCTGTTGAGGAGCGACCATCCGTGTACTTGCTTTGTGCGAGTAGCGATATGTCAGATAGTATAACATGCATTTAATTTCAAGAGGAAATCCAACATACCAATACATCTCAAAGCTACCACACAGTGGCTAAGTGGGCCTCGGAAACAAATATAGAAATCAGCATAACACAAATCAGTCACAGATGTTTATATCTCAAAGGCGGAAACAGATATGAATATAACACATAAAAGTGTACATCAGAGTAGTGGTCAAACAAGATCCACAATATCTCAAAAGAATATATACAAGTGCTAGACAAAAGAATAATTATACATCAAGGAGTCTCTATCTCTAATGTATAATAACAAAAACTACAAAGCTGTGTAGTTAGTCAAAAATCAGAAGATGATCCCAGATAAGGAGTCAAGCAGAAGCACCTGTAACATATCGGTCTGACCCGAGTATTATTTAAAAAGAAAATAATAAACGGATCAGTCTAGCTATAATTATCATAAAGAAATGAGATATAAGTAGAGATATAATAAAAATGTATGATAATAATAATGTCATACTAGGACAAGTGTGATTTAAACAACAACAAATTCATACAATATCTCAAAAATCTCAAAGCACCAAAAAAAGAATATCATATTCTTTAGTTTATTCACCAAACCACAAATATTGACAAACATATCGTTGCCAATCACAAAAAAGGTGAATCACAAATTCTAGAAATCATAAATTAGAAATCCAGAAATCACAAAGGGGGAGGCCTATCACAAATGGGAGCATGAAAACTCACCAACACGTGTATCACAAACGGAACGCTATTCCAAGGTCGCTAACCATCAAATTTGAGCCGAGGCTCCACAAACGGCCCGAAGACTACGGGTCGCTACCCCGCCAAATTGAACCAAAGTTCCACAAACGGGGATTGTAATCCCCACACAAACAAATAGACATCGCACATCGCTAGTCTAAATCACAAAATGATCATCATCGATCGATAAAAAGTGTCGATTACACTAAGCTAGTAAATATATGAGTTTAGATTCATGTCACATAACCACTAGCTTAACTTAAATATTTACAAACAAATTGTAGATTCCCACTCGAAAATTGTCACAATATTTTCAATCGAACAAGTCCAAAAATTAACCGACGAAGTAAACGCAAGCGTTTCATACCACTTGTTTTGCTAAGCCGTTTAATTAGATCTTCTCATACGAATGAGGTAAAGGTTTGTATATACTAATAGATTAGAAAACGGTTTTATAAAGAGCTTTGTATTAAAAATAGAGTTGAAATAATTTTGATGAAAGAGATTGAATATTTACTACTAGTATAGAAACCTTTGTATTTAGAAGTGACAAATCACAAAATGATTGTAGAAACAATCAATCACAAAAATCCACATCCGAAGACGTGAATTAGATCCAAAGAAATCGATACCGAATCCATCAAAATGGATATTCTCAAAAGTCCCGAAAAAGAAGTCATCAAGGTCAATAATAAATGATAACAATAAATCGGACAATCACGAATTGGTAAAAATTGGAATCCCACACAAAATAGGCAAATTGGGCTGAGACAAACATATTCAGACGTCTGAATTGTACGTTTCAGACGTCTGAAACTGGTGTTCAGACAATACTTTTCCTAGGCCAAAAATTGCCAAATCATATCAGAAACAATCGGACGAGTGATGATAGCTAGGGGTTTACGCCAAACGACTACCCAACCTTAAAGACTCATCAATACATTCCGACCAATATGTCCAAACAACCATATAAGAATTTCATAGATTTTGACTCCAACGCCAAAAATTGGAATATTCATTAAACCAATTTAAATGGTAAGCAATGAACATAAATAAGTGTTAGGAATTCATACCTAACATCAAAGGTCGATATAGACTTAGATGTGAGATAAAAATCTCACCTTCAAACCCAAAAATGATGAAGGAGAAGCTTGAAAGCAAAGGAAGATCAACTACTCTTCAACTTCAACTCTAGAAGCTTGAATCTAAGCTTAAAAGAAGAACATTTCCTAAGTTAGGTTTAGGAAATTTCAGAAATTAAAGAAAGAATGAGTTGGAGAAGAAGGAGGAGATGCTCACCTAAGCTTCTCTTTGAATTTTGGAGCTAGAACTTGAATTTGCAAAGAAGATTAGGGCTAAGGAATTCTAATTATTTTTCTCCTCCCCCATTGTTCTAAAGCTTGAGTGTTAGGAAATATTATGAAGGAGTGAAGAGGAGTGGAGTGGAGTTGGGTTGATATGTTGGGTTAATGGGATGCAACCCCAAACCCAAAGCCCTAGTTGAAAACTTCAAGATTTTACCCAACTCAAAACATATCGATGTTTATACTTAAAAAAGTCGCAAACACCATTTTGAACTCAATGGAATAGGTCTCGAGTCCAAAATGTTGATTCTCAAATTCATTCATCATTCAGACGTCTGAAATCTGCAAATCAGACGTCTGAATCTGGAAAAATAAGAATTTTCCATCTTCATTCAGACGTCTGAAATGCACGATTCAGACATCTGAATCTGGAAAAATAAATGTTGTTCCAGAACAATATTCAGACGTCTGACTCGGGGATTTCAAACGTCTGAAAATGGCTATTTTAGCCTGTTTCCTTTCTGGATCGATTCGAACAATTTCAGACGTCTGAATTAGTCATTTCAGACGTCTGAATTTCTGGAAAAATGTGTTTTCAAATAGACACTTCCAAATAGCACTATCCACATATACTTTTCACTAATTCGACTGTTCTTCTTCGACTAGTGACTTTTTCGGACTTAAATCCGACAAACGATGTTATATTTAAATAAAAAATTTAAATATTCAATCGTAAAATATGCGGGTTGTTACAGAATTTGTTGATTTGAAATTGGACATGGGTCCAGATTTTTGAAATGGAAAAGAAACAGTTTGATTAGATATTATTTTCAAAATAAATTATTTTTGATATAAACTGTTTAAAATCTATTATTTTTAATATCCAGATTATTTAGATTTTCCAAAACTATTTCACTGTATAAAACATTTTCAATACTCAAACCATTTTATATTAAACTGTTTTAAATCTCTAAACTATATAAACTATTTTAAACTATTTATAACTATTCAAACTATTTTCTAGAATTTCAAACTGTGCAAAGTTGGAATATTTATATTTAAATCATTGATTTAAATGCGAATGTGGTTAAATGAGGTTATAACCTACGTTGGAATTTGAAATGATATTTTCTAGTGAAATGACATATTTTGAGTAAATATAATGGTTTTGAAATGAAGGATATTTTGAATTGAATATGATATTTTAATATCAAGTATGAATTGGTTTTGAAATGTAAAAGAACCAACCGGTGTGAAAAATGACGTTCGGTTGTTAAAGAGACCAGGGCCTCTTATTGACGTACTCCCTGTCAATATTGGAACCAATTTAACAACTGTGTACGTGGTGGAGATCTAGAATGAAGTGGTTGAATTTGGTGAATGTTTGCTGGATTTGAAGAAAGAGAATGATGATGGATAGCCTTGACTTTCGAGTCATAATTAAAATAACTAAAACAAGAGCTATACCAAGCCAAGTGGGGTCGCTCCCCCTATCAAACATGCTTCTTCGAAACCATATCTTTTACTTTTTGATTGATTGGTGGCCACCCTTGATTATAGGAGTGTTGTTTCGAGGTGGGCGGTAGCTGCGGCTATGCGTTACCACCAGTCCGTGAGGGCAAATGGTAGAATCCTACCCTGGATATTGCCTCGCGTGCCTTGTCATATTTATCCCGATCGAGCCCACTACGAGTTTGGCTTGTGTTGTACCCATGGAGTGCTCCCTGATAGCCCACTAGTTTATGGTAGATTTTACAGTACTGTATAAACTACGATGCTTATATAAATGTGTTAAGGGGGATAATGGTAACGCCTTAATGCTATTTTAATACTTTACATTACTAATAAACACTACATATATATAGCGTATTTTAATACATATAGATAGTTTAGCGGATCATTAAGAGATAGAAATCCCGTAACATCTCCTAAGTTATTGCATGCATGTTATACACTGGATAGAAGATGTGAAATCTCGTAAACATCTCTGAAGCTATTACACTTATATTTATTTGTTGTTGATTTTAACTTATATAAGAACTTTTAGTTCTGACTCGAGTGTTTTGTGACTTTTGTCTTCTCATTACGCTCGGGTCAGCCTGAGCATTTCAGTATTTGAAGACATCATTTCTGAAGGACAAAGACAGAGTTTGGTATATTATATTATTAGTATTATTCCGCTGCATCATTATTGGTATGTTGTTGTTTGTACTTTTATTTTGTGTAAAATTTGTGTAATCAAATGTATATTGTAAAACACTTCATGAACTGTTTATTTGATTATTATTTTTTGTCAATTCCGCTGCGAAATTCTGTGTTTTGTTTTCCCTTCTTTTCTCTTATTTTCTTATTTACCCCAATGAAGATCCTCCCTTTTGAATGGTTTGAGTCAGACATGTTTGGGTTATTGTCGATTTAAATCATCCAAAAAGGTGGGTTGTTACAAATTACAAACAGTTGAGTTTAACGGTAGCTTAGAAGTTAAGAATGTGATTAATGGGAATAAATTATAGATATCAATTAACAGAGGAAACAAATACTCAGAAATAATTGAAACGAAGGAAGTAAATTAACTGATCAAACAACTTAATAAATTAACGCATTAAACATGGAATAGATCGACCCAAAATATACCTTGGTCGATCGGTAACGATCAACCCAAGGGTATGGAGGGTCGACCCATATCCATGTTAAAGCTTGAATGTAAAATTTGAGATGGAGGAACACGATGCATTGCTTGCGCGCTATGGAAATTAAGAGGTGTCCAGGTTAAATTAAAAGATTCTCTAAGTAAATCTAACGCTCCATGTTAAACCCAAACCACTAGAAATACAAGCCTAGTTTACACTTCTCTTCTCATATTTTCTAGGTCATAGAGCAGAACTCTACCATTCTCATTTCTCCATAATTTCTAGATTTATAAATTTTAAATATTATATTATATGTATATAGGTGGAGAAAAGTTGGAAATAGGAGAAGGGAAGAGTATAAGAGAATCATAATGGAAACAAAGGTAAATTATAAATCTAAAACTCTAATTCAAATACAATTCAATCCTTACCCCAGATCTGTAATTTTAATAAGTGAATACCATTTTTATTATTGGATTCAAAGTAATAGGGAGTCAAATAAAAAGGGAACGAATTTAGATCTGGAGAATGGAAAAGCTAAAAGCAAGGTGAGTGAGAAAATTACTTGTTTTGTAATAAGATTAGATTTATATTGTTGTGATCTATTCTAATTATGCCTATGTATTATCGATTTGGATATTCAATTGAAATCGCATAATGATTAGATATAAATCTCGTTTTGAATAAGTTATTGTATACACGTAATGAATTAATGTAAGTAGTGAATGTATAATTGATTTGGATATTAAGTTGTAAGCGCATGATGATTAGATATAAATCTCATTTGGATAAGTTGTATACGCGTAATGAATTGATGTAAGTAGTGAATTTGATAATAAATTGTATACGCGTGACAAATTAATGTAAGTAGTGAAATTGATAATAAATTGTATACATGTAATAATTATGGAATTGATTTAATGGAATCGAAAAACTTGCCTAAATTTATCATTGAGAAATATGGAATTATGAATTTGCTATAAATTTGATAATAATAAATTGGTATTTGGACATAGAAAAAGAATGTAAAATAATGAAACTTTATTTTATGGGTTTAAGAGATATTTTAGTTCGCTGAAATTTAGGATGTTGCAAGTAGATTTCTATGTATTATTAAAGTTAAATAAATAAAAGTGCGATGTTTGAAATGACAAGCAATGCACCTAAAAAGAAGGAGATGTACAAAATAGGGATAATTACCGTATTTTGTACCATCTATTTCAAGCAATAAAAAGGTAGTTCCTTATAAATACAAACACTACGTAAATCCCTTTTTTGGATAAGACATAGAAATTTATGGTATTAAAATTTTTAGAGTAGAAATGTAGCTCCAACGCATTAAAATGTAGTAAACCTTAGAAGTTAAACAGTAAGACAAAATGAAGTAAAAGGATTCTAAAAAGTTAAGATGTGAAATACCAATAAAACTTGGAAGTAAATGAAAAGAAAATATGAAAGATAGCCAGGAAGAAATAAATGGATAACATGGGAATAAAAATGAAAAATAAAGAACAGATAAAAAGGATGAGCAACGATATCATGACCTTGATAAGAGAAAAGCAGTGAATGAACTTAAAATGAGAATAAAAGTGAAAAGCATAATGAAATAAAGACCTAAGGTTAACTGTAAAACTGTAGAGGCATGATAAGTGCACAATAAGAAGCAAACAAAGTAGTAAATCCCCAAAGCGAGATTGAGAACGGCAAGATATATGAAAAGCCATCATTACGCACCATGGGAGTCTCGCGAGTTATACGGTAACAAGATCGTGACGCGGCGAGGGCGATGGATCCTGACAGGGTGTTGATTGAAAGATACTGGCAGGAATAATATCTAGGTCCATTTGAGGACCATGTGATATATATATATATTATCTGCAATTTCTTCAAAAACAAAATTTATATTTTCTGCACCAAAAATTGGCACAAACACCGAATGGAGATTTTGTGGAAAAATAAATAAAGAATAATAAATGAAAAAAGAGGAAATAAGAAATTAAATAACATAAAATAAGAAATATCAAGAACACAACGATTTATAGTGGTTCGTCGTTGAAAGCCTACATCCACTTTGGGGAAATAACTTTATTAATCACTTGATTTGCCGAGTATATAGGGATGGATCGGAGTAGAATCCTTAGTCACAAAAAAGTGCAAAGCAACAAGCAGCGTAAAGATCCTAAAAATGAAAAATCAAGTCTATATTTATAGGGGAAGACGATGAAATATCTTCCTAAAATTTCGAAAGCAGAGTCTCCAGATCCAGAAGAAGTCACACTATCGATCTCCAGGTCCTACATCATTTATAATAGCTATCGGCACCAATCGTTCTATGAGCTCCTTTTGGCATGTGATTTATATGGTGGGCTCCACTCTTCAATATATTGATGTTCCCAAAGTTTCATGTGTAATTGACTTGTGGATTTTAAGACATCGATCATTTTCTGCTAAGTTGAACTGTAATATCGATACAGTACGATCCATAATTGGTGAATATGGACTGCACCCAATCAATTTTCAGTAAATGGTATATTTTCGTATTTTTATCATTCTATTGAGTCAGTCTTCTACTTTCACTTCGCCACTGCTTCATATTATCATTTGTGCCTGATCTTTGGACTTCGTGATTGTTAATCTGACTTGTCGGTCCTGATGACAGTCGAATCTAACTTGCCTAATCAGTTCGAATATTGCCAAGCCAAAAGGCTAGATAACACTTTCCCCCCAAAGTGCATGTTGTTTCAACATGACGTGCTTTGAATCGATGTAAGTTAAAGTCGTCGAAAAAGAATCCATTCAGTTTTCTGAATAGTAGTCATCCTTTTGATGAAATGTTTTCCTTGAAGAGTCATATCTCTTTTGTTTGACATGGCGAATGATTGATTTTCAATAGTATAAATTATGGGTCACGTCTTGAATGCGATCATTTAAGCCTTCATTTCAGTGAATCCACAGGCCTCAACTAACTGGTTCAAATTTTCCTTCGATTAATACAGGTGAGAACTCAATTTCTATCGATTGCATGAAATCAAAATTTTTAGGATGTACACTAGCATGTATACGTATTCATCCCGGACTCCCGATCATGATTGCACGTTCACGAGTCGTTGTCAACTTTCTGCATATATTTCACCTCTTTTTTCTTTTCTTTTTTAGATGGATCGGCATGAATCCATCAAGTAAATGGATCATACTTGATCCATTTTTAATATGGATCGGGACAAATATGTTTGAGATTAGAGCATGTCCAATCGTCCCCCCCTCTCTCTTTTTTTCCGAGAAAGAAGATGATGGATCTTTCCAAAGCCATTAGTTTTGGATCATACATGATCCAAGTATATGTTGAATGAACCAACTGTACTGCGTATTAAAGAGAAGGATCGGCATACATCCATCACAGAATGATCATACCATATCGTTTCTTGGCCATTTGATTGGACTACAAGCTTTGTTGGTTCGGTCCACTCTTAGGTATAAATATGGAATACTTAACCATTTTTAATTTCTTCACTTCATTTTCTATCATTGCTATCCGAACCAAAAAAGAAAAACCCATCTTGATCTTCTCCTTCACCATCGATCCACCGAGCTTCCCGATCCAACTCCATACTTTTCTCGTAACCATCTTTATAGGTCGGTCCGACTCCTTGCTACATCAACTATCACCCCCGCTATCTCCTACAATTATTGTTTCATAATTGAATCCAAATCGCCTTTGCTTTTCAATTTTTGACATAGGTAGGTCAAACTTCTCTTACTTGTAATGATTTTTTGATGAGAAGATGGGATCTCGTTCTATTTTGCATGATTTAGGTCATGATGATTCAATTGGTCGTAACTGAGAGAAATAGTGACGATCAGGTCGAGTTGTTTATGTTGGTGTGATGGTTGCGGTGACGTTTGTGTTGTGAAATGGAAGACGATGTCTAGTTTTTGGAGATAGTGATTGTAACGACCCGCCATTCATTCCACAGAATGACGCATCATTAATAAGAAAGAAAGGGATAGAAAAGAGAAAAGAAGAGAAGAAAGAACAACAACACATCAGAATCTCACAGCGGAACAAATGAAATATAATATATCACATAAGATATTACATAGTATCATATACATCAGAGTACACAACTTATATATCACAAAATAGACAGTTATAAATTTCTGTCTATTATACAACACAAGTACATCAATACAATACATCATCACAGCGGAAACTCTATATATCTACACGCTGAAGCCTCCTGCTCCATTGCTCCTCCACAATTCGTCAAAGCTAACCTGAATCCCTTGGCTACTCATAAAAATTTGAGTACCCAAGAGTTTAATAAAACAGAAAATAAACACTTGGGTCAGACATGGGTCTGGTGTGAGTAAACGGTTTAAAGTTGCTTAACTTCAAAACCTTTTGAAAACAAAGGTATTACGTAAGACTTCCCACACATAAACATGGAAAAGTTTTTACCTTACGCTAACCAAAACATTTGATAGGAAATCCAGTTATATTATAATAGTGTCTTGGGTTTTCAAGTAAAATACAGAAATAGCTGGAATGCTTACATCTCACGTTCCAACATAGTTGGGCACAACTAAATCGTACGTCACTTATTGGAGTTTGGATTCCATACAATGGCAGGGCTACTAGGGTACCGCCCGTCACAGTACGTGGCCTAGATCACCGTATTGAGGATCACGCCCAATCCCCTGCAACACAAAGCCGGAACCATCCCTTACTGGATAATTCCGAATAAAATCACCCCACGGTTGTGATCATTCAACCGCACCACTAAGCCGAAATAGAAAAGGGACATCTAGACAGGGATGACCTTACTCTCAGTGGGTGCTACCCACGAAGCCTTGCTGCACCTCCCCTGTTTTAGCCATTCCCGGTTGATGAGGCTTGAGGCTACGATTACCTTTAATCAGAACACATCACTTACAATGCTCATCGTCCACCTGACAATGTTCTGAAAGCATTCAATCCATACAAGTTCGTTCCGGGTTCGAACGAAACCGAAGGCATTATCTCGTTACACTCGTTTTGGAATCACCCTCAGAGTTAACGACAATAACCCTTGCACTCTGAATCTTCATCTTCACTTGAGATTCACGACCTATCGTTAATTTGGAACGATGTGGTTTTCTGATATCCAAATCTGGAAACCTGATCCCGGTCTCATCGAAATCCAAAACGTATCTTTTAAGGCCGAGTTGTTTTAAAGTTAAAACAATTCAATTCTATTATTTATATACACAAAGATAGATAATTCACATTATCATCACAGTTCAACCAAAACATCCATATCACAGATCAACACATATCTCATCGGAGATATCAAACAATGCAAAGCATTCAATATCATTTAGCCATTCATAAGCAATCATACTATCACTAATTAATTTAATTATCTCAAATGAATTAAATTAATTACTTCAACTACTTTTAAATCCTGCTTACTTAATCATTAATTAAACCAATTAATTAATCATACTCTAAGTATCCATCTTAATTAATCATTCCTGATTAATTATCCTTTAATTACTTTAAGTAATTAATCCTTAATTAATTTCACAAATTAATTATCTTAAACCATTACAGTAATTAACCTTTAATTACTTCATTAATTAATTAACTATACTTAATTACATTAATCCTTAATTAATTACAATTAATTAATTACTTTAATCACTTATTTTTGATTAATTAGTTTAAATTAATCAACTCTTAATTACATCATTAATTATATTAATTAATGATCCTTAATTACTTCTTTAATTAATTACTCCATTTAAATTAATTACATTTAATAATTAATCTTTAATTAGTCACATTTATTAATCACCTTTGATTAATCTCAATTAGTAATTAACTACCCTTAATTACTTCTTTAAATAAATTAATTACTCCTTAATTAATTATCTTTTAATTAATCCCTTGATTAATTATTCAAAGTAATTAAACTCAAATTAAATCATCTTCAGTCAATTACATCCAGTAATTATCTTTAATTACTTCCCTAAATAATTACACTTCACTAATTACATTTAAGTAATTATACTTATCAAATCACCAAGTGATTATCTTAAATTAATTTAATTAAACTTATCAAATTTATTTAATTAATTACCTTAAGTAATTAATTCCTTTAATTACTTCCATTAAGTAATTATACATAACCAATTTCATAAATGATTATCATTAATTAATTAATTTAATTGATTATCAAAATTTATCACATTAATTAATTATTTAATAATCCCTAGTTAATGATCTCTCATTAATTTTTTTTTGAGAAAGACGGTTGTGTAGTGATAAACTACACAGCCGGTTAATAATAATAGTAGAATAATAGGTAATAAGGTCCGGTTGACAAGCCCAACCGGTGGCCAAAAAAATAGGCTAAGCTAGCTAACATAAAAATGTACATAAGAGTTAATGGATTACAGGATGGGACCCTATCACCGAAATCGATGATTCAACAGACAAAATGGGGTCAGATAGAATCGCTTGGGAGCCGCTACCGTGGGGTGGCGCTGGTGCTGGCCATTGATTCCTCAAAGTCAGCACGAGCGGACCGTAGTCTAAATCTGAAGGGGGCCGAGTTGGTACCTGTCCAGTAATTGAAAAGTTGTGAGATTCGACTACAGATGGCCGTGGTTGAAGATCTAGGTTTGTTGAAGACATATGCATTTCGTTCTTTCCAGATGCACCAACAGTAGATGGTGATAAAGATGTCGAGATTGTGATTTCCGAGGTCTTGTTGCCAGTATTCAAAAAATGAAATGAGCTCCGGAATGTAACCCAATAGATGCGCGCTGGTTGGGGCCCAAATTGCGAAAGAGAAATCACAGTCTAAGAAAAGGTGGGTAATTGTTTCGACTTGAGAGGAGCAAAGTACGCAGAGGGGATCAGTGGGGATGTTTAGGCGAATAAGTCTGTCTTTGGTGTTGATGCGGTTACGAATGAGGCACCATTGGAAGAAGAGGAATCTTGGGTGTGAGTGGCAGTTCCAAATCCTGCTGTAGGGGAAAAGGCGGCCAGGGTGGATGAGGAAAGAGTAGCAAGATGATACGGAGAAGCCTTTGGATGGATTGAGTGCCCAGGTGAAGCGGTCTGGTGAGTGGGATAGGCGAAGGGATTGTAGGATTTTCAAAGCTACGAGAAGCTCATTGAAAGTTTCGATGGAAAAAAGGGAGGGGGGATGAAGGCTACTGGGGCCTAGGTGACACAGGGTATAGGTGGTGGCAAGTTGTAGATTTGAGGAGGAGAAGAGGTTAGGTAGTGTTTTGGCTAGGGGGGAAGAGGCCACCCACGTGTCATGCCAGAACAGGCAGTTGTTGCCATTGCCTATTAAGACTTGAAAGAGGGATTTGACTCGGGGGATGGTGTGGAGGACATTGGACTAGAATGGAGAAGGTCTGCAACTGGGGGGGAGGTGTAGGGCTAGGTGTGGATTAGAGTAGTGATATGAATGTAGGATCCAATCCTTCCAGAGGAAATTATCAGGGGAGAGAAAACGCCAGAGCCATTTTGTTAATAGGGCAGTGTTGAGCGAGGGGAGATCCGGGACACCAAGGCCACCATGGCATTTTGGGAGGCAGACTGAGCGCCAGTTGATAAGGCATTTTGCTTTGGAGCCATTCCATAAGAAGGTCCTGCGAGATTTGTCAATTTTGTTGGAAACCCAAGGGGGGAGTTTGTGGAAGGAGATCCAGTAGGAGGGGATGGCAGAGAGGACCGATTTAACTAAGATTAATCTACCAGCTGTCGAGAGGGAAGCAGCTTTCCAGGATGCGAGGCGGGATTCAATTTTGTTGATGAGGGGTAGCCAGTCAGGACGCGTGAGTCTGGTGGGCCGAATAGGTAGACCCAGATAGGAGATTGGAAACTGGGAAAGTTTGCAGTTGAGGACGGCAGCGGTTGCGGGACCAAGGTGGTTGGTATTGCCAAGCATGATAAGGGAGCTTTTGTGGAAGTTGATGGAGAGGCCAGAGATTAATTCGAAAACATAGAGGAGAACTTTGAGGCAGTGTAGGTGATTAGGATTGGGTGAGGCAAAGAGGATGGTATCATCAGCAAATTTTAGGTTGGAAATTTGAAGGTTAGATGTAGGGATGCTGATTCCGGCCAAGTGGTTGTTGGAGATGGACAGTTTAATCATGCGGTTAAAGACATCTGCAATAAGAACGAAAATTAGGGGGAGAGAGGGTCTCCTTGACGTAGACCTCTCGTAGACTTGATCAGACCACCAAGTTCACCATTGACTGATACAGAAGACATGCTGGAGTTCAGGATAGAGGATATCCAGGAGCACCATCTCGGTGGGAAGCCTCTATGTCGTAGTAGTGCGAGAATGAAGTTCCAGTTGACTGAGTCAAAGGCTTTAGAGAAGTCAAGTTTAAGTAGGATTCCTGGGGTGTTGGTTCTGTGACAGAAAGACACCACTTCTTGAGTGGCAGCCACACAATCTAGGATATTGCGACCGAGTATGAAGGCCGATTGTTCCAGGCCAACTAGAGGGGATATTACAGCTTGAAGTCGGTTTGCAAGGATTTTTGTAATGATTTTGAAGGTGGTGTTGAGGAGGCTGATAGGTCGAAAGGAATCAAGGGAGGAAGGGTCATCAGTTTTTGGGATGAGGGAAATGATGGCATAATTGATTCGTGCAACCGAGCTGGGATCATTTTGAAATTCGAGGCACATGTCCATAATGTCAGATTTCACTGTACTCCAGAAGTGTTTGAAGAAAAGGGGGCCAAAGTCGTCAGGTCCAGGAGCTTTATTGTCTGACATATCTTTAACTGCATACCAGATTTCTTGTTCCGTGAAGGGGTGATCTACTTGCAGACTTTGAGGGTCAGGGTAAAGGAGACTCCAGTCTATGTCTGGTAGAGGGGTGGAAAGTTTTCCTAGGATGTTGCGGTGATGGTTGGTGAAGAGGTGGAGGAGATCGGATTGGTCAGAGTAGGTGATGTTGTTGTGTTGAATGTTAGAGATGGTCGAGGATCTGCGTCGCCCATTTGCTAACCTATGGAAGTAGGCCGTGTTTCTATCTCCTTCTTCAAGCCACTTTGCTCTGGATCGTTGTTTCCAACCAATTTCTTCCTGTTTAAGGAGCCTGTCCAATTCCTTTTCAAGGAGGTTCAACTGTTGTATTTCTGGTTCGATTAGGGGTTGAGATTCCGTGAGGATATTAAGGTTGAGGATTTCATCTCTCATTAATTATTAACCCTTCTTTACTTACATTCCTTAAGTAATTAAACATAAATCAACCATTATTAATTACAAATTAATTAATTCTTAATTACCAATTAATTAATATCTAATTATTTAATTAATTGCTTGATTAATCTTTAATCACTTGATTAATTAATTCCTAATCATTTATTAATAATCTATACTTATCTAATTAATGATCCTTAATTTCAAATTAATTAACCCTTAATTAATTAACTTATAATCCTAATTATTTAATTAATTAACACTATATCATTAATTAATTATTAAATTATCCTTTATTACCTTATTAATTTAATGAATCAACTCATTAATTCTTAATTATCTTTAAGATAAATCTTTTGTTATAAATGACTTAATTATCAATTTCAAATACATTTAAAACCTTTGCTTTTAAATTATCCTTTAAATTTCATTCAATTTTAAAGATTTCAAATACTTAAAAATTTAACTTTAACAAATTTTAAACCAATTTAAAAACTTTTAAATCCAATGTTAAAGGAACATTTATTATTTAAAAAGAAACTTTAAGAGTTTTACACTTTAAACATTTTAAATTTGTTAAAACCTTTATTTTTATAAAACTTTATTTATCTCAAATCTAGGATACAAATTTAACTTGAACCCATATGAAAACTTGATTTAAAACTTAGTTTAAATCCTGCTTTCAAATTTTTAAACTCATTTTAAATTTTAGAACCCCTGTCAGATTTTAAAACTTGTAATCACCAAATGACCCGAGCCCAAGCTTAAATTCCCAAACAAAACTTCGAGTCAAACTCATCATCTACTTCGAGTTCGTCTTCTTCCCAAAGCAACCCACTGATACTCCTTACACACTTTCACATGCATAGGCGAATCGATCGCCTTCGACCATCGATGCCAACGCCGGCATATCGACCACGACCTCCACTCTCGATCCCGACCACTAGAGCCTCGAACAAACTCAAAAATCGAATTTGAGCAAATCGATCACAACCTGGAACAGAACTACGGTCACAAAATCGACCCGCCTCGTCGATCAAGACCACCTGAAGCCTCACCATCACGATCAGTTCTCCATCGACGATCCATGCTTTGTTTCCACCTACCCCGGCCTTGACCGATTCACCGTTGACGATGTAATTGTCTCGAGAACAAACACGACAAAAACTGGGCCTTAAACCCTAAATCACCTCCACCAAACCACCACGGCGATCGGAAAAACGTAGCTCCATTTTTCCCCTGTCCCCCATCACTTCGACCTCCTCTGATCAGAACCCCGAAGTTCAATATCACCGTGATCGCCAGGATTCGATCGAAACCCAATTTCCGTTCATACTAGAATATCTCACCATTTACAAATTTAAAAATTGTGATTTTAATTCCTAAATTCAACATTTACTACCATAAATCTAATCATGGATTCAATTCACGAATTTAAGACATTTGATTTTTATCAAAATTTCAAAAGTTCACTGTAAATTTCATTTTAAGATAAATTACCTCACAATTTCCTGAAACTATTTTTAATAATTATATTGCATTCATATGATCATTTGTTCTTCAATGATCTTGTCCAAATTTTGATTATATACAGAGATATGGAATTCCTTAGCAAAGTTATAGAACCTGTTAAAACAACAGAGGGTATATCCTGTTTCAAACACACACATACATTTACCTATCTATATGCACAGACACATCATATATACACACATGCATTCACATTCATAAACATATACAAGCTATATTTCTATAGAATCCATCACAAGCATTTAAGTATCACAGATTTACAACTCTTTTTAAATTAAATTGTTTACTCACCTGAAACAAAGAAGAAGATGAACAGTACACATTTTGAAAAGCTTTTGACAGAGAAAACTTGAATGCTTGCTTTGATTTGAAAACTTTAAACTTGATTTTGCTTGTTTGTTTTGAAACTGGAATGCTTGCCTTAGTTTGAAAAGATGCAGAGATGACTGTTTGAACATGCTTCCAGATTTGAAAAGAAATTGCAGGCTGAAGACTTTGATTTGGAAATGTATTACAGGGATTTGATTTTGATAATTTCTGGTTTGAGGAGTTGATTACTAATTTTGATTTGTATAAGTTTATGATCTGAAAACTATATTGATCTTCATATTTGCATTTGAGAAAGGGTTTGAGTTTCTCTTGGTCTGAAAAGAAAATAGAAAGAAATGCATATGTTTATATATAAGTAAATTTGTGATTTATAAAAATAAAAGAAAATGAAAATAAATAAGGACACTTGTCATTAGAGTTGATCATTTATTCACACATGTTAAAACAAAGCCTTTAGATATTAACACTTGTCTTTTAAGTAATCTTTATTTATTTTAAATGTAAATAAAAGCCTTTTTCTTTATTTATTAAATACTTATCTATTTATAAATTACTTTTAAAGAAACAAAACTAATTATTATAAATAAAAGTTTATACATATATTTTAAAATCCAAAACTATTTAAAATATTTATCTTTGAATTTCAAAACTAAATCTAAATTCAAATTCAAATCAAAGAAAAATCAATTTAAATCAACTTATATATATATACATATATAACTACACATTCAATTTGAAAATAACCATTCAATTTCTTTAAAATCTATTCATATCTATATATAAAACAATATATTATTAATATTGTTTGAAAATAGCAATTTGTCAAATTTAAATAATTTATAAAGAGATTATCGCATTATTAATAAATTACTTATACTAAATTTTACAACTTCAAATCATAATATATACATGCATATATATTATAAGTTTGAAAACATCTCTTTATTAAATTAAACTTAAGGACTTCCTATTTTAATATATATACTAATATATACATTATAAATAGAAAACAATTTATATTAGCTTTTAAAAGATAAAATTCACTAATTAAATATTTATTAAAGAAGATTATTAAACCAATTTAAATAGTTTTTTTTATAAAGAAATATCAAATCAATTTAATTATTTAAACAGATTATTAAATTGATATTGCCCAAAAATTCCGGGATATCACATTCCTCCCCCCTTAAAAGAATTTCGTCCCCGAAATTTAAAACAAAGGTAATTTAATAATCTATTTAAAATTTAATTTTAAAACACAAGCATCTGTCAATCACATGCTAACAACCATAGCAACCAATTCATCCAATCAAACAAATCTAACTATTCAGCAAAAAATTTGGATAGAATTTTCTAGAGTTTCCTAGGTATAAATATCGGGATACTCGCTCTATAGAATCCAAATAATCAATACTACTAAGCTACAGAGCTCCTACCCATCTAGATCTACAAAACTAAACAGGATATCAGATTACAGACGAGTCTGACTTAACAACCCAATATCTCTGAACTGCTGGTTCCAAAACCAGAGATAGATCAAACACGTATTCCCTTAGAGATACATGAAACAGATTGAATCCCAGTTATCCAAACTGACCATTCAACCTTGTAGACCAAGCTCTTATCCAAATCAGAACATAGAAGAGATCCAAAATACCTCGGAGCTGACTTCCCAGTCTTACCAAATTTTATAGCTCCATCAATCGGAGAAAACTTTTCCAAAATCAAATCTTCGACTTCGAAATCCAAATTCCTCCATCTCTTATCCACAAAATTCTTCAGACGATCATGGGCTGCCTACATCCTTCCTGATCAGCTCAACCTTCGCTGATGCCTCTAAAAACAAACTAGACCAAAAACAACCAACCACAATGATCTCCTCAAGATCAACCAAGACCAAGAACAAACTCTACTCACAAACATCAGAAGACTGAACTAACTTCTCCTATTCGGAAAAGACAAACAGGAGCACTCGCCAAACTGCTTTTGCTGCACAACTCTGATATGGAATAAATGAAAATGCTGATGATGACATCGAGCATAGACTAGACAACAAATCCCAGAAATATGGTTCATCAAATCCATAAAAAGAAAACTCAGAAGTTCCATCAAATCCTGAGCTGCTTCACCAAACTCCATCTCTAGGAATCAACCTTCAACAAGCTGAACCACCGGTATCATTCCTGGAACCAAGTCGATACGGAAACTAAATCTCCAAATGCGAACAAATCTCTAACTTCCTGAAGATATCCAGAAAAACTCTTTAATACTCAAGAGAACACTCAACTATCGCAAGTCACTTTTGCGATCCTATCCAGCCTAATTCCAAAGAAACTGTTCTCTCTTTACCAATCAGAATAGCTTACACTTATCTATTCAATCCATCGAAGAAATGGATCCACTCTGCTGCTTCTGAACTCCTCCTCAAGAAAAATGTTCAGCCAGAAAACTTTCTGCCAACACACAGAACACTTCGAGCTGCACTGCTGCCACAGATGCCCAGATTTCCTAACCAAAGCTCTTCGAGAAACTCGATCCTCAAACCAAATAGAAACACCTTGCTGAACTCAGCCACAACACCGAAGCAGACATACTTCCTCAACTCGCTCCAAAAGAAAACATTTCAGAGACATTCATAGTCACTGCGTCTCATCACACAGCTACTATTTCCTGAGATACCATCACATACATCTGCCTAACCGACAGATCCAAACTCTACTCATCCAAACATGCACTACAAAGATGGACTCTGAACCTTTAAAAGGTTTCCTTCAGAGATCGATGAAATCCTTACACCCCAGCAAAGCTTACTCGAGACAGTATTGGGTCTACAGTCTTGACAGATACACTTCCAACCTCAACACTCAAACTCCAACCATTGGTAGTCGTCGAGTTACACACACACACCACTACCCTATCTACCTTTATAACTCATATTGGAAAACCCGAACAGGTAACCCAACAAATATGTAGAATAGATATATATATATAATTATATATAAAAATTACAAATACGCTCTCTCAAGATAGACACCACTCCAGAGTCTAGGTATTATCTCAACCTATGCTCTGATACCACTGTAACGACCCGCCATTCATTCCACAGAATGACGCATCATTAATAAGAAAGAAAGGGATAGAAAAGAGAAAAGAAGAGAAGAAAGAACAACAACAGATCAGAATCTCACAGCAGAACGAATGAAATATAATATATCACATAAGATATTGCGTAGTATCATATACATCAGAGTACACAACTTATATATCACAAAATAGACGGTTATAAATTTCTGTCTATTATACAACACAAGTACATCAATACAATACATCATCACAGCGGAAACTCTATATATCTACACGCTAAAGCCTCCTGCTCCATTGCTCCTCCACAATTCGTCAAAGCTAACCTGAATCCCTTGGCTACTCATAAAAATTTGAGTACCCAAGGGTTTAATAAAACAGAAAATAAACACTTGGGTCAGATATGGGTCTGGTGTGAGTAAACGGTTTAAAGTTGCTTAACTTCAAAACCTTTTGAAAACAAAGGTATTACGTAAGACTTCCCACACATAAACATGGAAAAGTTTTACCTTACGCTAACCAAAACATTTGATAGGAAATCCAGTTATATTATAATAGTGTCTTGGGTTTTCAAGTAAAATACAGAAATAGCTGGAATGCTTACATCTCACGTTCCAACATAGTTGGGCACAACTAAATCGTACGTCACTTATTGGAGTTTGGATTCCATACAATGGCAGGGCTACTAGGGTACCGCCCGTCACAGTACGTGGCATAGATCACCGTACCGAGGATCATGCCCAATCCCCTGCAACACAAAGCCGGAACCATCCCTTACTGGATAATTCCGAATAAAATCACCCCACGGTTGTGATCATTCAACCGCACCACTAAGCCGAAATAGAAAAGGGACATCTAGATAGGGATGACCTTACTCTCAGTGGGTGCTACCCATGAAGCCTTGCTGCACCTCCCGTGTTTTAGCCATTCCCGGTTGATGAGGCTTGAGGCTACGATTACCTTTAATCAGAACACATCACTTACAATGCTCATCGTCCACCTGACAATGTTCTGAAAGCATTCAATCATACAAGTTCGTTCCGGGTTCGAACGAAACCGAAGGCATTATCTCGTTACACTCGTTTTGGAATCACCCTCAGAGTTAACGACAATAACCCTTGCACTCTGAATCTTCATCTTCACTTGAGATTCACGACCTATCGTTAATTTGGAACGATGTGGTTTTCGGATATCCAAATCTGGAAACCCGATTCCGGTCTCATCGAAATCCAAAACGTATCTTTTAAGGCCAAGTTGTTTTAAAGTTAAAACAATTCAATTCTATTATCTATATACACAAAGATAGATAATTCACATTATCATCACAGTTCAACCAAAACATCCATATCACAGATCAGCACATATCTCATCGGAGATATCAAACAATGCAAAGCATTCAATATCATTTAGCCATTCATAAGCAATCATACTATCACTAATTAATTTAATTATCTCAAATGAATTAAATTAATTACTTCAACTACTTTTAAATCCTGCGTACTTAATCATTAATTAAACCAATTAATTAATCATACTCTAAGTATCCATCTTAATTAATCATTCCTAATTAATTATCCTTTAATTACTTTAAGTAATTAATCCTTAATTAATTTCACAAATTAATTATCTTAAACCATTACAGTAATTAACCTTTAATTACTTCATTAATTAATTAACTATACTTAATTACATTAATCCTTAATTAATTACAATTAATTAATTACTTTAATCACTTATTTTTGATTAATTAGTTTAAATTAATCAACTCTTAATTACATCATTAATTATATTAATTAATGATCCTTAATTACTTCTTTAATTAATTACTCCATTTAAATTAATTACATTTAATAATTAATCTTTAATTAGTCACATTTATTAATCACCTTTGATTAATCTCAATTAGTAATTAACTACCCTTAATTACTTCTTTAAATAAATTAATTACTCCTTAATTAATTATCTTTTAATTAATCCCTTGATTAATTATTCAAAGTAATTAAACTCAAATTAAATCATCTTCAGTCAATTACATCCAGTAATTATCTTTAATTACTTCCCTAAATAATTACACTTCACTAATTACATTTAAGTAATTATACTTATCAAATCACCAAGTGATTATCTTAAATTAATTTAATTAAACTTATCAAATTTATTTAATTAATTACCTTAAGTAATTAATTCCTTTAATTACTTCCATTAAGTAATTATACATAACCAATTTCATAAATGATTATCATTAATTAATTAATTTAATTGATTATCAAAATTTATCACATTAATTAATTATTTAATAATCCCTAGTTAATGATCTCTTATTAATTATTAACCCTTCTTTACTTACATTCCTTAAGTAATTAAACTTAAATCAACCATTATTAATTATAAATTAATTAATTCTAAATTACCAATTAATTAATCTCTAATTACTTAATTAATTGCTTGATTAATCTTTAATCACTTGATTAATTAATTCCTAATCATTTATTAATAATCTATACTTATCTAATTAATGATCCTTAATTTCAAATTAATTAATAATTAATTAACTTATAATCCTAATTATTTAATTAATTAACACTAAATCATTAATTAATTATTAAATTATCCTTTATTACCGTATTAATTTAATGAATCGACTCATTAATTCTTAATTATCTTTAAGATAAATCTTTTGTTATAAATGACTTAATTATCAATTTCAAATACATTTAAAACCTTTGCTTTTAAATTTTCCTTTAAATTTCATTCAATTTTAAAGATTTCAAATACTTAAAAATTTAACTTTAACAAATTTTAAACAAATTTAAAAACTTTTAAATCCAATGTTAAAGAAACATTTATTATTTAAAAAGAAACTTTAATAGTTTTACACTTTAAACATTTTAAATTTGTTAAAACCTTTATTTTTATAAAACTTTATTTATCTCAAATCTAGGATACAAATTTAACTTGAACCCATATGAAAACTTGATTTAAAACTTGGTTTAAATCCTGCTTTCAAATTTTTAAACTTATTTTGAATTTTAGAACCCCTGTCAGATTTTAAAACTTGTAATCACCAAATGACCCGAGCCCAAGCTTCAAATTCCCGAACAAAACTTCAAGCCAAACTCATCATCTACTTCGAGTTCGTCTTCTTCCCAAAGCAACCCACTGATACTCCTGACACACGTTCACGTGCACAGGCGAATCGATCGCCTTCGACCATCGATGCCAACGCCGGCATATCGACCACGACCTCCACTCTCGATCCCGACCACCAGAGCCTCGAACAAACTCAAAAATCGAATTTGAGCAAATCGATCACAACCTGGAACAGAACTACGGTCACAAAATCGACTCGCCTCGTCGATCAAGACCACCTGAAGCCTCACCATCACGATCAGTTCTCCGTCGACGATCCATGCTTTGTTTCCACCTGCCCCGGCCTTGACCGATTCACCGTTGACGACGTAATTGTCTCTAGAACAAACACGACAAAAACTGGGCCTTAAACCCTAAATCACCTCCGCTAAACCACCACGGTGATCGGAAAAATGTAGCTCCATTTTTCCCCTGTCCCCCATCACTTCGACCTCCTCTGATCAGAACCCCGAAGTTCATTATCACCGTGATCGCCAGGATTCGATCGAAACCCAATTTCCGTTCATTCTAGAATATCTCACCATTTACAAATTTAAAAATTGTGATATTAATTCCTAAATTCAACATTTACTACCATAAATCTAATCATGGATTCAATTCACGAATTTAAGACATTTGATTTTTATAAAAATTTCAAAAGTTCACTGTAAATTTCATTTTAAGATAAATTACCTCACAATTTCCTGAAACTATTTTTAATAATTATATTACATTCATATGATCATTTGTTCTTCAATGATCTTATCCAAATTTTGATTATATACAGAGATATGGAATTCCTTAGCAAAGTTATAGAACCTGTTAAAACAACAGAGGGTATATCCCGTTTCAGACACACACATACATTTACCTATCTATATGCACAGACACATCATATATACACACATGCATTCACATTCATAAACATATACGAGCTATATTTCTACAAAATCCATCACAAGCATTTAAGTATCACAGATTTACAACTGTTTTTAAATTAAATTGTTTACTCACCTGAAACAAAGAAGAAGATGAACAGTACACATTTTGAAAAGCTTTTGACAGAGAAAACTTGAATGCTTGCTTTGATTTGAAAACTTTAAACTTGATTTTGCTTGTTTGTTTTGAAACTGGAATGCTTGCCTTAGTTTGAAAAGATGCAGTTGCATGCAGAGATGACTGTTTGAACATGCTTCCAGATTTGAAAAGAAATTGCAGGCTGAAGACTTTGATTTGGAAATGTATTACAGGGATTTGATTTTGATAATTTCTGGTTTGAGGAGTTGATTACTAATTTTGATTTGTATAAGTTTCTGATTTGAAAACTATATTGATCTTCAGATTTGCATTTGAGAAAGGGTTTGAGTTTCTCTTGGTTTGAAAAGAAAATAGAAAGAAATGAAGAGAAGAAATGCATATGTTTATATATAAGTAAATTTGTGATTTATAAAAATAAAAGAAAATGAAAATAAATAAGGACACTTGTCATTAGAGTTGATCATTTATTCACACATGTTAAAACAAAGCCTTTAGATATTAACACTTGTCTTTTAAGTAATCTTTATTTATTTTAAATGTAAATAAAAACCTTTTTCTTTATTTATTAAATACTTATCTATTTATAAATTACTTTTAAAGCAACAAAACTAATTATTATAAATAAAAGTTTATAAATATATTTTAAAATCCAAAACTATTTAAAATATCTATCTTTGAATTTCAAAACTAAATCTAAATTCAAATCAAAGAAAAATCAATTTAAAATCAACTTATATATATACATATATAACTACACATTCAATTTGAAAATAACCATTCAATTTCTTTAAAATCTATTCATATCTATATATAAAAAAAATATTATTAATATTGTTTGAAAATAGCAATTTGTCAAATTTAAATAATTTATAAAGAGATTATCACATTATTAATAAATTACTTATACTAAATTTTACAACTTCAAATCATAATATGTACATGCATATATATTATAAGTTTGAAAACATCTCTTTATTAAATTAAACTCAAGGACTTCCTATTTAAATATATATACTAATATATACATTATAAATAGAAAACAATTTATATTAGCTTTTAAAAGATAAAATTCACTAATTAAATATTTATTAAAGAAGATTATTAAACCAATTTAAATAGTTTTTTTATAAAGAAATATCAAATCAAGTTAATTATTTAAACAGATTATTAAATTGATATTGCCCAAAAATTCCGGGATATCACCGTGATAAAGCAATTGAAACGATCATGGTTGAACCGATCGTTTGCTTTAGTGGTTGAGGGGAGATTTGAATAAAATTCTAGGAATGATGGCTCGATGGTGAACGTGGTGTTGAGAACGATCATTTTGATGGATTGGTACTTGAAAATAGAAAATGAAGAGAAATTGGACTGATCATTTTATAGTAGGGTTTTGGCCGATTATTTTTTAGATTGGTGGTTGGAGATTTGAAATGGAGTGAAGTGTGGAACCAAAGCCGAAGGTTGGATTGGTTGCATAATCAATATGGATAACGATCGGTTGGAATTGCTAGAACAATCGGTTGTGACATGATCGTGCAGAAACGATTCGTTGTGAAATGATCATGCGAAAACGATCGGTTATGCACATTGGGATGAATCGGTCATAACATCATTAATGATTGGTTTAATTTTGATGAACATGCTTAAAATCCTCAAATCTTAGTTAGAACTTTGCGAAGAACTCGAACCTTGAACACTTGAATGGTCGTACATGACTTGCATATGAAATGAACTGCACATTTAGACATATATGACAATTGAACTGTGGATTGAACTTGACTGATTTTCTACATATTATTTTTGTTGCCTATGTCTTGGACAGATTTTTGAAGCTCATCCACTCCTGAACGCACAATTCGAAATTTAACATGCCAATAACTAATCCCGATGCTTAGACTAAATCCTTAGCCAGTGACGAAGAGAATCAGTTGAGACGGTTTGCAATGATAGTCACTCCAATCTAACCCCGAAGTCTCGTCATAGTCAAAGCCTTTAATTCTGCACTATTTCTCACTTGTTGCATGATACTGCACCACTCTACACTAGCACACACTTTACATAGGGGAAACAATTTATTTTTTCTAATAATGATCATCTATTGAGTTTAGTAGTCATGGGTTCCAGACATTCGGGGCTTTTAGCTACCATGCCTTCTAGACAAACTTCACAGCATAACAGTACAAGTGACGAATCGAGCTCCGCAACTGCTTCCGATAAACTCTCCCCTAGACATCAAGTTGAACAACTGAAAAGTTCATGTCCAAAACTCAACCTTTTCTCTGTCGTTCATGTTCTTCCAACAGAAGTGATAGATCCTGCTCCCAACACTCTATAAGACGCGATATTTTTGGAAGATCTGGAGGATTCTATGGCTTCAAAAATTAATAAAGCCTCTACCTATAGAATTTATGCCAGACATGGGATCTCGTTTAAGGACGTGCGAGTCTCGGCTTGGAACGACAGAGCTTATATGCCTCCTAAAGGGTTCACTGCATGCAAAAAGTTCATGTGTTGGGCAGGATGCATCACACCCTTCAATTCATTTATCTGAGAGATGCTATATCATATGAGGTTAGCACTGGGATAACTGCATCCAAATGGTTATGCCTTGTTTAACTGTACCTACATGGCATTCATGGAATTTTTATTTCGTCCTCCAACACCTGAAGACATTCGATTTCTTTTCACCTTCAAGCGAGGAAAGGGAAGCCTTTCGTTCACATTTCTCAAGTCAGCCAAGACATGTCAGATCCTGACAGGTACTTGGAACAAGTTGAGCACTTTCAAAAGTGAGTGGTTATATATTAGCTGCCTGCCCCGCTTTGCCAGATGGTGATTAGAAGGACGTAATTATTACTCCTTGCTTAATTTCTTGAGTACTTGTATCCAGGTCGTATCCTGAATTAAGCAGCTTTTCTAGTTTATGTATGTTCTTATCCACGACTCGATTGGAAAATAATACATAGAGGCGGTCTCAGTGCTTAAAAGGGTTCCACCAGAAGATGGAGACATTGAAAATCTCCTTACTTATGAATGCCTCAATACCTACTGCCTGATGGAAGAGGGTTGTAGCATAGAGCTGTCGGTCACTGTTGGAGTATTAGTGATTGAGCAACGGGATGAGGATGATGATGAAGGCCATCAAGCTGTTCCTGTCATGCCCCCAATTGAGGGGGCTTAGGAAGCTACCGATAAAGACGCAGCAAGAGATAAGGGTGTTGACATCGGTGGCGATGATGCAGGTTCTAGTTTCGGGGCTATAGTCGGATCCTTACAAACCTCACAGCCTCCCACTCTCGAAAAAAGAAATAGGAAGAAACTCATTTATATGTTGCCTAATAGTCGCCTCTTCAAATAGCCCAAGCTATCCATCACTCCTTAGGTTATTTTGGATCATTCAGCTTCTCAACCTTTAGAGCACTTAGACGGAACATTTGATGTATTATCTAATCTTTCGATACCAGATGACATTGACGCCTTCCATTTTACTAATATGAGCGCCGATGGATCAGAATCTCCTTCCAGAACTGGGGCTGGAATCTCTTCTACCACTAGTGGAGAGGTTACTCCTACCAGTAAAGCTTCAATAACTAGTCTGTTGCGGGGGATACAAGGACACACACATTCGCACGCACTTCACAATATTGCATTGCACTTATCTCGCGTCCTTCAATACTTAGAGCTAATTCATTCTTTGTCTTTCTTTGCACAAACAATGATGAGGAAGAAGCACAAGTTTCAATCTCTACATGAAATATCATGCCAGAATCCTGGTTCTCGTTCAGACCCGTACCGCCAAAGTAGTGGTCGTGAATACGACCTTAGCTATCACTCCAATCGGGATTGGGATTACAAAATAGAGGCGATAGAGATAGGTCTTCCCATGATAAACATCGATCCAAATCTAGATCTCCTCCTACGAAAGGTTCTGAAAGGCAACAAGACCGCCGAGAGGACGTTCCTCCTATTAACACCTCTCACGGTCCCTCTCCCATTTTAGTTTCTTCATAGTCCTTTGTTCCATCTCATCCTCAGTGAACCAGTGATCGTCAGCGTTATAGTGAGCATGATGCTCACCAACAAAGGCTAGGCAAAGAAAGCGCTAACATCCAAGTTGTCACTGAAGCTCAAACAAGTCGATGCCGCCACTCATATGGCTCAACTTAAGTTAGATTTTCCAAATGTATGTCTCGATGGATTTTTATTTATACCTAATCCTAAGAAAGTTTCTGAAAAAGTCTAGCAAATGATCTTGGATTGTGTGAATCATATCCATAAGTAGTATAATGAGTGGATGAGAGCGGCAGAGAGGACTTCTAGAGTATCTTAGGAGAGAGCGGTAGAGATCGAGAAGTTGAAACACCAAGAGGCCGAGGACAAGCGGATCATCGAAACTCTAACTATTGAGTTATAATATTTAAGTAGCTCATAGGTAGAAGTGGAGAGAAAAAAAGCAGAAATGGCCATCAAGGCACTTGAGGATAAGAAATCCAGGCACTTGGCCGAGATTTAAGTGATTCATCATCGGAACCATAAACTGGCGTTAGAAAGGGATGCAGGCCAAAGAAGCGCAGTTGAATACAAAACTAAGTTTGAGCGTGAATCCAAAGATAAAGAGGAAGCAATGAAAATCGGTTTGGATGCCTATGATGAATTGGTTACCGTCAGGCTTGAAAGAGACATGGCTGTTGAAAGGGCCAAAGACATTGATGCCCTCATTAAATGAGAAGTGGAGGCTACAAAAGAAAAGGTCAGGGAGGAGGTTATGGAAGAACTAGATCAACTGCTTATTCTTTACAATGCCAATGTACTAAAGCATGAAAACTTGGAGTGGCTCTGGAGTGACTACCCTTACAATCCTGTACGTGCATAGAAGCATCTTGTTCAGGAGGAGAAGGAGGCTCTCGGCATTGAAGAAATCGATTTAATGAGGCTAGAAGGAAAAATTCTATTGAGTAATGAACCCAAAGTTCTACATGAAACCCATCTTATACTCCAAAAAGAGCACGCCATAACCTCTCAACATGAAGCTGGTGAAGGTTTTGGATCCATGTCACACAATGTCGCAGATGACCAGAACCGGGTAACCCAAGCTATTCCCAGCACTATTGGATTCTTCTATCGAGCTTGGTTACAATATGAAGAAGTCGTATATTGCTGCATCTAGTAGGCTCTCCCTGATTATGGAAGGAGGTTTCGGTGGCACTCCGACTCATGTAGGGGACCAATCTATAGAAAGTATTTCATTGAACTCACATGTCCTTCAAAAAGCTTGAGTGTTCCTGGTCGATATATCTAATCTTTTTAGTTATGTTTCCTCAGCTTTAGATCTGCCAGCTGCAGTTCCACCTCTTCCTCAAGAATCTCAACCACTGCGTTTCAAATTCTTGTTTGATTTTGAACATTTAATTTATTTTAAATGTTGAATTTGAAATATTAATTGATTTAATATATGAAGATTTTGGTTGAATTGGTGAATCTGAATTTAAATTTCAAAAGATAGCGATTTATTGTAATACAAAAATAGTACCAATAATTGAAATTGAGTTGAATGTGAATCGAAAATGATTTCTAATGTTGATATAAATTAGTTAATAAGCTTTTAAAACTGAAATTTCAAGTAATTTCATTAATTTTTGAAACTGTCGATTTAATCGATGCGTTAAAATAACGATCCGGGCACACTCTCGGAATTCGACGAAACTAGTTCCATTAGATCTGTAATAGTGTATATTATCGAATTTCAATTTTCATAGCGATTGGATTCACCATTTGGTCATGCGATCTAGAAATGCCAAGAAATAATTTAATTGAATTTAATTCAAATAGTCGATTTTAAAAGCTATCTCCTCCATACGATCGAATTAGGTCCCGAAACTTGTTCCATTGCATTTGACATAGGGGTATAATATTGTGAACGCCAGGGGGCACGCCACGATAGGGGTTCGAATAAAATATCTAGATATTTTGGAATTTTTAATATATATTGTCATATCCATTCACATCAGCCGTTTAAAGCATTCCCATCAGCAGACCTAGCTAGAACGAGCCACCCTAACCCTTGTACGAAGCCGCTTATTCATTGTTTAAATCTCGTTCTCCCTCTTTTGCTTTTCAGTTTGAACGAACACGAAGCACAAATATAAAAAAAATCAAAACAATCGCCGAAGTCGAGCACGTGGAAAGTTGATCGACGGCGGTAGGGGGAGCGCTCGCGCACAGCGGTAGTGTGGAGTGGCCTAGGGTTTTGGCGACTCGATTGGTGGAAAATTGTTTCGCACGCGCACGAGTGGGGTTGAGTGGCATGTGGCCGCGATGTTCGAGGCAGGCAAGCTTCGCGATGATGGGAGGTCGTGTGAGCGAGCAGCCTAGCAGCAATGTGATGAAGCTGCTGCCATAGGAGCTGCTATTCAAGGTGGAATACTGCATGGGGATGTTAAAGAATTGCTTTTGTTGGATGTTACTCCTTTGTCTCTGGGCAGTAAAGGAGTGAATCCTGATGAAGTTGTTGTGCTTGCAACAATTAAGGTGGAGATAGGCAGCTAGTTGGAGGAGCTCGGGTGAGTGATGGGTGCGGTTTTGTGGCGATTGACGATTATGAGGTTTAGGGCTTGGCGATGGTGGTTTAAGCGAGAGAGGGAGGGATTAGAGGAGCGTTCTAGAGTGGTTAATCGGAAGGTAATTGGGTTTAGTTAATTTAAAAATAACTTAAATTAATTTCTGATTTGAAATTTAGTGATATTTAATAAAAAAATCGAAGTCTTATATATCATATAATTTATTCATACGAGGTCCAAAAATCATGAAGCAAGTCGAGTGTGGTTTGTAGTTGTGGAATCTACACAATAGAATTAAGTTGGAACGGATTGCAAATAAAAATCAAGGTGAGTAAATCTCACTCTTTTTGGATTGCTGGATTTAATTGATAATAATTAAAATAAATTATTGGATGCTTGGTTGAATTTATAAATTACTATTGGTTTGGATGTTATATATATATATATAGTAGTATATATTAGTAGTTAGATATATTCTCGTCGTTGGAGCGGATGAGACCCTATGCGCCCCGCATAATAGCGGATGACCTTATATTACCGTGATATCCCCCTCGAAGTGAGATTGGTATTTTTATGTTATCTAACATCTATGGATGCAGGGAAACAGATTGGAGGGATCCAACTGGATTCCTCAAATATATATATTGATTGTTTTTCATATATAGTAATATATAATCGAATTGAATAATCTATTATAAATTGTTGTGTGATTTGAATATTTGGATGCTATAGCAGCACTGGCCTAAATTTTGGTATTTTTAAATGTCATAAATATTATTTTTAAATTTGAAGTAATTAAAGGAAATTTTGGATATAAAAATATTTATATTGGAAATTGGAAGGAAATTGAGTTGAGAAAAAATATATTTGATTTTGGTTGCACTTAACTCTTCGTAAATTGTTTTAAATAGAGATTTTTAAATAAATTATATAAAGGGATTTGTAGATGATATTCTGAAAAATATGGAAAGGAGTTGAAATCGATATTAAAAATAGATTTGGGAAATAAATGGAATTTATTAAGAAATGGAGTTATAAAATGAGATTAGTTTTATAAACAAGTGAAACTCAAAATTGGTTTATGAATTTATAAACGATGTTTATAAATAAGGAAAAATGATATCATTTGATAAATTGTAAATATAAATTTACGATGTGAATTTATATCGAGATACAGAAATCGTTTTTGATAAAAAAAATAGTGGAATCTATTTTTGAATGTGTGAATGATTATGAAATTGAGTTGTAGTCGATGTGATATGAACGAGAGGGATTTATAAATTGAAACTGGAATATTGGATTTTAAAATAAATTTTTGTCGAGAAATTAAAATTGTTTTAAAATGGGATTTCTAATTAATAGACTATATAGTTAAAGCTGTTAGTATTGAAATATTTCGGAAAGTAGATTATTCAAATATTTAATATTGATTGAAATAAATTCACATTTTATAGTAAGCTTTGTAAATCGGTTAGTTTTATTTAAAATGTATTATCGATGTTCATTTAAAGTATTTAATATTTTAAATAATTACTTAAATACGTTTTTAAAATAAAATATTATTCTTTTAAAATACTTATTATATATATATAGTTTTGAAATGATTGGAATTTATTTATAAATTCTCTCGAGATTTGTAAATGGAGTAATTTAACGGATATGGTTTTTATAAGAGAAATCTTATAGTGGGAATTTGGAAAACTTAAGGAAACGTCTGAAATTTTGAAATAAGAGAACTTCGAAAGATGAATTAGAATTCATAAAGGAAGTTAGAAATGGGTAGTTGGAATATAGACAAGTGTAATCGATGTTGGAAATATTAAAGGAAATTAATTAAAGAATTTTGGGGGCATATATAATCCGTTATAAATGAATTAAGAGATTTACAAGTCAATTGTAAGGATTTTGGAGAAATAGAGAATAAATGGAACATTTTTCTGAAGTATTGGAAATAAATGATTTTAGGAATAATATACTTATAAATATTCCTAAGTATTGAACTAGAAGAATTTAAAATATTTTAACTACTGGATTATTATATTATAAAAATATTTCCAAAGGGTTGAATTATACATGGGATTAGGAAATATTTCTAAGTATTGATATGGATAAAATATCCTGATGTGGATATACAAATTTGGAATCGTTTTCAAATATTGGACATACTGGAAGAGATTTGAGTATATATCTTCGTAAAGGTATATTGGAATAAATGTTTTAAGAAAATTTATAAAATGAGGCCTAGTGATTGCTTATGTGTGTTATTTGATAGTTAAATAACTGACTATCAAATCTGGCCAAATTCGTTAATCGTTTCGAAGAGACCAGGATCGGAATTAATTATCCGAAAACCACTTCGATCTGATTTGTGCATTACGAATGGTGATATCGTGAAGATAGCGAAGACGGTGATCCGGTTTGTTTAGACCCAAAACAACCTATATGGATGAATGTTGCCATTACATCGTTGCCTGGAAGGCAGTGTTAGCATTCCAAGAATGAATGTTATTCTAAAGGTAAACGTAGCCTCAAGCCTCATCAACTGAGAATGACTAAAACAAGGGAGATGTAGTAGGGCTAAGTGGGTCGCACCCAAGTAGGGTATGTTATCACTTTTCTAGATACCCTTGGAATATAATATAATTATGGATATGGTTGTGCATGATTAAAAAAGAGCGCTCGATAATGGTTGGAACACCCGAGGTGATAACACATTCGGTACTATCCAGGTCGGGTGTAGGCCGGTCCTGTATTGGCATGGGATCCAGGCGAGGTCCTCGGTACATTTTTCTAGAGGTGTACTGTGACAAGCGGTACCCCAGTAGCCCAGTCTTTGTATGGAATCCAATATCCACTACGAGCCTGTACGGTTTTGATTGTGTCCAACTATGCGGAAACGTGAGATGCACGCATTTCAGCTATTTTCTAATTTACTTTCTATAGACACTATTATAATATCAGATGATTTTGATATAAAATGTTTTGCTTATCGTAAGGTAAAAACCCGTCATGTTTATGTGTGACGTGGTCTTACGTGATATCTTTGTTTTCAAAGGGTTTTTGAAATAGTAATAATTCAAATTGAGTGTGTTTTCTCACGCTGATTTTCCAGACTGACTCGAGTGTTATTTTATTATAATGCTCGGGTCAGACCGAGTATTACAGATTCAGGTTAGAATGCTATGGAACTTAGGAGACAAGCTGGAGGAGCTCAGGCATATTCCACGTATTTGATTATATTTCGCTGTGTGTGTAGACTGTATAGTCAGCACCGGTGAGGACAAGTTATAATAACTGTCCATATTGATGTATTGATTGGTGTACTTTGATGTTTGTATGCATATTAACAAATACAGCTTCTTTTGTATAAAAATCTGATATTATATATTATACTTTGATCCACTGCGATTGTGAGATTCTGTGTTGTTGTTCTGTTTTCTTCTATCTTTTTCTTCTTCACCCCTAATGATCTGGTATTTCCTGCACTCATTTTCTCAACATGCTATACAGTGAACGTATTGATGTCGATTTTCGAGGTTCGAAAATCCTGTTCGTTACACTGAAAGACGAAGCTTTTATGATCAATGGGCACTTGGTGGACGCCTTGTTGAGGGAAGAAAGCGGTCTGCATCAAGAGATTCCTGTTGATGTTGACATTGTGATTATTGGAGCTTCCCAATCCTTGTCAAGCCCCTCTATTCAAGAAATGGCACTGAAACTCGGGGAGGACATTGTGAGACAAAAGTCAAGTAGGAGAGAATGGAGATCGTTCCCCGTCCCATCTCCATCGCTTTTCCTAGAGAAACTGTGGATGCTTCCACTCCTTAGCCAGAACCTGCTGAAGATGTGCCTACTAGGTCAACCTAGACTACTTCGGTGAATGGCTAAAGAAGTAGGTAGAGAGGAGAGAAGAGGAGTGGGGAAATTTCGAGTGAAATCTCCCTCAGTTCCAAGAAGAAGAAGAGGAAGCCGATGAGGAAGTGGTTCTTTGCGTACACTCATGCTCCCAAGTCTTTTGGGTTTTGTTGGCCGAATTAGTACGGGATTAGCTCTGTTTTTTTATTCTTTTGCTGTAAACACTTGTACTTGACTTTTCAAGCTATGTAAATAAAATTCTTTTACTTTTGTCAAACTTTTGTATGGATTTGCTTAAGTAATTAAGCTATTACATTTTCCATTCAATGTACTTGTAATTCTTCGCTCATTAATTTGGATAATAATCCATTAATTTTATCCCAAAGCCTCTACACGGTCGTGGCCTCAAGTCGTACTAGACATTGGGCTCAAGCCCTATTGTTACGCTGTCGGAATTAGCGGTTTAAGTGATTATACTCTTGCTCCGTTCTCAGGTTAAAGGAGTTAGATAATGGATGAATTCCATCTTAAGCGAATTTGTACTTTTCCTGTCAGTTTTAGCTCGGAGTTTACGGAATAATGAGATATCAAACCGCACTCATCTATTTGTTTATACTCGTATCCGCACTCTGGGGACAAGAGTTAGTTAGCGGGTGATTGAATTGCACCCAATTTGTGTTTATACTCTTGTCCACACTCTAGGGACTTAGAGCTATTTTGGGAAATAGTTGGACCATACTTTCCTTAATTGATTGATTTACCTCCAAGATCTGGGATTTGACTTAGCGAGCGATCGGTCATGTCATGGTTGCTTTTGAGTCATTTCTGTCTCATCGCTTGGTGGGATTAATTTGATTATCAGATGGTCAAGTTATATCCATTTCTTGTTAGGTACTCCGTCCATCAGGTTGTGAGCGAGAGTCTCGAATGAACGGTCGGACCACATTCATTTTGTTTAGTACAGTCGTGAACTTTTGTAATCGACTGGCTCTAAACTTTAGGAACCTGCTCGAACATGTCAATATTAGTTAGTCAGGTTTCGTAACTAATATGTAATGCTACAACAATCACAGATATGAAGGAAATTCCAAAATTTATTTGTCAAGTGGAAAGGAATGACATAATTTGTCTTATTACATATCTGGAAAATCAAAAGCTAAAGCATATTTGAAAATTAAATTCAACTGAACAAAAAGAAATAAACTAAGTGAAATAGCATCGTAAATACTCGCTATTTCACACCCTTGGGAGTGTGATGCCATCAACAGTCGCTAGTTTGAAAGTTCCTTCTCCAAGCCTCTGTTCAATGACGTATGGTCCCTTCCAAGTAGGATTCATGTGTGATGGGACAGGAAAAACCCATTGCATAACGAGATCGCCAATTTCAATGGTCCTAGGTTGGACTTTAGTGTTGTAGTATCGGGCAACTTGATATCGATGTGCAGCTGCCCTCAAATCAGCTTCTTCGTGCTTCTCATCTACCAAATCTTTAAGAGGAGATCTCTATTCGTTATGGGGTCATAGTAGGTCACTCAATGAGAAGGGACTTCGAGTTAACCAGAAATGACAACCTCGGAGTCGTACGCAAGAGCGAATTGAGTATGGCCAGCCGCGGGCTTGTGGGTGGTTTTGTAAGCCCATAATGCTGTTGGGAGTTCGTCCACCCACTTGCCTCTAGCCTTTTCCAAAAGTTTCTTTAGAATGGACTTTATGATTTTGTTCACAGCTTCAACTTGTCTATTTACTTGAAGGTGAGAAAATGCCGCAAATCTCTTCTCAATATGATACCAGCGATTGAAGTCTTTGAATTCAGCGCTATTGAATTGGGTTCCATTATCAGTTACAATGGTTGTGGAAGGCCAAAACAACATATGATATTCCAGACAATGATTTTGATTGCTTTCTTCATCGTGATCGTGGTTAATGGTTTTGCTTCATCCCATTTAGTGAAGTAATCAACTACTACGATGGCATATTTCGCACTACCTTTAGAGATTGGTAGGGAATCGATAATATATATGCCCTATATGGAAAATGGCCATGGACTGGCCATTTGTGTAATTTCTGATGGCTAAGCTCTCGAAACTTTTGCATACATCTGGCATTTTTCGCATCGCTTAGCATAACCAACAACATCTCAGTTGACAGTTGGCCAGTAATACCCATAATGGAGTATTTTCTTTGCTAGGGTTTATCCCCCAGTGTGATCACCACAGTCCCCTTCATGAACTTCCCTTAGGATTCATTTGATTTCATCATGAGTGATACACCAGTGCAGGGGAATGGAAAAACCCTTTCTATACATGACTCCTTCCTGAATGATATATCGTGAAGCTTTGCAAAGGATTTGTCGTCTTTCATTTCTCCATTCAGGAAGGACTCCCTACAGCAAATAATCTTTAATAGGAGTTATTCACGACTCTTTTTTAGGCTCTATCTCTAGTACCCAGTTGATATCCATCTGTTTTATGCTCAGAGCGTCTAGTATTTCGACTGGAACCAAGCCCATTTGTTGTGCATCCCCTGTGCTAGCAAACATTGCCAATGAATCAGCCTCTACTCAAAGTTAGTCAATAGCTCTTGGACTCGAATAAGGTACAACACAATTCGTTGTGCTTTAGCCTGGTAATATCCCCTAACTTGGTTACCACCAACTGGGAATCACAAAAGATTTCAAGAGATTTTATTTCCAGTTCTCTAGCAAGTATGAGTCCAACAATTAGAGCTTCATACTCAGCTTTGTTGCTCGTTGCAGGGAAGTCATGCTTCAAAGCATAGCAAATTAATCGATCTTCTGGAGTTACTAGCATGACTCTGACTTCTGAACAACGATCATTAGATGCTACATCCGTATACATTTTCCACCGAATGGTAAGGGATCCATCGCTCTCTAGGAGATTGTTCTGTGCAGTGAATTCCGCTATAAAGTCTGCCAGTGCATGTCCCTGGATGGCTCTCCGAAGGGGATAAGTGATGTCAAGTTGGCTCGGTTCGATGTTCCACTTCAGTAATCTTACAGACGTCTCAGGTTGCTGTAAGACCTGTCGTAATGGTTGACCGATGTAAACGTTGATGGGATAATCCTGAAAATAGGGGCAAAGCTTTCGTGAAGCAATCAACAAGCAGTATGCCAATTACTCTATCTTCGGATAGGTCCTTTCAGCTCCTGTCAATCGCTTGCTAACATAATAGACCAGTCTCTAGATTCGATTCTCCTCGTGAAGCAATTTTGCACTTATAGCATGTACCGACATGGCCAAGCAGATATACAAGTCTTCATGATCCACCATCTTTGACGAAATAGGAGGTCTCTCCAAGTGATTCACCAAAGCTTAGAATGCATCTTCACACTCCTGTTTCCATTCAAAGTTCCTTTTCCCTCTTCTAATCAAGTCAAAGAAAGGAATCCGTTTACCACTGGCTTAGGAAATAAACTGGCTTAAGGCAGCAACCTTCCTATTCAGGTTATATATTTGTTTTATAGTTTTTGGCACCTGAATGTTGTGAATTGCTTGAATCTTCTCAGGATTAGCTTCGATTCCGCGAGCATTGACTATGGAACCCAAGAATTTTCCTAATGCGATGCCAAAGGAACATTTTAGAGGATTGATTTTCATTTTGTAATATCAGAGAATATCCAACATCTCTGCTAAGTCTCTAATGTGGTTGCTTGATCATTGTGACTTCACAAGCATATCATACACATATACCCCATCGTCTTTCCAATCTGATCTTTAAACATTTGGTTGACCAGGTGCTGATAAGTTGTTTTGGCATTCTTCAATCCAAACGGCATTACCACATAGCAATACAATTCCACATCGGTAATAAGGCTGGTTTGCTCCTTATCGGGGATGTGCATCTGGATTTGATTATATCCGGAGTATGCATCAATGAAAGATAGCAGCTCGTGTCCTACGGTTAAGTCCACCAGCTGGTTGATCCTTGGAAAGGGAAAACTGCCTTTTGGACACGCCTTATTTAAGTCCGAATAGTCAATGCAAGTTCATCACTTTCCATTTGCCTTTCTCATAAGTAAAGGATTGGATACCCATATAGGGTAGAGGGCACTGCGAATAAACCTAGTGATTTTGAGTCTATCCACCTCTTCTTTAAGGGTGGCAGATCTCTTCGAATCCATGCCATGCCTTTTCTGTTTCACTGGGACATGCCTCGGATTGATATTTAATGCATGCTAGTAATGGCAAGCAAGATCCCATACATATCAAAATGAGTTTAAGCGAACACATCAAGATTCGCTTAGAGAAAATCAGCAAGTTCTTTCATCATCGGTGGGCTGAGCTGTGATCCGATCTTTAGGACCCGTGATGGGTCATCATGGCTGACCGTAACGTCAATCGTTAGCTCAGCCGGGCAACCATGGCTTCTTTGGGCTCCTCCTCATCATCCTTTAGATTTATCTTTATAGAACCGACTATGGCTCCCGAGCCAAGGCCCAGGCACTGGCTATCAATCTTCGGTGGCTTGGATGCAAAGAGGATTGTCCACACTCTTACTTTTCTATTTCCGCTGAGTGTCCCTCAACTCAGCCACATAGCAGGCACGTCCGGTCGTCTAATCTCCATGCAAAACTCCCACGCCATTGTCATTTGGGAATTTTAAGGTAAGACACCAAGGGGCAATGGCTGCTTGGAATTCAGCAAGGGCTGGTTGACCTAGAAAAACATTATATGGAGAGTCCACATCCAGCACAACAAAAGGCAGCATCTGCATTCTCATGTTGTCTCCTTCTCCCAACTCCACGGGCAATTCAACATAACCGACAGCTTTGGTCACAGTACCGTTAAAGCCATAGAGGCGGGCTTTAAACCGTTTAAAGTCTTTGGCTTCTATCCTCATCTGATTGTAAGCCTTTTTGAAAATAATGTTCAAGGAACTCCTACGGTCAATCAAGATCTTCCTCACCAAGGCGACACCGATATAAGCTGAAATAAATATTGGGTTGATCCTTCGTGCCTCCACCTTATCTGCATCTCCGCTTCTAAATACAATGTCTCTGTCATTGTACGTTGTTGTTTGGCCGGAGCCTCATCTTCCATATTTTAACAACAGTCAAAATTTATATGCTTGATTGTGGTCCTTTGACTATTGTATTGATAACTAGTCTTCCACTAGTCAGTGCAGGCTCCCTAGCCCTGTGTGACACTTGTCCTCGGATAGGGTCGGATGTCCCCTGAATGCCATCCTGTGGGGCTTTAGCAAACTGCTGTAATTTTCTTTCACCAATCAGTTTCTCGATAATATCCTGGAGATGCCTACACTCATTTGTGTTGTGACCATATCATTCGTGGAATCGGTAATATTTTCCAGTCTGCTTCTGTTTCTCCATCAATTCCTTCAGAGGAGGCTTCCTATACTGCATGGTATTGCATGTAGACAAGTAGACGTTCTCCAGATACATATTCAGTGGTGTGCAGGTATCATACATTGGAATCCTTGACTTTCCTCTTCCAAAATCCCTCTTCGTTCACGATTCCTATCACTATCTTTCTTTTACTGATTCGGTTTATTTTGGACATTTACTTGAACTTTTTCGGAACTCTTCTCGGATTGTTTCACCGTAATGTTACTCTACACTTCCGCTCCACTTGGTCCCACAACATTCTTCTTCCTAGAGCTGCTTTTGCATAGAAATGCTCCAATGTTGCGGTTGGTTTTCTAATTAACCAATCGCCAAAGTCAAATTCTGGATCAATCCCTCTTGTTACCGCCACCAATATTGAATGGTCATTCAGATTACTGACTTCTGTGATGGGTGCATGTAATCTCTCCAAATAGTCTTTCAGCGATTCTCCCGGAGCCTGGATCACGCTTGATAGGGACATTACAACTTTGGGACGAGTTGCATATATATGGAACTGCTCCATAAATTTTGTTGCTAGATCGTCAAATCTAGAGATTGACCGTGAGGGTAATCTCGTAAACCACATCGTTGCTATGCCAAAGAGAGTAATAGGAAAACATCTGCATTTTGTGGCATCATCGGCTCATGTAGAATCCATCAGCCATTCATGTTTGCATAAAAAATGGGCAAACACCTCCAAGTCGTATGATTTAGTTGATTTTATGTTGTTTTTAGTGATCTGGATGATTTATGCAAATATGTAAAAAGCAGGGACTAAACTGTAAAAGACACATAGATTTATAGTGGTTCAGCCAGAATGTGCCTACGTCCACTTTATATATTATTTCTCCTTTCTTGTTCAGATTACAAGTACAAAGCTTTGATACAAGTATATGAAAGTTGTTTGAAAGTTCTATCCGTGCTTGAGCTCTCAAACTTGTCCCCCATTGTTGTACCCCTGCCCCTCTATTTATAGAGTGAGGCTGGGGGTAGGGGTCTTGGATGTATATAGCTGTTGGCGGGCCTGGGCCGATGTAATCTGGCCTGGCAGTGTTGGTTCGGCAACACCTTGGTCCGGTGATGAGAGGGACGTGGATTGGTTCGGTGGTGAGACTTTGGGTTTGGTTCGGTGGGCAGTGGAGTGGCGGTTCGGTAGTGTGGAGCAAAGGTTGGTTCGGTGGTAGGTGGAGTGGCCTCTGATTCGGTGGTACCTGGGAGGTAGCTGGTCCGGTAGTGAGTGGAGCTGGGTCTGGTCCGGTAGCACCTGGGAGGTAGCTGGTCCGGTAGTGAGTGGAGCTGGGTCGGGTCCGGTAGTACCTGGGAGGTAGCTGGTCCGGTAGTGCAGAGTGGAGTGGCCTCTGATTTGGTGGTACCTGGGAGGTAGCTGGTCCGGTAGTGAGTGGAGCAGGGTTGGTTCGGTAGTGTTTACCTAGGCTCGGTTAGGCTTTGGAAATGAATTGGTTCGGTCTTCCATGGTTGTGAATCCGGTTCGGTAGTGGTGGAAACACACCCAACATTTGCCCCCCAAAGTGGGGCATATGTCAGCATATGTTGTGCTTTGTTTCAGCTTGGACGTTCCCATTCGGTCCTACGTGCTGAACCAGTTGGTTCGGTCATCTTTGTCTGCCTATAAATATGGGCTTCATGTCTCTCGCTATTCCCTACCAAGTGAGATAGCCGAATCAGATTTGCCGGATCACGCTTGACTACCGAATCAGGTGATTGCCGAATGACTTTCGCGTCTACCGAACTAGTGGAGTTCGAGTACCGAATGAACTCAAGGGCTTGTCTTTACCGAATGAACTCGGGGCACTTTAAGTACCGAATGAACTCGAAGTCTTTGGACTACCGAATGTGCTTCGATGCCTTAGGATGACCGAATGAACTCGAAGTCTTTGGTCAACCGAATGAATTCGATGCCTTAGGATGACCGAATGAACTCGAAGTCTTTGGTCAACCGAATGAATTCGATGCCTTAGGATGACCGAATGAACTCAAAGTCTTTGGTCAACCGAATGAATTCGATGTCTTTGGACTACCGAATGAGCTTCGATGCCTTAGGATGACCGAATGAACTCGAAGTCTTTGGTCAACCGAATGAATTCGATGTCTCGAATGAATTCGAAGTCTTTGGACAACCGAATGACGCTTCACTGCTTGAACTACTGGTTGAGTTCGAATGCCGGACGAACCTTGAACCTTTTATGTTTCGAATTACAAATGAAATTCTAGATTGTACGCACTTGCTTGTTTATATCTCTACATCCTTTTTTTAACGATGTACTCTCGTGTTGCAGATAATGTCTCATAAAGTTGAAACTCGCTCTGACAAGAAGAAATCCCAGGACAGAGAAGATCCTTCCTCAATGCCCCCAGCTCAGTCAGGACCAGGACGTCATGGGCCCACCCCGAGGTCACTAGTAGATGGGTACGGCCCTCAGGAGCTTCTGAACTCACCTCCTGACTGTTTCCCTAGCTTTCTCAAAAGCGAGCAGCTTGATGTTATTTCTCGCTCTTTTGGGATTGACAGAGCGCGCATGCTATTGCCGGGGGAGGGAGTGATGCCATATAATCCCCCCGAAGGATATTTCGCTTACAGTAGGTACCATTGTATGTGTGGGGCCATTCCCCCGATCAATGCTTGGATACTCAGCTTCATCACCGACTTGAAGGTTGCTCCATTTCAGCTTCAGCCTAACTCCTACGCCATCCTAATGAGCCTGTTTGTCATTTTCCAGAGGAGATACGGGCGTCCTACCTCCAACCGAGAGATTCGATATTTGTACAATCTGAGAGGCTATAAGAAGGGGTCTCCATACATTAGCTTGGAATCAGCCGTATCTTTCAAGCCGGTCATGGACTTATATTCGAAGTTCAGCATGTTCAAGAAAGAATGGTTTTTCATCAAGGATGACTCTGTTTCCATCCGTCGCTTGGCTGTAAGTTGAAGCTTATTTATGATTTCCGTTCTGACTGCAATGCTTCTTCTCATGTGCTTTTATTTCTTGCTGGCGACAGGTGGCTTTGCGGTCATGGAAAACGATCGCCTGGTTCAGATGGCTGTGGAAATAGAAGCCATTACGGGAAGGGATAAGTCGGCTTCTTATCTGATCAGGAACGCTACACTTCTGGGGCACAACCTGATTCTACTACATCAGTCCGTGGTCAAGCAGAGAGACACGGCGGAGGAGAGGGCTGCCAAAGCTACAGGAGGGGCCACGGCGAAGAGCAGCAAAAGGAGACCCTTCTCGGTGCATCCAGTCGCCGGGGGGAAGAAACTCAAAAAGTCTGATGGACCCTCTCCCAGCACACATCCCGATGTTCAGGAGGAGGAAAAAGTGGAGGGGGAAAAAGGCGAGGATGAAGGAGGTGAGGCGGAGAGCGGAAGTGGTAGAGAAGGTGACACTGATTGCCACGGCGATGATGGTGGCGAAGGACAGGGCGGTGATGGCACCGGGGCTTTGCCTCCTGGGCAGGCAGGCGTGATTCAAGAGTGGACAGATGACGCTCTCCGCCAAGCCTTTGAAGAGTTGGAGGAAGGAATGGCCTTGGCGGAGAAACCCAAGAAAGCTGATAAGGCCGGGACCGGCGCCGATTTATCTTCCGGGAGTGCTTCTACTAAGGCAACTTCTGCGATTCAAGGTGAATTTCTCTTTATTCTTTTTAATTCTTGAATGATGGCTCTATGCATGCTGGTGATACTTGGTTTTTATTCCAGGAGCAGGCAAAACAGCCAAGACTTCAGATCTTCGGCACAGGCTTGAACAATACAGACTCCTTAAAGCTTCTGCCAAGCCGAAGCCTCATACTAACCGCCCTGGGGACGTGGTCGGCTATCGTCCTCTTCTTGGAGTTATTGAAGAAGATATACAAAAGAGGAAGAGGAGTCGATCTTCGTTTGAATCTCTTCCTGGTCCTTCGGCCCCACTCCAGCCTATTCACGATATTACGGAGGATGATACTGAGTTTATGCCTTCCCCACATCCGTCTGAGAATCCAACCTTCACCCCGATAGATCACCCTGCCTTGGTTCGTAACCCATTTGCGGGTCATCCAGACCTGGACCCGGCCTCTAATGACATCTCCTTCGATGAGGCTACTGGTGAGCACCTTCTCCCTCGCAATCCTATGGTACGGGTGCTTGACGAAGCTAAATCCCTGGACCTTGATTTGCTTACCACCCAGGTTGTAACTCTGGGGGATGAAGCTAAGGCGAACATCGACCGGGTTGCCGAGGAGACCAAGAAATTGATGGGGCATCATGCCCGACTAGTCAAGGCCAGGGAGGAAATTGGGAGTGCGAACATTCGGTTACGGTTAATGGTTTCCGACCAGGCTAAGCAACTTGCCGATCAAGCCATTCAAATTTCTCAGCACGAGGCCGCATCCAGGCAACTGAAGAAGACTATGGAAGAGGCCAGCAGGGCAGAGTTGCGAAAAATGGAGGCCGCCTACAAGGAGCGGATTGACATGGCCATTGTGACGGTGGATGAGGTTCGACAAGCGGACCTCGAGCGGGTACAGGAGTTATCGGGGAGACTCGAGGCCGCGGAGCTTGCTCAGTCCAGATTGAAGGAGGAGATGGAGGCGATGAGGATATCCCTTCAGGCTGACCGCTCACAATATCGATCAGAGAGGGATGCTGCCGTTGCAAAGCTGCATGCTTCTGAGGCCCGAATGAGGGAGCTTGAGGAAAACGAGGGGATGATGGATGAGATGCTCCAGGATATGTATTTCCGCACTTGGAAACATGGTAACTTATCTTGGATGGATGATTACTCCCGAGTTATGGCTAGGATTTATCTCAGGGCTCTGGAGGAGGCTAGGGCTGATGCGGATAAAGAGGGTGGCGCGGTCTTCAGAATGGATGTGGTCACTACCCAGTTTACCAAGGAGGAGAAGGTGGCGGTGAAGGAGGGTATGCGGCTGCTTGCCGCTGAGGAGGCAGGTGTGCAAGTAGAGGATGATGATCAGGATGGTTAGGAAGCAGGCGCTGGTAAGTCTTCCCTTCTAGTCTTTCCGTTAACTTGGCTGCTTACCACTGATGAATTCTTTCTTCGACCGGACAGGTGGGCAATAGGACAAGGGTAAAGCTCCGATGCAGCCGGCTCCTTGACTTGACCTGGATATCTTTTTGTTGACTTGACATTGTTGCATATGTTAGTCTCAAAACAGTAACGTAACTTTTAGGTTGTAATTATGTTACTTGTAATAAAAAACATTATTTTTGGCGTGTAATTTTTTAACTTAAGCCGATTCTGTCGTATTTGAATGCTTTTGTTATTTTGACATTTTGTATAAGAAGTATAGTTATGCATATGCCTGCAATTCAATTGTGTTTGACGCCAAGTTCTTGCTTAAAGTACAATTTCATATCTTGCAATGTTAATGTGATGTGTGAATAGCTACGTATTTATGCACAAAAGAAGAAAGTACCGCCCTTCATTTTTTAGTTGAAGATGGCGGCTTTGAATGTCTTGCGTGACCAAGTATGGAATGCTGCCGAGTGTCCAGTTGTGAGTTCCCACTCCCATTAGCAAATGTCTCCTATTCTGTGTCCTGTACTTTAGGGATCGTTATAGAGGATAGGAGGAAAGTTTTTTTTAAATAAAATTGAAATATGAGAAATAGTAAAACTTCCAATCACGGAAGGCCTTCGATGTGCTTAAGTTCGTGGAAAACGGGCTTTGTAGTCACTTTCCCTAGCTGTGGGTCTTGGAGACATTTGTCACCCATCTTACGCCTCCGCGGGGAGTTAATCTTTTTTACCACAGCCGTACTTAAGACGCATCGGAGCCGAGATCGCGCACAGTAACTACCCGGGCCATTATGGCCCGTAATCGTGGGTATTATTCGATTTACTGTGGCCGGCTAGCGTGGGTGCCGATCGTCAACCGTGAACTACCCCTGGCTGGCCACACCTTATGTTGGGGCTTAAAGTAGGTTCACAGTTGCCAGCGAGCCAAACGCCGTAATGAGCTGCCTTGGCTACAGTCGGCCTTCTTGGTGGCTTATCATCGGCTCATTACAGTTGGCTTTGAGGGCCGTCGCGAGCAATGAGTTAACCCGTAGTAGAGGGATGCCGGAGCAAAAGTGTCTCATTGGCGAGGGCATAGATTCGTATAGTACCTGTTAGGTCTTGTCCAGGAGAAGTCGCGCTGTGGAGCGCCTTGAATGAAAATGCTGTTTACACAGGATTTTGTTCAACAGAAAAGGATAAAGTTAACAAGCAACCAAGATATAAAGGAACAAGTTAAGAAAAAGAGACAAGGTTTTTAAAGTGGTTCGGCACGAAAATGCCTACGTCCACTGATTCTCTTTGTTAATTCACTTTATATGGGCAGTACAAGTTAAGAAAAGTATCGACGAAGGTGTTGGATGTTCCATGCCCTCTGGAACACCTCCCCGTCCACTGTTGACAAAATATAAGCTCCATTGTGGAGATCTTTATGAATTACATATGGTCCGTCCCAGATTGGATCTAGCGCTCTGGGGCGCGGGAAGATTCGCTTGAGGACAAGATCTCCTTTCTGTAAGCTACGATGCTTGACTTTGGAGTTGTATTGTGCTGCCACTTTTTGCTTGTGAGCTGATGTTTTGAGTGCTGCATCGTTTCTTCTCTCTTCAATTAGATCCAAAGACATGTGGAGGAGTTCTTCGTTCTCTTCTGGGTTATAGTGGATCCTACGGTGGGAAGGCACTATAGTTTCAACTGGGAGCATAGCCTTCGATCCATAAGCCAAAGAGAAAGGAGTATGCCCCGTTGATGTTCTGAAAGATGTGCGATAGGCCCACAGTGCCGTAGGAAGTTCATCCACCCAAGCACCTTTTGACTTTTCGATTTTCTTTTTGATTAGAGTTTTGAGAATTTTGTTGACGGCTTCGACTTGTCCGTTTGCCTGGGGATAAGCTACGGATGAGAAGCTTTTGTGAATTCCATGCTCTTGGCACCAGTTGGCGAACTCCTCGCTGTCAAACTGAAGTCCATTGTGCGATATGATTTTGAATGGGACTCCGTACCTGCACAGAACATTTTTGATCAAGAAGTTAATAACTTTTGCTGAAGATACTTTATTTAGGGGTTCTGCTTCCACCCATTTGGTGAAATAGTCGACTGCCACTATAGCATATTTGGCCCCGCCTCGGCCCATTGGCAGTTCGCCAATCAAGTCAATTCCCCATACTGCAAAGGGCCAAGGGCTGGTCATTTGAGTAATCTCAATTGTTGGTAGCCGCAGAATCTTAGCAAACTTCTGACATCTGTCACATTTTCTGACGAAATCTAAGGCGTCCTTGATTAAGGTGGGCCAGAAATATCCATATCGGAGTATCTTTTTTGCCAAAGTCTGCCCTCCAGTGTGATCTCCGCAGCTTCCTTGATGGATGTTGGATAAGATTTCCTTGGCTTCTCTTCCAGCGACGCACCTTAATAAGGGGGTAGAGAAACCGCGCCGATAGAGGATGTCCTCTTGTATTGTGTAGCGGGAAGCTTTCCTCAAGATTTTCTTGACTCCGTTACGCCCATTGGGTAGTGTGCCACTTTGTAAGTAGTCTCGGATGGGAGTCATCCAAGTTGCTTCTTCGGTTGCAGCTATCAGATTCACTTGCTCAAAACTTGGGGTCAGTTGCTTTGAGATGGCTACTGCTCCGGAGATAGCACCGTTTCTCATGCTAGCTTGCTTCGCTAATTCGTCGGCCTCTTGGTTCTCTTCCCGAGGGATGTGTTTGATTAAATAGCGATCCAATCGATTGAGAAGCAACTTGGTCTTCTTTAAATATGCCATGAGTCGTTCTTCTCGAGCCTGGAATTCTCCTAGTATTTGATTTACAATAAGTTGAGAATTGCTATGAAGACACAAAGAATTGGCTCTGATTTCTAAGGCAAGTTCTAATCCAGCTATCACTGCTTCATACTATGCATCGTTGTTGGTGGCAGCGAATTCCAACCTTATAGCATAGTGTAGCTTATTTCCCCGGGGAGTGATTATTACCACACCTGCCCCCGAGCCTTGTTCGTTTGATGCACCATCCACAAAGAGATTCCACTTGATGTCTTCTGCTATTTCCGATTGCTCCTTACCTTCGTTGGTAATGAATTCGGCAATGAAATCGGCCATGGCTTGTCCCTTGATGGCGGTGCGAGGGTGGTAGGTAATATCATATTGACTTAGTTCAATGCACCATTTAAGTAGTCGCCCAGAAGTGTCGGGACGATGGAGTACCTGCCTCAGTGGTTGATCGGTCAGAACTCTGATGGAATGGGACTGGAAGTAGTGACGCAGTTTCCGTGATGTGATTAGCAAATAGTACACTAGTTTCTCAAGTTTAGGATATCTGGCTTCCGCCCCTATAAACCTCTTGCTTACAAAGTATACTGGCCGCTGCGTGTGTTCGTCTTCTCTAACCAATGCGGCGCTTAGAGCATGAGATGATACAGCAAGGTATAGGTATAGTTCTTCGCCTTTGTTCGGAGTTGAGAGGACTGGTGGTCTCTGGAGGTGTTCGATTAAGTTAAGGAAAGCTGTTAAGCATTCGTCAGTCCATTCGAATTTTCCTTTCTCTTTCTTTAGAGCTTCGAAGAAAGGGATGCATTTGTCGGTTGCTTTGGAGATGAATCTGCTCAGGGCGGCCACCTTCCCATTTAGGCTCTGCATTTCCTTTCGGGTAGAAGGTATCTTGATATCTCTCAGAGCTCGGACTTATTCAGGGTTTGCTTCAATCCCTCTGGCATGGACGATGAATCCGAGAAACTTTCCTGATGATACTCCGAAGGAGCACTTTAGAGGATTCAGCTTCATTCCATATTGGCGAAGTACTTGAAACATTTCATCCAGGTGGCTTACGTGATCGTCGGCTCCCCTTGACTTTACCAGCATGTCATCCACATAAACTTCCATAGTTTGTCCTATTAGCCCTGCAAACATCTTGTTGACGAGGCGCTGATAGGTGGCCTCTACGTTTTTAAGTCCGAAAGGCATTACCTTGTAGCAGTACAATCCCCGACCAGTGATGAAACTAGTGTGGTCTTGATCGAGAACATGCATAGGAATTTGGTTATATCCTGAGTATGCGTCCATAAAAGATAAGAGTTCGTGACCGGCTGTGCTGTCCACAAGCTGATCGATTCGGGGAAGTGGGAAGCAATCCTTCGGGCAGGCGTCATTTAAGTTGGAGAAATCAATGCACGTTCGCCACTTCCCATTAGCCTTCTTTACCAGCACCGGGTTGGCGATCCACTTTGGGTAGATGGCCTCTTGTATGAAGTCGTTGGCAAGTAGGTTCTTTACTTCTTCATCGAGGGCTGCTGATCGTTCTGCCCCATACTTCTCTTTTTCTGTTTTACTGGCGCCCTGGTAGGATCAATGTTTAGTATGTGGCATGCTATGTCATGGGAGATTCCGATCATGTCAGCGTGTGACCATGCAAATACATCCAAGTTGTGGCAGAGAAAATCAATGAGTTGTTCCTTCAATTCTGCTTTTAGTTGGGACCCGACTTTCAATAGTCTACTCGAGTCATGTCGGTCTACAGATACAAATTCCATAGCCTCTGCAGGCTCGGCAGTGCCCTCCTCCTCTTTGTCCCTGGGGTCTAATTCATTGAAAGGGTCGCTGGTGTATCGAAGAGGAGGGGCTTTCTTTAGTTGCTATGCTTCCAAACTTTTTATGCAGAGGGCAATCTCTACACTCTTCCCTTTATCCTTCCTGTGGTTGTTACGAAGTTCAGTTACATAGCAGTCTCGAGCAATGTCCTGGTCTCCCTCTACTTCCCCTACTCCATTTTCCGTTGGAAATTTCATCTTTAGGCACCATGGGGCAGGACAATTTGAAAGTCAGACAAGGCTGGCCTTCCTAAGAAGGCGTTGTAGGCCGAGTGTTTTTCTATTAGCACAAATGTCTGTTTCCGCACAACGAAGCGGGGATGACTTCCTATTTCAACAAAGAGGTCCAGTTGCCCGAGGGGCATCTTCGCATCTCCAGTGAAACCGTGTAGTGGTTTATTGCAGGGAGAAACATCCTTTATTGACAGTTTCATTTTGTCGAATGCGTGCTTGAATAGGATATTTACTGAGCTTCCAGTGTCTACCAGAATCCGGAACACTTCGGCTGGACCGAGCCGGGCAGAGATAACCATGGGATCCATGTGAGGGTACTGCCTTCCCTCTAGGTCACGCCTACTGAATGTGATGTCATCACTCTCTTTCCGCTTCGGGTGGCGTTCTTCTATAACAAAATTAACGCAGTCTTCATTGTTTCTAAGTGACTTTCCATATCTTTCCATCTCTGCCCAGCTTCTGTCGGCGATGTGTGGTCCTCCCGAGATGGTATGGACCACTATCTTCTCTTAACTGGAGCCGCTAGTGTTGTGATTTCCTCTGCTTATCTCTGGGGAGGGTAGCCTTGGGTTCTCATTGGCAGGAGCTGGAGTCCTGTTCTGACCTTTTACATAGCGTTCCAATCTCTTCCTTCTGATGTGTTCTTCAATCAAGTCCCGGAGATGATGGCATTCATTGGTATCATGCCCATGAGATTCATGGAAGCGGCAAAAGTTTCCAGATTTAAGTGCGTCATCTGATTCCTTCTTGTATGGTGGGCGTTTGTATCTAACTTCGGCTTGGGTGGCAAGGAAGATGTTTTCGATGGTTTCATTCAAAGGAGTGTAAGTGTCGAATCTCGGTCCTGACCGATATAGGCGCTTTTCTCCCTTCTTGCCCCCAGCATTGTCTCTAGAATCATTTCTTCGGACGTCCTTTGCTATAGCGGGCGTGTTGCCGTGGGCTGCCTTATTTTGTTGCCCTGACTGCCCCTCAGTGGCAGCGTCTTCAAGCCTCATATATTTCCCGGCTTCATGGAAGAAATCGGGTAAAGTAGCTGGTTTTTCTTTTGTCAATCTCTAGCAAATTTAGTATCCGGATGCACACCACTACAGAGGGCCATTAAGATAAGCTTCTCATCGGCATCTTGGACTGCGGCTGCTGCGGCATTGAATCGGGTTAGATATTGCTGCAGCTTCTCTCCAGGTTTCTGTTTGATACTGGATAAGGAATAAGCATCCTTGGGTTGTTCCATATGAATGCGGAACTGGCTGATAAACTTTTCTTTCAGCATCTCCCACGAGCTGATGGATCCTTGGGGTAGATGACAAAACCAGGAGGTAGCTAGATCTGCTAAGAATAGTGGAAAGCATTTGCACAGTACTCCTTTTGTTGCTCCACTCATGAGCATATGCTGTATGTATCTTTGTAAGTGTACAACGGGGTCATAGGTTCCTTTGTAAGGTTCCATTGTTGGCATTTTCCATTCTCGGGGGGTGATGGCAATTTCGATATTGCGGGCGAAGGGGCTGGTTACCCTAGCGCCTATCCCTCGATCTCTTTGATCCCGTTGGATGCACTCTCTGAACAAGCGTGCCATCCTTTCATCAGAATTTGGAGCAGATAGAAATGAGTTCGGCTCTGCTCTGTGGGATTGATTCTGTCTAGATGACCTATAGGATGGTATCGTCTATCATTCCTAACATTTTCCAGTGGCTGTCTTTGGTCTTCTGGGAGCATGCTAGGGTCGGCTACAGTTGGCCCTTGCCTTGATCTTCCCCTGCTGGGTTCTGATCTAAGCACTTCCTCGGGTCCAACTTAGGGCTGGACTCTAGCTCGGCCCCGTTCACTGGTGTTTCCGTGGTTAGGCAGTATGACAGGCTCGGCTACAGTTGACCTCCGCCCGGTACCTCCCCCGTTGTGTTCGGTTCCAAGCGTTTCCTCAGGTCTAACTTCGGGCTGAGCTCGGTCTCAACTCCTACCATGGCCGCTTCTATCGTTAGCTCCTTCGAAGAAGGAAGATCTTTGTTGTCTCTAAGATCCTCCAGACTGGGACTCACCCCCATAATTCGGGGTTGCGGTTGGACTCTTCAGCATCCCTTAAGCGTGACATGAGTTGGTCCACCAAGGCTTTCTGCTGGGATGTGAAGCGGTTAGTCATTTCAGCCACAACCCTGTCTAGATCTGCCCTAGAAATTGCTGCCGGCTGTTCTGTGGCAGGGGTTGTCGGATTTGCCTGACCTTCATTTGGTATTGCTGTTGGAATGGGACGATTTACTTGATCTGTGACCACTGGATCTGGAAGACTGCTGATTGCGATGTTTTTTCCTTTGTTAACGTCTTTTTTCTGCCTCGGAGGCATGTTTTCCAAGCAATGAACGACGCTGTTAGGAAGAAAGTTAAGTGGGAGAAGCTGAAGTCCGGGGTTCAGCGTTCTCAGTGAAAGCACCAAAAATGGTTGCACAAAAAATGGGCAAACACCTCCAAGTCGTATGATTTAGTTGATTTTATGTTGTTTTTAGTAATCTGGATGATTTATGCAAATATGTAAAAAGCAGGGACTAAACTGTAAAAGACACACAGATTTATAGTGGTTCAGCCAGAATGTGCCTACGTCCACTTTATATATTATTTCTCCTTTCTTGTTCAGATTACAAGTACAAAGCTTTGATACAAGTATATGAAAGTTGTTTGAAAGTTCTATCCGTGCTTGAGCTCTCAAACTTGTCCCCCATTGTTGTATCCCTACCCCTCTATTTATAGAGTGAGGCTGAGGGTAGGGGTCTTGGATGTATATAGCGGTTGGCGGGCCTGGGCCGATGTAATCTGGCCTGGCAGTGTTGGTTCGGCAACACCTTGGTCCGGTGATTAGAGGGACGTGGATTGGTTCGGTGGTGAGACTTTGGGTTTGGTTCGGTGGGCAGTGGAGTGGCTGGTTCGGTAGTGTGGAGCAAAGGTTGGTTCGGTGGTAGGTGGAGTGGCCTCTGATTCGGTGGTACCTGGAAGGTAGCTGGTCCGGTAGTGAGTGGATCTGGGTCTGGTCCGGTAGCACCTGGGAGGTAGCTGGTTTGGTAGTGAGTGGAGCTGGGTCTGGTCCGGTAGCACCTGGGATGTAGCTGGTCCGATAGTGAGTGGAGTGGCCTCTGATTCGGTGGTACCTGGGAGGTAGCCGGTCCGGTAGTGAGTGGAGCCGGTTTGGTTTGGTAGTGTTTACCTTGGCTCGGTTAGGCTTTGGAAATGAATTGGTTCGGTCTTCCATGGTTGTGAATCCGGTTCGGCAGTGGTGGAAACACACCCAACAATTCATATCTCATGATGTGTGCCTAGGGTCGGTTTTTCCCTTGTAGGCAGGCATCGATGGCATGCTAAATCTCCTCAAATATTCCACATGTAAAATATTGTTTGTGAATGGGGTATGGTTTATTGAGATCCCCCAATCATCATTGGTCAAGCCTTGGCTTTTAGTTACTAGCTATTTGATCATAGCCGACAAGTCCGGCGTCTGGATAGTTAGAGCCAAGCGGTAGTCACGCTCCACCTCACGTGAATGGTCTGGTCGATATCTATGGGTCGTTCCATGCCTTCTTGGCTCAACAACCTCTCAATGTAGGTTGCGTGCATTCACATTGTCATCATTCCGGAGAGGAAACTGATCTACATTGACTTAAACTCCAGCATCCATATCAATCGCAGCATCACCAGTATGCATTCTTCCTATCATCTATTGTACACCACCTCTAAAAGTCGGATCGGCACCGATCGCTCCAGATGGATTAGTACCGATCGTGATCGGTCTGTCTTGATCGGTCAGATGATAGCGAGATGACGTTTCGGTGTGGCATCCGTCGGTTCTACGACGTCTATGTTTGTGATAGTCACCTGATGAAGTTGAGCTCTCTGATGCAAAATAGGGAGTTGGCTCCTTCCTAGTTTTCCCGCATTGTTGATCCCTTAGTTGATTCATTAGATCGATATTGGTTTGATTTTTCTAGTTCAACGGTTGGTGGCTATTCATGAGCACTCCCACCAGATTATGGAAATCGACTCTTGTGATGGAATCAGTTGGATTCTGGACATCAACTGGATTTGTAGCATTAACATCTACTGGTAGACTGCTCTGGCCTCCTTGCTGGATGTTGGCATTGTCCTTTCCCTCTACGTTTTGAGTGGTGTAACTGGTGTTCCGAACCATTGTTGATAGTTTTCCTTAGACTTTTGCAAATCTGAATAGAAACAGGAACTTATTGGTAGAAAGCTGGATCTATCTCGTGAATATAGGGATTCATAAGTAGATGATGGGGTCCAATCAAGCTAAAATTTTGTTTCTCGGTGAAAGCACCAAAATGTTTGCACCAAAAATTGGCACAAACATCCAATAGAGATTTTATAGAGAAATAAATGAAGAATAATAAATGAAAATAGAGGGAACAAGCAATTAAATAACAAAAAATGTGCAATAACAAGAACACAACAATTTATAGTGGTTCGACGTTGAAAGTCTACGTCTACTTTAGAGAAATAACTTTATTAATCACTTGAATTGCTGAGTACAAAGGAATGGATCGGAGTAGAGCCCTCAGTTACAAAAAATGTGCAAAGCAATAAGCAACGTAAAGATCCCAAAAATGCACAACCAAGTCTATATTTATAGGGAAAGATGATGAAATATCTTTCTGAAATTTCGGCAATGGAGTCTTCAAATCCAGAAGAAGTCACGGTATCGATCATGGATCCCACATCATTTATAATAACGATGGGCACCGATCATTCTATGAGCTCTTTTTGGCATGCGGTCGATATGATGGGCTTCACTCTTCAATATATTGATGTTCCCAAAGTTTCATGTGTAATTGACTTTTAGATTTTGAGATATCCATTATTTTCCCCTGAGTTGAATAGTAATATCGGTACAATGTTGGAACCTGCCTTCTTCGATTTTAATGCGACAACTATATATTTCAATCTATATACTATTATGTCAAATATTCTTGCAGGAATCGTCAAAAGAAGCTATTATCATATCATCAACAAGATTAAAGTTCTTAAAAAATAATCTATTTAGATATATATGTACAATCTCTGATATGGTGATGAAACACACACACACACAAATATACTTTTGAAAATCATGCTTTAAAATAAATATAAAAAGGTATTTTCAAAATTATATATTTTCTCAAGTTCAAAAATACTAAAATGGACAAAGGAACAAAACAGTACAGAAATAGACGTCTGTATATTAATTCAGACGTCTGACATCAATATCAGACGTCTAAATTAATATAACAGACGTCTGAACTCTATGTTTTTAATGGCTCTATTTCTATATGAAATAGACGTCTATCAATTTAATAACAGACGTCTGTCACCCTAGACAGACGTCCGAATTAAAAGACAGACGTCTAAATTAACTGTTTTTGTTTTCCTTTTATTTTTTCGAAATTCAAAATTATTTAGACATCTGTCACTTTTATCTCAGACATCTGAACTTGACGAACTGAAGCATCTCTTCATAAAATATCAAAATCTGAAGAGTTGTCTTCTTCACCAAGAGTTGCACTTCTTCAAAGAGTTGCAACTATTAAATTAAGACTATTCATTACTATAAATAGAGATGAAAATTCACTATTTTAATATCCAATTCTTTCTATCTTTTCTGATCTTATATTGTTATAATATCAAGTGATTTTCAATTCTCTACTTCCTATCTTTGCACATTCAAATCATCATATCAAGAAGATTATAGGAAGGGTGTACTACATTGACTATATTCGTGTTATTCAAAGAACACACAAGTCAAGAAACAATTTACCAAATTGTATTTGAAGTCCTATTCGGTTGCTTAGGCGGAAAGTCCTGTTCGGTTACTCAGGCGGTGTAATACCTGTTCCTCCGGGTTAAGAGAGGGTTGTTAGAGAAATTCCAAAAGGAGTCTGGGACTGGACGTAGAACGAGAAGTTCGAACCAGTATAAAAATCTCTGGTGTCATTTTTTTTTACTGCTATTTACTATTATTTATAATTCCGCACTTGCTAGTCGTAGTTTAACTATATTATCGATCCATATAGACTTTAATTTGGTATCAGAGCAAGGTCATCACATAACTATAACATAATTATCTGATTTTTTTTTAAATATGGACAATAACACTAGCAACATTTTTACTGAGGGACAAGCCACTACGCGACCACCATTGTTTAACGGATTAAATTATAGTTATTGGTCAACTAGAATGAGAATTTTTATGCAAGCAAGTGGATTTGAAACCTGGAATATCATTCAAACTGAATATACTATTCCTACTACAGGGTATGCTGCTTGGTCTAATACACAAAAACTAGATGCTACTGCAAACGCAAAAGCAATGAACATGTTATTTTGCGCATTAGACAAAAATGAATTTAATCGTGTTAGTATTTGTAAAACTGGATATGAAATTTGGAATACTCTTAAGGTTACACACGAAGGAACAAATAAAGTAAAACAAAGCAAGATCTATGCTTAAAAACCAATTTCAAAACTTTAGGATGAAACAAGGAGAAAGTATTAGTGAAATGTACTCTAGATTCCAGGATATTTATCACTCACTTTTAGCTTTAGAAGTCACTTTTACTGAATCTGATGTTGTATCAAAAATCCTTAACTCTTTAACTGATGAATGGGAACGAAAAGTCTTAGCTATCGAGGAAGCTAATGATATTTCAACCATAAAAACAGAAGAGTTAATAGGAAATCTAATGTCCTATGAAGTAAATTTGCAGGCAAAACGAGCACAAGCACAGGACAAGAAAACTATCGCTTTTCAAGCAGAAAAAGAAGACTCTAAATCAGAAGATGATATGGCATTTATAGCTAAGAATTTCAAAAAGTTTTTAAAATTCAAAAAGGGTAATAAATTTGGAAATAACAAGGGTTTTAATAAGCCATCAAGCTCATCTCTTGAATGCTACGAATGTCACAAGAAGGGCCACATAAAGAAAGATTGTCCTGATCGGAAGAAAGAGAATAATCTCAAAAAGGACAAATATAAAAAGAAACAAGCCTTCTCAGTTACATGGGATGATATAGAATCTTCTTCGTCAGACAGTGATAATGACAGTGATTCAGAACAAGCCAATGTTTGTTTTATGGCAACAAATGATGATGTAAGTGATCTAACTTTTGACGATTTAATAGAAATAAACTCTGAATTGTTAGATAAACTTAGAATCCTAAAGAGTAAATATAAAGATGCTTTAGGAAGACTAAATAGAACTGAAATAGAAACTGACATGTTAAAAGACGAAAAGAAAATATTAGAGGAAGAATTAGTAAAATCTCAAGAATCTTATGTTAATATAACATCTCAATTTACTGATTTAAGCAGTGAAATGGAAAGACAAAAATATGAGAATGTTAAATTGGCAGAAGAGAATTATGATTTAAACTCTAATATTAAAACACTTGATATAGAAGTATCACATCTTAAAACAAAACTGGAAAATATTTCTAAAAATGTTTCTAAATTTAACAATGGAAGAGAGAGTCTCTCTAAAATAATTGAGAATTCTCAAACTTGTTCAAATAAAAAAGGATTAGGATATAAAAAACCAATACAAAAGCATTCTAAAAATAATGGTTCTTTATATACTAATTTTAAGAAAAAGGAATCTATATCTGCTCAAAAATCTTCTTCAAAAATTATTCATCCAAAATCAATTATGATTTGGGTTCCAAAAACTAATAATAATTTGATTAGGAAAAACTACATTAAATCTTTTATTATGTCTGTACATAAGAATGAAAATTTTATTTTTAAAGGGAACTCTAAACCCAACTGGGTTTGGCTTCCTAAGATTTAACCCTTAGGACCCTATAGAGGAAGTGGGTACCAATAGAATTTCAATATTTTTTGCAGGTACCGATTAAGAAAAGAGGAAAATGGATTCTAGACAGTGGTTGCTCAAAACACATGACAGGCAACAAAAATATGTTAACTAACATTATCTACTCAGATGGAGGATCTGTCACTTTTGGAGATAATTCAAAATGTTACATCATCGGCAAAGGCGATGTGAGCAATGACGGTACATCTAAATTACCTCTTATTACAAATGTCTTATTAGTTAAAAATTTAAAACATAACTTACTAAGTATTAGTCAATTATGTGATAAAGGTTTTAACATAGTATTTTCTGAAAATAAATGCAATATTTTTTATCATAACAAAAATATCATTTTCGAAGGAGTAAGAGATCATAATATTTATATTTTAAATATGAAAATAAATCATAATACAAATATGTGCTTATTAGTCAAAGAAAATGATCCTTGGCTATGGCATAAAAGATTTTGTCATATAAATTTCAAAGCTATTGATAAATTATCCAAAAATAATTTGGTAAAAGGATTACCTAAAATGAATTTTAAGGTAAATAGCATTTGTGATGCTTGTCAACTAGGAAAGCTAACTAAATCTACTTTTAAATCCAAGAAGATCATCTCAACTTTGCAACCTCTTGAATTGTTGCATCTAGACTTATTTGGACCAACTCAGACTCAATCTATTAATCACAATAGATATGTCTTTGTAATAGTTGATGACTTCTCTAGATATACTTGGACTTTATTTATGAAAAAAAAAAGTGATACTTTTGAAAATTTCAAAATCTTTGCTAAACGTATTCAAAATATTAAAAATCTAAAAATTAAAAATATTAGAAGTGATCATGGAGGAGAATTTGAAAATGAAATGTTTGAGAAGTTTTGTAATAAAAAAGGAATATTTCATAACTTTTCATTTCCAAGAACGCCTCAACAAAATGGAGTTGTTGAACGTAAAAATAGAACACTTCAAGAATGTGCTAGGACTTTATTGAATGGAACCACTCTTCCAAAACAATTTTGGGCAGAAGCCGTTGCTACTGCTTGTTATGTGCTAAATCGTGTATCTATTCGACCTTTAACTAAACATACTCCATACGAACTCTTCATCGGTAGAAAACCTAATATATCTTACTTTAAAATTTTTGGTTCTAAATGTTTTGCTTTAAATACAAAAGATCAATTAGGTAAGTTTGATCCAAAATCGGATGAATGTATATTCATCGGATATTCGGAACGAAGCAAAGCATATAGAATCTATAATATAAGAACTAAATCTATTGAAGAAACACTTCATGTATCATTTGATGAAAATTTCAAAATTAAAACAAATGATGATGAAGACATTGTAACAAATTCAAATTCTACTTTTGACAACAATACACCTGACAATATCACTTCTATAAATCAATTTGAAACTGAATTAAAATCTCCACCAAGAATTTTAAAAGATCATCCAATTCAAAATATAATAGGAGAAATTGATGAAAGAGTTAAAACAAGAAATCAACTAAATCAAATGGGTCATATAACGTTTCTTTCTAATATAGAACCTAAAAATATTAAGGAAGCCTCAACTGATGATTATTGGATTATTGCGATGCAAGAAGAACTAAACCAATTCGAAAGAAATGACGTTTGGGATTTAGTTCCACGACCAAATGATCAAACAGTTATTGGCACTAAATGGGTTTTTAAAAATAAAGCTGATGAAAATGGTAATATCACTAGAAATAAAGCTAGATTAGTTGCTCAAGATATAATCAGGAAGAAGGAATTGACTATGAAGAAACATTTGCTCCTGTCGCAAGATTAGAAGCAATACGAATTCTATTAGCCTATGCTTGCTTTCATGATTTCAAATTATATCAAATGGATGTTAAAAGTGCTTTTTTAAATGGATTTATTAAAGAAAATGTTTATGTTGAACAACCTCCCTTGTTTATACACGAACAATTTCCAGAACATGTTTATAAACTTAAAAAGGCTTTATATGGTTTGAAACAAGCACCTCGTGCTTGGTATGATCGTTTAAAAGGTTATTTAATCAATTCTGGTTTTGAAATTGGAAAGGTTGATCAAACTCTTTTTATTAAGAAAAAGAAACATGATATTTTAATTGTTCAAATTTATGTAGATGATATTATTTTTGGATCAACTAATGATAAATTATGTCAAGAATTTTCTAAAAAAATGACAAATGAATTTGAAATGTCTCATATGGGAGAATTAACATATTTTCTTGGACTTCAAATTAAACAAATTAATAATGGTATTTTTATAAATCAAGAAAAATATTGTAATAATTTAATCAAACGCTTTGGTATGGAAAATACCTCTGCCAAACCAACTCCTATGAGTACAACCATACATCTTGAAAAAGATGAAAATGGCAAGAGTGTAGACCAAAAGTTATATCGAAGTATGATTGGATCGTTATTATATTTAACTGCTAGTAGACCCGATATAATGATGAGTGTCTGTTTGTGTGCACGATTTCAAGCCGATCCTAAAGAATCACATATTAGAGCAGTGAAACGTATTTTACGTTATCTCAACAAAACCAAAGATTTTGGACTATTTTATCCGAAAGAATGTCCTTTTGAATTAGTATCATATAGTGATGCTGATTTTGGAGGAAGTCGGACGGATAGAAAAAGTACAAGTGGGACTTGTCACTTCATTGGACGGTCTCTAGTATCTTGGTTCAGTAAGAAACAAAATTGCATATCACTTTCTACTTGTGAAGCAGAATATATATCTGCAGCTTTGGCATGTGCTCAAGTAATTTATATGCAACAAACTCTTCAAGATTTTGGTTTTAACTTATCCAAATCTACAATCTTCTGTGATAACTCTAGTGCTATTAATTTATCTAAAAATCCAGTAAATCATTCACGGACAAAACATATTGATATTCGTCATCATTTTCTTTGTGATAATATTGAAAAAGATATAATCAATCTAGAATTTATATCTTCGGAAAATCAATTAGCAGATATTTTTACCAAACCTTTAAATGAAAACATTTTTGTAAAATTGAGACGAGAACTTGGTATTATCTCTCTCAAAAATTTATGAAGTGTACTTCAGCTATTCTGTCTTTATTTAAATTTTTTTTATCCACACATATTGTTTCTGGTTAACATTAAATTTTCTCTTCTTTTAATCTTAACCATTTATTTTTTAGCCTTTAGTTGTCTCTAAATTTCTTCTTACCAAAGAAAATTATCATTCAGCTTTTCTATTCTTTTTACAAAGGTGAAAGCAAAAAATTATTCAAATATGTTTTTTAACTTTGCATTATTCTTATATACCATGGCTGGTTCATCCTCAGATGAGCCCTCCTATACATTTGAATATTCTTCAATTAATTTTGAAACTCCTAGTTCTGGGTCTTCCGAACTTCAGACTCCAACTCCAGCTTATATTCCGATATGTCCACCACAAAGTCATCATACGGGATATACGCCGGAAAATAAACGTACGCGAAGAAATTTATTTCCATCTCCATCTACTAAGGAAAAGATAGATGATTTACATCACTATCAGAGGGAAACACTTAATCTTCAGCGAGAAATGTATTTTGAGCAAAAGAGTCATGGAAGACGACTCAGTTTTCTTGAACGGTGTGCTGCAAAAATATGTGGTTCATCTCCGATCAACACGAATGCACATATTCACTCACCTCAACGTCCTCATGTATCCCCAAATTCATGGGAACGTCAACCTCAATGGTCTCCTATTAATCAGTCTGCTGAACAAAATCAACACGAATCATCCAAAGGGAAGTCTCCGAAGTCTCCAAAAACTCCAAAGACTCCTAAATAGATAATATATATGTCTGTATGTTTGATTTGTTTATTTATACTTGTTTTCTGTTCCTATCAATATAAATAAATAAACTATTAATTTTTTTTTCAGCCTAAGCATAAAGAAAAATTTTTATCAGACAGACAGACGTTTATATTTTTCAACAGACGTCTGTAAAAACATCTACTTTTACTATTTTCAGCCACACAGACGTCTGAATCATTTTTCACAGACGTCTAAATCTGACTATACTTTTGCAGCCTACAATTAGCCGTCTGTTTAAAAATAACAGACGTCTGTTATTCATTATAGACGTCTAAACATAAACTTATCAGACGTCTGAATTTAGTGCAAAATGTTTTTTACTCTCTGTTTCAATTTAAACCTTCTGAGCCGTATGTCAATTATTTTTAGACGTCTGTCATACGTCTTAGACGTCTGTCATAAATATTTAGACGTCTGTTCTTCTTGTCTTTGATTTTATTCTACAGAATCTCAGACGTCTGTTTATTTTTCAGACGTCCGAAACCCTGTTAAGAAGAAATCTATAAAAATCATTCCAACGGTTTATTTTCTTCTTCTCGTCTTTTTGTCTCTCAAACTCAAAACCCTAGTCTTTTTTCAATTAATCATATGGCGCCCAAATCTAAGAAACAAAAAGGAGATTCATCTCAACAACCTCCTCACATTCTTCCTTCGGAAGATCAAATTAAAGCTTGGTTATACCACGAACCTCGAAGCATGGCTCGTTACAAGCATTTATGTACTCTTAAATCATTTCATGGTATTTTTCATAATCTTGATCATTTTCCTTCCTACAAACTTAGGCTCTATACTGATAGATCTCAAATTACAAGCCTTATTGATTTCAAAGATAATCAAGTCAACATTTGTAGACTTAGTGTTTTATTATTTCTAGCAAATGTTAACAATCCAAAAATTAGACTTCATCGAGAAAAAGGAACGCTTTGGACAAGCGTTTTTGGAAACATTCTGCAAATAACTCCTTCTGACATTGGATGAATTTTAAAATGTAGCTCGGAAGGAGTTGACATAGATGACTTTAAGTTAGAAGGAGAGGAACTTAAACAAATAGAATATTATCTTTTTGAACCTGAAAAATCCACAGATAGATCAAATCATCTTCGTCCTCGACCTCGACTATTGCTTAGAATGCTAATAAAAACAATTTTTCCCCGGCAAGGAAGCCATGAGGTCATTTACGATGATGAAGATAAGGCACTTCAATCAATTCTATCCAATACTCAAATCAATTGGGCTCAATACTTTTATGATGCTTTTCGCACTTATCATGACTCCAAGAAACGCTCAATTATCTATGCTCCTTATATTACTCGAATTCTATTTGCCTTCTCTATTCAAAGTCCGTCAATTGAATTTGAAAAAATCAAGGTATCCAACATTCGCTTCTTCAGTTTAATGGGATTACCAGAATCTCCTCCGACATTTCCAACATTTAATGATTATCAAGCGGAACAACTTGCTTTACAAAAAGAAAAAGGAAAAGCAAAAGTAAGTAGTTCCGGACATAATGGAGATGAAGGCGATACTGAACAAGAAAAGGATGATGAAGAAAGGGAAGATGAAGAAGAAGATGAAGATGAAGCTTTTGAGAAAGCTTTTATCCAAAGCCCAAAATTGGAAAATTTCGAGATAGAACTAATTTCTGGTACTTCTCGCTCTTATACTAAAAATGAAAAGCTCAAATCCGACATCACTATTTCTAAAAATCAAAAGAAAATTTCTCAACAAATAGCACAAGGCTTTTCTTCCATCAATTCTAGATTCGATTACTTAGATGCCAAAGTCGAAGAGAATGCACGAGAATTGAAAAATATCAAGACAATTCTTCATCAATTATGGAAAAAGTCTCATGGATCCTCTCCTCCTTCTTCTCCAACTTGGGGAGAATGGTGAATGAAGATGGTTTTCTTTTGGTTTCTCTTTTTGGTTCAAACAATGTCTTCTCTCATAAAATCTTTTCTGTTTTTTTTTATTTAAAGTTGATTGTATAATTTTATCTATCTTTCTTAGTCAACTATGTTAGGTAAACAAATGATGTATCCTAAACATTGATTTGTTATTATCTTGCTTGGTTTGTTTACATCTCTTAATTAGTGTGTTATTCACAGTTTTGTTACTTCTTTTTATCCAAGACACCCCCAACAACTCTTTTTGTTAATGACAAAGGGGGAGAAATAATTATATTTCTGCTATATAATATGGTCATATTGACAGGGGGAGCAAAAGGTATGATTATACTAATCGATGAATTATATAGTTGTCATCATCAAAAAGGGGGAGAATGTTGGAACCTGCCTTCTTCGATTTTAATGCGACAACTATATATTTCAATCTATATACTATTATGTCAAATATTCTTGCAGGAATCGTCAAAAGAAGCTATTATCATATCATCAACAAGATTAAAGTTCTTAAAAAATAATCTATTTAGATATATATGTACAATCTCTGATATGGTGATGAAACACACACACACACACAAATATACTTTTGAAAATCATGCTTTAAAATAAATATAAAAAGGTATTTTCAAAATTATATATTTTCTCAAGTTCAAAAATACTAAAATGGACAAAGGAACAAAACAGTACAGAAATAGACGTCTGTATATTAACTCAGACATCTGACATCAATATCAGACGTCTAAATTAATATAACAGACGTCTGAACTCTATGTTTTTAATGGCTCTATGTCTATATGAAATAGACGTCTGTTAATTTAATAACAGACGTCTGTCACCCTAGACAGACGTCTGAATTAAAAGACAGACGTCTAAATTAACTGTTTTTGTTTTCCTTTTATTTTTTCGAAATTCAAAATTATTCAGACATCTGTCACTTTTATCTCAGACATCTGAACTTGACGAACTGAAGCATCTCTTCATAAAATATCAAAATCTGAAGAGTTGTCTTCTTCACCAAGAGTTGCACTTCTTCAAAGAGTTGCAACTATTAAATTAAGACTATTCATTACTATAAATAGAGATGAAAATTCACTATTTTAATAACCAATTCTTTCTATCTTTTCTGATCTTATATTGTTATAATATCAAGTGATTTTCAATTCTCTACTTCCTATCTTTGCACATTCAAATCATCATATCAAGAAGATTATAGGAAGGGTGTACTACATTGACTATATTCGTGTTATTCAAAGAACACACAAGTCAAGAAACAATTTACCAAATTGTATTTGAAGTCCTATTCGGTTGCTTAGGCGGAAAGTCCTGTTCGGTTGCTCAGGCGGTGTAATACCTGTTCCTCCGGGTTAAGAGAGGGTTGTTAGAGAAATTCCAGAAGGAGTCTGGGACTGGACGTAGAACGAGAAGTTCGAACCAGTATAAAAATCCCTGGTGTCATTTTTTTTTACTGCTATTTACTATTATTTATAATTCCGCACTTGCTAGTCGTAGTTTAACTATATTATCGATCAATATAGACTTTCATTGGTACAATACGATCCATAATTGGTGAATATGGATCATTCCTAATCCATTTTCAGTAAATGGTATATTTTTATATTTTTATCGTTCTATGGAGTCCGTCTTCTACTTTCACTTCACCACTACATCATATTATAATATGTGCCTGATCTTTAGGCTTCATGATTGTTAATCTTACTTGTCGATTCCAATGACAGTCGAATCTAACTTGTCTAATCAGTTCGAATATAGGCAGGCCAAAAGGCTGGATAACAAATACACACACACATGTAGCTATGGTTCTATAGAGGGTAGATAGAAATGGATCCTACGTAGACGTGGAGTCAAGATGACTAATTAAATAATAAAGGACATAATAAGAGATAGAAGGCAATCGGCATAAACTAGTGTTATGTAAAAGTGTATAATTACCACTCATTAGAACATAATCTAGCTTAAAGGACGGGTACCGGTGCTAGGCGTGTTTAGTGATGACAAGGACACTTGACTTCAAATGTGTCAAACCTTGGTCAATAGTTATATGACTTATTATATTTTGTTATTCCGGTGTGAGTTATATCATTAGTTCTTTGATATGCATTCTTTTGTTTTATTTGCAACATACCAAACCAAAAATCATACTTTGGTGGACTTGGGTTTTTGATTTAGAGAAAATTCAAGCCTACTGAGGTGTGGATTGTTATGTGGTGTCCTAATACCTGACATATTATCACTAGCATGCATGTGGTTTTTGATGAGAATGTTATGTTGAAGGTGGAGCCTATATCAATTGATGATACTTTGAGAATGGTTTCAGAAAAACAAACCGAAGGAAAATCATCACTATTTTCATAAGTCACGGATGATGTTTCCAATGGCACCTTGGTTGATGAGGATAATTTAGAAGTTCAGATTTAAGGTGGAGATCAATCTCAATCTAAGCTCATCCGTGAAAAGAAGAAGCCTAGAAAGCTTGATGACTTTATGAGACTTAGTATTGAAGATGTGAATTTTGATGATATGACAGCTTATGCACTAAATATTGTTCATGATGAGCCCAAATACTATAGAGCTAACAAATTGATAAAGAGCACCTGAGTTATACGTTAAATTCTAATAGAACGGTAATAAAATTTGTTGATTTGTGTGTGCATTGGATTGTACAATTCAATGGAGTACCGAAGGGCATTGTGAGCAACATATAACCATTACTCGCAAGTGAATTTTTGAAATACTTGCAAGAGGCATTGGGGACGGAGTTAATTTTTAGTATAGGTCATCACCAACAAACTGATGAGAGTGAATCATAAACTGGAGGATCTTTTATAAGCTTGCATACTTGACTTTAGAGGCTCGTGAGAGGATCATTTGCGCTTAGTATAGTTCGCATATAACTATAGTTATCAATCAAGCATTAGTATGGTATCGTTCAATGCTTTACATGGTCGACCATGCAATAACCCTTTGTGTTGGTGCGAGATGGGGGAGAAACTGATACCTAGGTTAGAAATGATTAAGAGACTTTGGAGAAGATAGAAATCACTTGAAAATGAATGAAAGCTGCACAAGATAGGTAAAAGAGCTATGATGATAAGAAGAGATGTGACATAGAGTCTATGTTGGTAGTATGGTGTTTGTCAAAGTTTATCCATTATGAAATGCGGCTGGATTCGGTAATAAGGGGAAGGTAGCATCGAGAATTATTGGACCTTTTTTAATACTTGAGAGGATTGGGAATATTGCATACAAAGTTACCTTAAAAGATTGCATGTGTGCACAACGTATTTGCATGACGTAGGTGTTATAGCTGCATCAGATTGATTTGATGATTTTGAAATAGAACCTGAAGCATTAAGACCTCATAGGCCTATTCATATAGTCAAGCGGGGTGCTAAGCATCTTAGGAGGAAGACCTTAAAGCTTGTAAAGGTGCAGTAGACAAAAAGTGAAGGTGATAGTACTTGGCTGACCAGGGAGAGCATGAGAACTGCTTATCCGGAGCTCTTTGCTTGGTATGATTCTATTATCGCATTCACAACCACATTTGGTATCTTATTTGCTTTTCTAGTATATTATATTCATGATAGGATGTTATTCTATTTAAACTATTATGTTTGATGTTATGCATGCTTGTTTGGTTGTTATATTGGTTGTGTTTGACGTTGGAATTATTAGGGAAGGAGTGGAGGAAGAGAATGTAAAGACCCACACTTTTATATATCAGTAAATAGTTAAAATATTATTTAAAAAACCAAAAGACTTTAAAATGAGCAAAAACTTTGGATAACGCAGTAATTTGACAGTTTTGACTCTTAAAATAAATTATGGACACTTTCGATCCAGAAAAACTGCAATGCGCATTAATTTTGATAGAAGAAAATTTTCAACTTAAAATCTATTCCAAATAAAAGATATGATGATTTCTCAATCCACTAAGCGGTCATAATAGTAATTTAGCCTAGTCATTTAGGAGATATCACAGTTTTAAGTTAGATAGTTTTTAGGTAGTTTTTGGTAATTATGCCCACTAACGCAATTTCAGCTTGATTAAGCAATTTTAGAAATTGTGTTGATCCCAAGGTTAGTGTAGCCCCAAAATCACTTTCTCATCTTTCTAGAATAGATCTAAACCTACATTAATCTTATCTCTACTTAAATCATCATTAAACCACACTATCTTTAGCTAAGAACTTGAGATTAAGGCAATGCAAGCCCAGGGATTAATTAGGATAACCAAAACATCAATTTGGAAGCGAAATTTAAGATCTTGGCTACGTGAATTCGGATTTTCCTGGGTTTGGCTTTATTTTGTCAATTTTTCATCGATTGGTTAGTGATCTATGATTCTTTACTTATTATATATGCAAATATATATTTAAATTTTCATGCATTTTTATTGATAAATTTATGATTTTCATAATTGACTTGATTTTAATGAGAACAAAATTGGGTTTTGATGCTTTTAAGTGTTTTAAATCATTTTTTATATGTTATGGATATGCACATGTATGTTAGGGCTTATTAGTATTTTTTTATGCTTGAATGACTTGATGTGATGCTTCTTGTTTTACGCTTGCATGTAATGGTTAAATAGATGAAACATTCATGTATAATAAATGAAGATGAGATATTATATGGGCAAGAATCTTCAAGTGTAGATGGAATCTATTCGAAGGAGACTTTGATTCAATTACATGATGTTGGAAGATCCGTAATTGTAGAATATGCTTCGATGGATCAACTCTAGAGAGTTTGGAGTTAGATTGATACAATGAGAGATGCATGTATATCGATGATGCCATAAAGAGTTGGATCGATGCAGAAATGGCGAAGGCAAAAGAATTAGCTGAAATTGGCTAAGTATATGGATCGTCACCAATTCATATGGATTGGTGTCGATCCACACTAAAAGTGGAAGTTAGATTATTGGGGCTTTGGGACTTAGAGGAATCGGTCGTAAGAAGACTTGAAGAATTTTAGCTGAGTAAATGGATCGGCATCAATCCATATAGACCAGTACCAATCCCTCAAGATTTTGGATTTGGCAATAATTTTCTCGAAATGCAAAGATAAATGGATTTTCGCTATGTACAGACTTGTATCAATTTATGCTACAGTATCAAACTACTGTGAGCTACGGTATGAGGCTAGCAGAAGCATTTAGGGATCATTCGAGCATACTAATTCTATGAATTGATGGTTTGTGGAGTGGAACAAAGGGGTTCTACTATTGTTATGTGTGCCATGGGATCGTTGTGACTCAAGGTTTTGATATATACTCGTAATGGAGTAGGCGGGGACGCTCACAGAGGATAGTCTAAGTGTATCCATATCATTAAACCATCACGATGGATCTAGTTCCTAAGCATTTGTGTTGGCAAGGATTTGAGTATCGATGTAGTTAGATGTTGAGTAGTCGCTAACCATCGGAGTGAGTCATCTGAGTTATCATATATCCAATGATATTGAGTATGAGAGATGCGAGATTGTGTGATGGTTGTTATGATTGCTATGGTTATCTGGTGATGTAGATATTATCGAGTCTAATACCTTGGCACCCTAGTTGCACTTAGAGGAGTAGTCATACTGATGACACCATATTAGCATATATTATACTTAGGGGCATTTCACCAGAAGGACAAACTTTGCAGTCCAATTAGTTTCTAGGACACACATTCAAAGAAATTACTTTCAAGGCCAAAATCAGCAGAATAATTACTTTCAAGGACAAAGTCAGCAGTCCAATTACTTTCAAGGGCATAATTTCATAGGTTTTACGCCCTAGAAACTAATTATTTTACATTTTGTCCTTGAAAGTAATTACTTCAGTTGTGTGTCCTAGAAACTAATTCCACTTGCTAAAGAGGCCCTTGTGGCTAATTTCGACTTATATTTATGTGCTAACTTGTTGGTTGCAGGAGAAAGTCAGGTATGACTTTCCATACTATATGCTCTTATTACGGTATATTGACTTTATATCCATTTTTGAGACTATAAATTGTTCATACCAGACTATTACCCAAGGTTATTTACATAATTACATTGCATCTTATATTCTCAAGTACTATTAAATGAGTAGATTGGGAGATACGTATGGCGATAGCACATTGAGCTATGTAGAGGATGAAGCAGGAGGTTACATTTTCTTATATATGCAATTTTATGGAGTCGTTGCTGCTGTGTAGTTATATGGAGCTATTAGCGGTGCTATTGTATATAGAAATAGTTTTATTATAGAGTTATGATGTACTGGAGATGTATAGACATATATTCTGCTTTGTATAATCTGATGAACCTGTGCTGCACTTTGATTATATTTTTGGTTCATTTGATTGTGTTGTTGTCTTATATGTTTTATATCTATATTGATATAATATTTTTTATGTGTTGTGAGATATATTATAGGTTATCATATTGATTGATCGATTGTTTAATCTTTGACAATTTCCCTGCATTGACCGGGTACCGCTTGTAACGACCTGTATTTTTCATGTCGAAGGATTGTAAACTATTATTTTTAAATCCATATTGGGTCGTATTTGGATATCACTTTAGATAATGTTGAGTACTAACTTTTTGACCTTTACTAATTTTATCAGATTATTCTGACCTCGGTTTATATTTTCTAACATTTTTGGTAGCTATACATATTTCACCGATATACATACATCAATCGACACCCGATAATTTTGACGAACGAAAAATGTCCTTAGGTTAAGAAAAAGTGTGATAGCCATGCATTTGAAGAATTTTTGAGATTGGATGTTCTGGAAGAATGTACAACTTAAAAATCCCCAAAAATAGCCACTTGAGGCACAGTCTTGGATTCTGATGAAACTTATACCATTAGAATGAGAAAATTACAACGGGTTGCGCTGTCGAAGAATGTCGCAGTCCAAGATTCCTAGAAGCCATACGACCATAAAACATGCACTGTAACTTTGGAAATAAAAGAAAATAATGGGCTTTCAAACCATAACCCTACTCACTACCCTATAAATACTATCCCATCACTGTAGCAGCATATCCCATCCTCATTTACGTTACTTCTCCCTCCTTATTAACCCATCTCCCACTTCATATCTTCTCTTCTTTTTTAAGAAAATGATCATGGTTTTGAATGAAACAAAACCCATGTCTCTTTTTTTTTCTGGGAGCTACACAACCACGGCTTCGGTTCGACCCAATTCCGATCGTAGTGGTCGAAAATTGCGGATCCAACGAAGGAAGTGATTTTTGAGGTCATCCAAAATGAATTTAAAGGATATGGTTATGTTCGTAGTGAAGATAGGATTAGAATAGTACTAAAATGATTTGTTTCACGCTTTGATGAGGGAGAATGGAGTTGAATGGAAAGATTACCAGAGATGAACTTTTTGGCGATGTAACCATAGGGGAAATCGATTATATGGGTATCTTCATCTCGGCAAGGGTAGTTTAAAAACATAGATCATTTAAGGCATAGAGGAACATGGTGGTTTTTGTAAGGTTTAAATGTTTGGAAATAAAATGGGGTTGGCCACATTTTTGGCCATTGCAGGAGGCGCAATCGTTAGGGGAGCGGAGTGGCTGGAGTGGTGCAGTGATGTCAAAGAGTGCTAGCAATGGCGGTTGTATGTGGTTCAATGGTGGAGTAGGCAGTGTACGTAAAGGAGAAAAAGAAAAAACAAAAAAAATAAAAGAAAACAAAAAAGGGTCATGACGGTGGTGGGAGTTGACCGGAATCAATAGCAGCGGAGGTACAGTGGAGTACAGTGGTTGGCAAAGCGAGGTGGCAAAATAGTTGTTGTTTAATGGTTGGGGTGATGTGGGAAGAAGCTAACATGAATGGAGTGTGGGTAAATGAACATGTACATGAAATTGGAGGAGGAAAAGAAATGGCGTGGGCATATGTGAGGTGAGAGAGAAGGAAATATGGGTGTAATTAACTAAGTTAATTAGTGATTAGCTAAGTTAGTTAATTAATTAATTTAAATTTAAATCTTATATTTTCCATATCTCTTACATAAGAGGTCCGATTTAGATGGGGTTTCTTATGTTGCACTCGTATTGGAGCCCACTACAACTTGAATCATGATTTTGTAGCTTTTGTTAAGATGGGTGATATTGTATATCGCCATACTATGATTATTAGTATAATAAAAATGATGTTTTGAAATGATTTCCAACTTCAAAACATGATTTTTAGTACAATTAAACCACACCTAACTTTATAAAAGAATTTTAAAGTGTTTAAAATCGGATGTCACATATGTTCTTATGGATTTATATTTTTTGAAAATCGCTAGATTTGAGCTATTTTGATATGAATCTGAAATTGGTTGATATAAGTGTATTGTATATGTCGTATGTAGACTATGTTGGCTAAATGTATGCTTATTGGTTGTATGTATGCTTATTTTCTTATTTTGGTTGAAAATGTCAATTAATAGATGATATAGCGTTAGGAAATATCCCATAAGATAGAGTTTCATGTACATCGATCGAATGCACCAGGATGGAAACTCATATGGATGGGATAGAGTTCTGTGCATATCCATACATTATGGAAAGTCAAACGAATAAGATAAGTATATGGAAGAATATTGGGATGCATGCTGATCGATCTGAAGGGGATATACGATGAACTTAAGCATGTGCTTCGGGCTTCCGGATAGACGCCAGACATTTTCACTTGGTTTGTACTCAGACATTTTTGGCTAAGTACACAAGAAAAGTGGTCAATACCGACCACTCTGAAGTGGTCGATACCTACCACTATTGATAATAGCCTATTTGGCCAATCTTTGACGTGGATGATAAGGAGGCTTAGGGGAGCGCAACATAATGGTTTGTTCATGTGGACGACTCTTGATTTTGATGTTATTGCTCTATGGTGAGCGAGTTCGATTGTGAAGAGATGTCATGACTTTTCCATGTGATGACTTAGGACTTTGAGGATGACGACTTGGTGATGATGGAGTTGTGTTCCGATGACGATGACTCGATGTTGATGGAGCCATAATGATGATCCACCAGGGTGGGTTCGAGGAAGGGAACTCGTGAATAGAACGTTGAAGGATTTTATTGCGGAAAGTTGAATGTTGAAAGGTTCTATTATGATGAATGGAAACAAATCCAGTGAGGAAGGTCTTAGATACGCATGCAAAGGAAATATTTATACTACGAGTGTTTTCTAATGTACTCATAAGCAAGGGTATTGTGATGATACTAATTGGGTACTTTGTCAGCTACTCTTGATTGTTGAAGGGATCCCTTTACCATAGAAAGTTGAAGGGATCAAGTGTTAGTATTTGGCTAGTGTTCGAGTATATAGAAATCCGATATTTTTTCATTAATCCCTGATAGAGGAATGGTCGTACAAGTTATCATATTTCCAAATCACATTGAATGACAGTGAGGATTGTTTAATGGATGCTATATTTTCTATGTTTTTTCATCGCTCGAGGGATGTCACATGATGTAGATATCCAAGAGATCGATGCCTAGACAATCAATGTGTACCTGGATGTTTGTACACTTTACGATGTTGGTAGATTAGCATATTATTATTACATGATAACTCTTTGGATGTAGGGATAAGTCAGGTAAGATTCTCCATACCCAATATCCTATAAACTATATCGACTTTCATAGTATTTTGAGATTGTTTATCGCTCACACCAGACTACTGTCTGATCAAGGTTTTATGCTTTGCTTCTTATTATTTTGGGTACTCTTAAATGAGTAGCTGTAGGCGATGCATGGAACTATATAGATGGATGAGTAGGAGGCGATGCTTTCTTGTACTTATATTCAGACTTATTATTGCTTATTCCGCTATATGACACTATGGAGCTTAGACAGTGTTCGTTTATTTTATTTAGAGAAAGTTTATCTTTTGCGTTTATTATTAGTTGTATAAACTCTACTGCTGCTTTGGATAATTATTGAATCTGTGTACTCTGATTTTGTGGTTTATTCGGTTATTACTTTCTTGCCTGTTTTATATCTATGATGATTATTATATTTTATTCGATGCACCATGAGATATGCGACAAGTCCTATGATTGCTTTATTTGCTTTACAACCTTGACAATAGTCCTATATTGGCTGGGCACCGTAGTAGTGCAGCCTATATCTATATTGGGTATTGGAAGTGTTGGGCAATCATCAAACCACTACAACGCACTATTTTACTGTTGATATTAGTATGTTGGTTATCGGAAGTGGAGGGAGGTCGTCATAGAATAGGTGTGTATTGTCTAGATTTCGGTATAAGTATGAACTTTATATACTTCAAACTTAAAAAATTTCAATAAGCATTGAATTAGTTTTTCACTAACTATAATTAAAAAATATGGACATTTTGGAAATCCTAAATTTAGATTTATGTTTTGATTTGATTTTCATGTTCGGTTCGTTGATTTAGTTGGAAAGTATTTTGCTTTATCCAAAAAAATTACAAAATATTATGGCATTGTCAAACTGTGCAGTTAATGCCCCGCTATAACCCTGTTATATCTCGTAGTGGATTTCTACCGCTACGATTTTTCAATATAGCCCCAAATATAGCCTTTCCGCTTTAAGCCCCGCTATTTCCGCTATATCCCATTATTCCCGCTATATTTTGCTATTTCCGCTATATCTTATTTAAAACCAATGAATTAAAAATGAAATTTATACATTATGAAAATTATGAAATCAATTTATTAAATTGAATTTTTAATCTATTTTCAGAAATGAAAATACTTTACTATTCTACTAATTTCAGTTATGTTATATAACAGTTTTACGTTTATTTACAGTATATTCGCACATATTTTTATTTAAAATTATTTATGTATTAATTATAATTCAATTTAATGTTAATTTTTCATTTAACTACCATTTATATATTTGTAAAAACATTAAGTACGAGTTTTATAAGCTATTTTAGAGTCATCCGCTATATCCTGATATATCCTCGCTGTATCCCCGCTATGACTTTTTGCACCTCCACCGCATTGAATCTGCCGAGCGCTTTAACTGCACAAATGTCAAAACACATTAAAAATTTATTATAAGTAAAAATACCATCTTTTACAATAAAAGAAGAAGAAAATATGTAGGTTCGCTTTAAAGAAGATAAGTAATACCGTACATCACATTTTAGAAACCGTGTTTATTTGATAGCGGCCATGTTAATATTCATGTTCTAATAGTAATGTTATCACTTCCATAACTTCCTCTACATTGCAAGATATTCCCACTTCTTTGCCATTTTTATTTGATAAGGACCACACTAACACAAATTAATATATGTTTTTATAAATCCATATTAGTGTTTCTGTTACCTAATGCATAAGGGATTATCCGTAATTTTTTCCATGTTTCCTCTTACCTATAATTTATATCATATATTCCACCTTCCCAAAATGATGAAAACCCCATTTTAAATTATACTATTCTAAAAACGTTAGAAACATTAAAGAAGTTTTTCTACAGTAGATGCGTATGAGGACCATAGAAGCAATTTTGGTATCTCTAATATATCAAGATAATCAGTGTGTAACTGCCGAGTACCTACAACGCTCAGATTCACACCTAAAAGTGGTGTTGATAATGCAGATGCTGTTGATGGTGAAATGTTTTAAGGTAAAACATAAAATATCTATAAAAATGTAAACATTCTGAAACTCACAACAGAAGGAATAAATATTATACTAAAAATACCATAATCCCAAATAAATAAAACAAACTATAACTAATAGTCTATAGTTACAAAATATCTCTAAATATTGAAAAAGGAAACAGTCTGAATATCTAGGAAATATCAAATAAATAAATTGTAAATAACTAATAGATAAATAAATGCACATCTCCATTGCATCATCATATCTCTGAAATCACCACCAGTCCTCTCGACGTACTAATCAATGCGAAACAAAAAGGGAAAATGATAGAATGGGTCAGACATAAGCCTTATGAATGAAACACTTCATATAAATGTATAGTCTAATAAGCTAGTAAAACAATACCTATGCTCGAAAATCATATCATAACTTATGTCATCTGCACCCTACAAGTTATATAAATATGATATAATACTATGGGAATAATAGTCAATTCATATGCTAAGGTTTCCTAAAATAGTAACCAGTGTCCTAATGCATCTCCTTTTGTACCCCTATTGAGGATCATACTCCTAACTCGGTAATGCAAACAATAGGCATTAGAATAAAACACCAACTCATATGCCACTATACACCACACTATTAGGATAAGACCCTAACTCGTATGTCTAAACATGTGCACACTATTAAGATTAAGTTCCAACTCGCATGTCGACTATATGCGACACTATTGGGATAAAGTCCCAACTCACCGTCTCCAAACCGTACGCTACACTATTAGGATAAAGTCTGAACTAGCCATCGCCAAATCACCTGTGATAGGTCGACCCTAACTCACTGTCACTAATCATATGTACCATTATTAGGATCAAGTCCTAACTCACGTGTTGAACTGTGTGCTACATTATTGCTATCAAGTCCCAGCTCACGTGTTGAACTGTATGCGACATTATTGCTATCAAATCCCAACTCGCCATTGCTAATCATATATGACACTATTGAGATCAAGTCCCAACTGCCATCGCAAAATGTCAATTTTACAACTAAAGACTAATTTCCTTATATGTATACCGAAACACCTAGATGGAAACAATATAATGAATCTATCCGAAATAAGGCACTTTTTTGAATTATCTTAGAACACAACAAATAAATAACAAAATGCTCCACGTCTCACCACGATCACGATGTTGTGTATGAAAAATAGGTCATATGCAGAAGTTATAAGCATTTGAAGGTCAATGGCATTTACATACTTTAATATAAAAAATTAACTATTCGTTTAATTTTCTATTCTCGGCTACTACAATATTGGGTTGACCCCGATCAAACTCGTATGCCACCTTCTACCACTCATTGCCGCCGCTACAGGTATCCAGCTACTGATTCCATGCCACTATTGGGTTACCTTCGCCGTGTTGCACTCAATGCCACCATCCCTTTCACCTCATATTGCAACATCAGCCACCTAGCCACCGCCACGTTGTCATCGGATTCTGGCAAATCGAACGTTGGTTCCCGTGATCCAACCACATCGATCAACTCCCCTTGCTATCCCCTTCACATATATACCCTTCGATTGTCCTACCACCATCGTTTCACTATTTAATTGTAATTAATGGACCACATTTATCGAACTTCCAATGCATTCTCTGATTAATCCGTTAACCTAATTAATGAATGATACCACCAGGGGATTTAAGCCGTCGAGTACTACAATTTTGATATATAATAGGTTGAATTTGGGGTACTTTTACGTTTTACACTTTTATCAAAACAAATTTACTTATTTAATCAACTAGCCAATGCATATTACATCCTAATCATGAATTATTACTAATTAATATGATTGCTATATGATTTCATCATTTATAATTTGATTTAGGACCATAAGAGATGAATATTATCTTATACCCAATAGGAAGAGCAGCACTCACCGATTATGCATGCATCTTTTCTGATTCCATGTGAATTTTCCTTCTCCTTCGCTAGCCTGATATGTCTTGTTAGTGATATTTTTCATCTCACAACACCAATTTTCTAGTGGTTTGCTGATTACCCTATTTGTATTGAATCAAATTTAAGTAATATTACATTTTCCTTTAACATAGTAATTATGCACTACAGATTGCTTACACAATTATGAAGAAGCACTTTAATTATTTGTTAAAAATGTCTAGGTTGGTTTGAGTACCGGATTTAGCAAAATGAAAGTTACATATAATCTACTAAAAATGGAAAGTAATAAATGCAATAAAAGTAAAGGACATAGAAATTTACGTGGTTTGAATTTCAGAAAATACTACGTCCATGAAACAATTTTATTATTATCTTTCTTCTTCCCAGTTGCCCCCATCGTCTAGCGGTTCAGGACATCTTATAATGATTTTAATGGCAAAAAGAGTACAAGTGTATAAGATAAATTTAAAAAAAAATTAATCAAAGGCCCACTCCTCTTTTATAGTACTTTTCTACTTATAACAGAAATTCTCTCATAGATTGTTGATGTTACCTCTCTACATCCTTCCTCCACCGTCTGATGTTGCCACATTCCTTCCATCAATTGATTGTCATAACGTACACAGATTATTGATATAGCCATAGGCAAGAAAGTTTGTTGTTGGTGGGAAGATATGGATTTATGCGGGATGATTTGAGTTTGAATCTTTTGGCGAGAAGTTTGGGTGTTCCCGGATGGTCTTCGTGGGATATTCCCTTTCTTTTTTGACCTGCGCACCTTAGTTAGTGCTACTCTTGGTATTTTGGTCTAGGATCAAGCTTAATGGTTTCTCTGAGGAGAAAAGCAGGAGTAGCTCTCTTTGAGGAGAGGTTGTATCTTCATAAGGAATGGTGGAGTGTTGTTCTAAGATAGCGGTGCAGTTTCTTGGTGTGTAGCTGATTATTATACCTTGTATTTGAGCAGTTTAAATGGATCATGAAATGCAACTTAGTTAAAGTAAGTAGCTAATAGGGTAAGACTAATCTAATTTGTTATCGTGTAAGAGTTTTTCGAAGGTGTATTATCATGGTACATTAGAGGTCTATTATCGCATGATAACTTTAGCACAGTTTTAGTTTGTTAAATTGCAATTTTGGTTCAATTCAATTCGATTAACCTTTTCACTGCGTGGATCAATTTTGTTAGGTTTTTTATTTATGTAGTCATTGTGGTACTTAGACATAGTTATGTATTTATGGAAATGTAGCATGCCTACATATTTTGTTATGGTTTATTTGTGTTGTGCAGTTGGTTTTATGCAGTAGACTGATATTATGATGTAGTTTTATTATATTTAAAAAAAATAGTTTCATAAATTATGGGGCAAGCCCTAGTGACGGTTTCTGGCATAGGAGATGACGGTGTCATCTGAGGGTATTACAATGTAGTCTTTGGTGAAGATGTCGGTGAACTCTAGATGCGTGGATTCTGGGAAGCTTATACTTTCCTTTTTGGCGGTGCAGTTCTTATTTATATTTTTGTCTATTTTGTTTACCAAGCTGCGTCTCATCTCCAAAGCAACATAGTTCGTTATGTGATTCATGCCGATATTTAGCATAATATTTCATACAAACACAGGGTATGAGTTCACTTCAGGGCTATGATATCTGCTGGTTATAGTGTTGTAATTATTTTAAATGCTTTGGATATACACGGTCATTTCATGGTATGACTTACTTTCTTTTTTGGGGAGACTGCTGCATTATGGGTTTGGCCGATCTTTTAATCATGTTAACTTTACTTCACTAGACTTTGCGTGTTATCCCGTCTTTTGGCAAGGCCGTGATGCCAGGAACTCAACTGGAAACCAAGGACATTCCATCCCGAAGATCGGTTACACGTAGGTTTGCTATGGATATCGATAAATTTTGTCCAAGTCTGGATCGAGCTACAATTGACAAGACATGACAAGCAAAGCTATGAAAGCCAACGTTCCAAATTTCAAGTCAATCGGAGTTTGTATGCTCAAGATATGATTGATGCAAACTAAGGAAATCAACACAATCGCATCATTTCGTATCTGTCATCATGCATCCATCTGTTCGTATCCATCCACTGAAGAGCCTTGTTCGAATCCATCAAGCTTCGGTAGTTCGTATCCAGGAAACCACTGTTCGTATTTAAGGCCAAGCAAGGCCTCTATCTGTTCGTATCCACCACACAATCGATGTGAACAGTTCTACTTAGATCGATATGAACAGAGCCACGGCACTCGATACGAACAAGGCAACACATTTGATCGATACGAACAAAGCAGTACGGCCGATCGATACGAACAAAGCAACAATGATCGAGTCGAATAGACCCTCTCTGATTGATACGAACAAAGTAATTGTGAATCGAGTCAAACAAGAATAGATACGAAGAAAACAACATACGAGAAGCCCAAACTTGCATCAATTCGAACTGGTCGATACGAAGTGCATCGATTCAAACTGGTCGATACGAAGTGTATCGATTCGAACTGAACAGCCTACCGAAGACTTGAATTCGCATCGATCATAACTCATAATCCACAAGTCCAAATGCCATCAAATTTTCACAGAAGCTTGCGTACATCATCAACAATGTTCATGCTCAATTTCGACTCGATTGGGACAAATCTTGATCGATACGAAATTGGTTCGTATCGATTACATACCGAGTGCAAATCACGTGGGATCGATCGCGTGAGCCCACACACATGCTAGAAGAGGTCTCCCGAGATTTGAGCGAGATATTTGCAGCCTACGCCTATAAATAGCATCCCAGAGCCTATAGAAAAGGGATCTTTTGGCTCTTCGACGTCCAGACTCTGCTGGATTCGCCATTGTATTCAAATTCCATTATTGTACTCGAGATTTACTGCTGTAATTCGCTGTAACCAGCAATCAAAAGTTAATAAAGATCAATCATTTCATAGTGGACGTAGGCAACGTGCCGAACCACTCTAAATTTCTGTGTTTCTACGTACTTTTTTATTTGTTTTTGAAGTGTTTGTTAGATAATCCTCTTTTTCCATTGAATTTCTTCATTTTATCTCTTCAACCCCTTCCGAAGAGTGTTGTGCCCAATTTTGGTACAAACACTTTGGTGCTTTCACTGAGAAAAAACCCAATTTTTTCCTTCTGCTCATTGGATCTACTACCGATATCGGATTGCAAACATCCAAGGAGAAGATCCAGATCTCAATTTCAAAAGTTCTTCCATCCTATTCAGATTTGCTACAAGTCTAGGAGAGAGCTTCATCATCCTTCATCGTTAACACAAGGACTACTTCCACAGCTGCAGATCCAGAAGGACGGGACAGACAGAATCCCGTACAGCCGCTTCCAACCGATCAGAATGCTACCGGACCATCAGATCCGCAAGGCTCTGTCACCAGGGAAGAATTTCATATGTTAATGCAAGAATTGAATCAAAGCCGCCAACAGCTCACTCAACAGCTCCGTGCTAATGCGGAGCTAACCAACCAACTGAACTGTCAATGACGAAGGAGATCCAGGAGGGATCAGGCTTCCTATACATCCACTGAAAGTTCAGCCTCTTCTGATTATCATCACAGATCTACACGCCCACGGCTAGACGGAAGTTACACATAGGCCACTGGGCATCAGCATACATTGAATGTTAGGCAACTGAGAATTGGCCCGTCAACCAGCCATCAGACTGGACCCTCCTCCCGAGGAGGCGCTACCCCCACATCATATTACTGATAATCGTACTACGACAGCTACTGATTTGGGCGCTGAGACCCGAAATCGGACAGATCCGAACCATCACCAGCGTTAATACCATCCTGAGCCTTATGTCCTCGAAGACATAGAACCAAGGAGGCGAGACATGGACCGTCGACAGCGACCGGCCCCTCCTCGCATTGTGGAACCCGACCACACCTTGGCCCAACATGCTCAAAATGTCCAGATGCCTGACCTGCCAACAATTATCCGTCAAATGATCCGTGAAAGTCAGGGTCTTAGCAATGACGACTGGGGAATCTCCCAAAGTCATACCCCTTTTACTGATGAGATACTCTATGCTGACCCACCTCGGCGATTTTGGATGCCGACTTTACCCGTTTATGAAGGGAGCTCTGATCCTAATCAACATATCTTAAAGTATGAATGGTTGATGAATGCTGCACAAGCTGATGATGCAGTCAAGTGCCGAAGCTTCCTGATCTCTCTGGGGGGCATAACAACTATGTGGTTTACCCGACTGCCACCTTGATCTATTTCATGCTTTGATCAGTTGGCAACCAAGTTTATTGAGCAATTTCGTATGCATGTCACGAGACCGAAGGATGTTAATACTTTATCTAGTGTCACTCAACCTACTCGAGAGACACTCAGGCGTTATTTAGAGAGATTTCATGCTGCATGTGCTGAGATCAGCAACCTAAATGATAACTCTATTCTTATGGCACTAACTAAGGGGATTGAGCCCGATTCTTAGTTCGACAAATGGTTGGTTGGAAAACCCACTACATCATTGGACCGTTTCTATTCCAAGGCAGCTCAATTATTGAGAAGGGAGGATGCGAAACAGTCTAGGAAGAAGGATGATGTGGGGCCCAGTGTGGAAGGAATTCAAAGTAATATTACTATTAAACAATCCGAGGAGAGTTCCGGAAAAGTGCAATTAAACATTCAAAATAAACAAGATCAGCAAAAAGGCAATGGTAACCAAAATAGAAAACAGGATCAAAACCGTGGTCCACGATGTAGAGCTCCTATGTTTGATAATTATACTCCTCTGAATACGTCGCTGGAGAACGTATATCTACAAACCTGCAATACCATTCATTACAAGAAGCCTTCTCCGAAACAGTCATCGGAGAAGCAAATTCAAACGGGGAAGTTTTGTAGATTCCATGAAAGCTACAGCCATAACACAAATGAATGCCGTCACTTGCAGGATCTCATAGAAAAGTTGATAAGAGAGAGGAAGTTAGAACAGTTTGTGCGGGCGCCGCAGTCTGGAGGTGCGGGCCCATCGAATCAAAATCATGTACCAAATCCGGCTAGACAGGAGGAACCCGCTCGTACTGGCGGGAGATTGGTGATAAACACTGTTAGTGGTGGTCCTCATCCAACAGACCGAAGTTGGAAGGAAATGGAGTCGTATGCCAGCTCTATCAGGCATGCGGACTTTGAATGTTGTAGTAATTCTGAAGATGGGGCTCCGGCCAAGCAACAACGAACGATGGCAGATGACATCATATTTCGAGGTCGGGATGCCGACAGGATCGAAGCCCCCACTATTGATCCACTTGTCATATCAGCTCAAGTAGGTCCTGCTTGGATGAAGAGGATCTTGGTAGACAGCGGAAGTTCTGTGAATATCTTGTTTAAACGAGCCTATGACCAGATGAGAATGGAGACTAAAGACTTGAAGCCGTGTCAGTCTCGTATCCATGGCTTCAACGGGAGTGCAACTATACCCACTGGAGTGGTGGAATTGCCAGTGGAGTTAGGAATTGGTGAACGCCGGAGAGTCCGAATACTGCAGTTTGTTGTTTTGGATATAAACTCCCCATATAATGCTTTCTTGGGCCGACCAGCCCTAGCTAAATTCAGAGCTGCCATCGCCCCATGGTGTTTGACTTTGAAATTCCCTACCGTCAATGGTGTCGGAGTTGTTCAAGGGGATCAGGCCGTAGGACGAGCCTGTTACGTTGCTGAGCTACGCGAGGCGCAGCGAAAAGAAAAAGGAAAGGGCGTAGAGGAATCTCTCTGCGTCCGCTTTGCTGATAATTGACAATTAGCACCTAGGCCCGGGCCCGGGCACCCCAACCAATTCCAAAGAGATCTTGACCCGAGAGACACCGAAAGTGAAAACGAAAGTAAAGACAGTCAAGCTTCTCCGGCCGAACTAACGATCGATGTTCCAATCGACGATAGTGACGACTCGAAAATGATAAAGATTGGATCTCAGCTAAGCCAATAAATGTAAGAGGAATTGGTTGAATTTCTCCGGGTAAACCTTGATGTGTTTGCCTGGACGCACTCTGATATGTGTGGGATCTCATCGGACATCGCAAGCCACACATTGAATATTGACCCGCGGTACGTCCCGGTCAAGCAAAAAAGGCGTGGTATGGATCCAAAGAGATCTACCGCCCTTAAAGAAGAAGTAGATAAGCTTAAGACGAATGGGTTCATTCGAGATGCATTATACCCAGAATGGGGGTCCAATCCTGTACTTGTCCGAAAGCCAAATGGGAAATGGAGAACATGTGTTGACTACTTAGACTTGAATAAAGCTTGCCCCAAAGATAGTTTTCCACTTCCACGAATTGATCAACTTGTAGACTCAACGACTGGACATGAACTTTTATCCTTCATGGATGCATACTCTGGCTACAATCAAATACCCATACACTTGCCCGACCAGGAGAATACCAGCTTCGTAACCAATATGGGACTCTATTGCTATAAAGTTATGCCTTTTGGACTCAAGAATGCTGGGGAACCTTATCAACGGTTAGTTAATCAAATGTTCGCTAACCAGATCGGAGAAACCATGGAGGTGTATGTGGACGACATGCTAGTCAAGTCGCAATTCTCCACCGATCACATCAGAGACCTGGAGTCAATGTTTAATATCCTCCGAGAATACAGAATGAAGCTCAACCCATTGAAATGTCACTTTGGGGTAGCATCCGGAAAATTCCTTGGGTTTATCGTCAATGCTCGAGGAATCGAAGCCAATCCCAAAAAGATTTGGGCGATCAAAAATCTTGAAACTCCGAAAACTATAAAGCAAGTCCAGAGTCTCAACGGGAAAGTAGGAGCACTGAGCAGGTTCATTTCAAAATCCACTGACAAATGCATTCCCTCCTTCGATCTGATCCGAAAAGGAAAACGAAACTTTGAATGGACTACGGAATGTGAGGGCGCATTCCGACCACTAATCCAACATCTCTCCACACCGCCAATTTTGTCAAAGCCTATCGATCACGAGAAATTGTACATTTACTTGGCAGTATCAGAAAATGCAATCAGTGATGCCTTAATTCGGGAGGAAGACCGAATACAAAGGCCGGTCAACTACATAAGCAAGCGGCTAACCGGAGCTGAGAGAAATTATCTGAAGCTAGAGAAATTGGCTTATTGTCTTGTTGTTGCCTCGAGGAAGCTCCGTCTGTATTTCCAGGCTCATCCGATCACCGTTTACACCGACCAGCCATTATGACATGTCCTTACGCGGCCTGAGACGTCTGGTAGGTTACTCAAATGGAATATCGAGTTAAGTCAGTTTGACCTAACTTACACTCCAAGGTGAGCCATTCAAGGACAAGTTCTAGCAGATTTCATTGCTGAATTTACCATCCCAGAGGACTTGCCCGAAACCAGTGAATCTCCCAAGTATATTTGGAAGCTGCATACAGATGGTGCATCAAATGACCGTTGCTCAGGTGCAGGGGTTGTACTTGAAACTCCTGAAGGTTGATCTATATGTTATGCTCTAAAGTTCAACTTCCGTGCAACTAATAACGAAGCTGAGTATGAAGCCCTATTGGCTGGATTGAAACTTGCCAGAGATTTAAGAATCATTGCGGTGGAAATTTATTGTGATTCGCAATTGATCGTGTGTCAAGTTAGAGGGGAGTACCAAGCTAGAGATCGAAGACTGGCTGCGTACCTTGCTTAGATTCAGGAGACATTGAATCAGTTTGAATATTATGCTATTTATTACATACCACGAGAACACAACCAGAAAGCTGATTCGTTGGCAAAGTTAGTCAGTACAGGTGAAGCATAGCAAATGGGACTTATTCCCATAGATACGTTATCTTCGCCGAGCATCGATCAGATGGAAACTGATTGAATATTTGATGTCGTTTCCGAGAGGGAGTCATGGATGACTCTGTTCAGAAATTATCTCGAGCACGGAACCCTGCCAAAGCGTAAGAGTAAAAAGAGACAAATTCTTCGAAAAGCTTCGAGGTTCACTATTCAGAATGGAGTCATGTATAAAAGAGGATACTCTGTTCCTTTACTCTGGTGTATCGCTCACGATGAAATCAAACGAGTATTACATGATGTACACGAAGGAGAATGTGGCGATCACACCGGGGGGCAAGCTCTTTCCAAGAAAGTACTTCGATATGGATATTATTGGCCGACTGTAAATCGTGATGCATCGGGTTATGTCGAGAAATGTGATAAGTGTCAGAAGTATGCTCGAATTCCTAGAGCCCCACCTACCGAGATAACACAGATGGTCAGCTCATGGCCATTCGCGGTATGGGGCATCGATATTATTAGCTCTTTACCTATAGCCAAAGGTGGTGCGAAGTACGCCATCGTAGCAGTTGATTACTTTACCAAGTGGGCGGAAGCCGAACCCCTTGCTACAATCACAACAAAGAAGGTGATCAACTTTGTAGTGCGTAACATCATCTGCCGATTTGGTCTCCCATGTACTATCATCACTGACAACGGGACCCAATTCGACAGTGCCGAATTTAAGGATTTCTGTCAACGATTCCACATTTAGAAGAAATTCTCCGCAGTCGCACACCCTCAAGCGAATGGACAAGTCGAAGCTGTAAATAAAGTTATAAAGTCTATTCTGAAGAAACGACTGGAAAAAGTCGGGGGCAAATGAGTCGATGAACTTCCTATGGCCTTATGGGCCTACCGTACAACCCACAAGTACGCGACCGGTCACACTCCATTCTCGCTCTCTTATGGTTCAGAAGCTGTTATCCCAGTCGAATTAGAAGTACCTTCTCATCATGTGACATACTACGATCCAAAGACAAATGCTATATTACTTGCTCAATCTCTCGATTTATTGGATGAGAAGCGTGAAGAGGTTGATTTGAGGGCAGCCGTACATCGAAGTCGAGTCGCCCGATTATACAATGCCAAGGTCCGACCCTGAACCTTCGAACTTGGCAATCTCGTACTCAAAAGAATTTATCCGGTCCCTTCGCATATGAAGCCAACTTGGGAAGTACCATATGTTATTGAACGAAAGCTCGGAGATGGCACATTCAAATTATCGACCGTTGATGGTCACACTCTTCCAAGAGCCTGGAACAGCGAGAGTCTTCGTCGCTACTACACATAACAGGCTCTGTTTATTTATTCAGTCTATTTCTCATTTGCAATTTGATTCTGCATTTCGAAATTAGAATTTGTAATAAGGCAACTGATTTTGCCGTATTTTCTTATTTCGGCAATAAAGTGCAATCTCTTCGGGCCAGAGCTGTGATTTACTTGAAACACTTCATATGACCATCACTATACACAGAGAGCTAAGTTCCATCATATGGTGGAATATATTCAAATAGGGAGTGACTGTGGTACGACCGGTCACTCACTAAGTGAAACCCAAGTTCTGGGACAAGCCATCGCACTAAAGTCAAAAAAGGATTGATACACGACAATCCTTTACCTAACTCCGGATTCCCAGAGTGCGAACTGGAGTATAAACTTACAAATACGGTTTCGAAGAGGGTGGATCCGTCCACCTAACGACTTAACCCATATTCGAACCAAGTTTGAGGAGGATAGACCCGTCCATCTAACGACCTCACTTGTTAACTCAGAGTGGATGTGATCCAACCATCCATGATCCTGATACACCTTCCGTTCCCAGAGTGCGAACAAAATTCAAAAACTCGCAACAGATGTGATTGACCGTCTGTTTGCCAACTCCGGATTCCCAAAGTGTGAACTGGAGTATAAACATCAACTAACTCTAAGTTCTCGGAGTGTGAACTGGAGTATAAACATCACCTAACTCTGGATTCCCAGAGTGCGAGCTGGAGTATAGGCATCAAAATGATCTGTATTCCCAGAGTGTGAACCGGAAGGTCAACATAAACACCAACTCCAAATTCCCAAAGTGCGAATTGAAGTAAAAATGTTAACTCTAAGTCACCGGAGCGTGGTTAGGGTGTAAATGCAAAACGGGTGTGACTAACCGCCCGTGAAAATAATTTAAGTCCCTGGAGCGTGGACGCATCCTTGAAACTCAAGCAGGCATGACCAACCGTCGACGCACAAGTGCGATCCCTGGAGCGTGGATACAATCATCAATAAAAGAGCGAGTGTGATTCGACCACTCGAATTCTCCTTGTTTCAACATCAATTCAACGATGCAAAGCATGATGCATTGAAGGCGAAATACGATCGTTATCCGATCTTTTCAATTCGTCCCTGAAACTGGGGGCAGAACTTAAGTGTTAATTGCTGACTGAAGCAGTACAACATCGGAGTTCAACTTAATATCCAGTCATGACTTGTGGCCGTGATTTCAAAGCTTGACGGATAACTCAAACGAGATTCAAAAGTTGAAACTTCACAAGTGTACTGAACAAGGAAGTCAAATGCTGGAACACTTAAGCAAATAAACACGCATCAAGTTCAAAACAAAATAAAGTTTCATTTCAACTATTTGTGAAAAGAAATTATGTACAAGTTGATTCCAAAATTCCTACTAGCGGGGGCCGAACCCGCATCTATACATGGCCTACAAAAGAAAATTGAAGATAAATTCCTATCTATCTACCAAAAATGAACCGAAGAAGCACGTCTACTCTCTCTCTCTTCCTTTTCGGCTTTCCCTTTGGTGTGGACCCACTGGAGCTGCCACTTATTTTTCTCTTCGAGCCTTTGCCTTTCGGCGGCTGATCTCCAGTAGGGGGCATGATATCAACTTCCTCATCCGAGCTCAAGTGTACGGGAATGCTCCCTGAAGGTGGAGTCGGAGGAACTGGATCGACTATAGGAGGCGAGATAGGCACACTGGTATCAATAACTGTACCACCAGGTGATATCATCCTTAACGGAGCCGGACCAGGTGCCACCATCCCACCTCCAAAACTACCACCATGAGCCGCTGCCTCCATTTCAGCGTCGATTTCGTCCAATAATTCTTCTTCACGAATTGCTTGGGCCTCGCTGGGAGCATCAGTGGTTGGTATTGAAGAGCCAGTAGCAGGTACACTTCCACCCATAACAAATGGTAGGTCCGCAAAGGGGTCGCTGTGATGGCCGAGGAGTTCCTCCATTATTTGTTCATCGAAAATAAGCGTGCTCCCCTGCGTTACATCAATCGGCGCAATTGTAGTTATAGTGGTCGCTTCAGTGATGACGGCCTCCTGTACTTGATGTGATTCTTGAGTTGTAGGAGGCACGATCGGTGTAACTCCAGTCACTGGATGGAGAAAAAAGGAAGACTGTTAGTAAACGCTTCAAATCAAGCTCCTGATTTTGAACAAGTATACGGAATGTTCAGAGTACCTTCCTCAATTTGTCTCGTGGACGGCTGAACGTCTTCAGAAACTAATTCTCCAGCCGAAGATAGCTACGGTTGATCCGGATTGTAAGCAGGAACTGATTGGGAATCAACCACAGGTGCGGATTCAGGCTAAGTTGGCACAGGAACTTCAGCACTTGCGTCATGATGCTCAACACCTGAACCTTCTCCAGCTTCCGAGTGTTGGGTGCCAAGCCTTTCTTTTTCGTGCGAAATCATCGACTCATGGAGAATCTTTCGTTCGTCTTCATTTAGCACACGATTCTCAAACTCATCGATTGATTCACCAAAATGCACCGCCTTCTCCTCCTCAACCAATCGGCCCTAAGCGTTGTATAAATGTGCCGGATAGTTATCAAGCCAGGCTAGATTTATGTGCCTTAGTACATTAGCGTTGTAAGTTATCAAGAGATCTTCTATATCCGTCTCAAGCCTGGACTCATCCATTTAACTTTCTCCTCGACCTCAGTCTCCACCACCCGAACATTAGCCGTTGCCGCATCCCGCTCACCCCGGAGCACTACAGCCTGTTCAAAAGCTTCTTGGGCTGCTCTATTTGCATCATCTTTTTCCTTGATGATATCATAAAATTTGGCTTTGAGCTCGTTGAGTTCTTTCAGAGCAGCATTCCGTTCAGCTGCGACCGTGGTGTTTTGGCGGCCCATCTGCTCCACCAAGGCAAAGTGTGTCTACCTCATCCTCTCCATGGCCAAATTTGCCTCATCGGCCTTTTTGGTGGCCTCTATCTCTGATTTCCGAGAGGACTCGGCTTCATCATTAAGCACTTGGACGATGTAGTCCTTCTGGGCGAGATCAGATTCTAACTTTTCGATTATTTTAGCCCGCTCGAAGGCCACCTTCGATGCTTTCTCTGCAGCCTTCGCCCACTCTTTGTACTGGGAATAAATGTCATGAATGTAATCATGCATTGTATTCTCCACCTTCGATGGAATTCTCTTTAAGTGAGGGGGAAAATGTAGGCGTCGAAGCATATATTTGGGAAATCCTTCTTTAGCTGAGCAATTTTAATAGCCCCTTCCCCAGTGGGCTCAGTGATAGCTTGCTCAGCGATGACAGGAGGCTCAACCTCAATTCTATGGCGTTGCGACTCAGACCGAGAAGCATGCGAAGATGGTTTGTGACGAGGGGGCTCTACCAGCTGTTTTCCTTGGCCCGAAGGTTGTGTAGGGATTCTAGGAGGAGGAGAGCGGGATCGGGATCGATGTCTATAGTCCCTATCTCTATCTCTCTCATGATGTTCCTGGCTAGAGTACCCGCAATCATGGTCTCTATCTTCTTCTCTTCTACGTGACTCATAATATGAAGAAGATCGGCGAGCTGAGCGAAGACTCCCTAACATTGACCCTCGTCCGGACATCGTATCTGTAAAAAAGAAAGAGAAGCAGAGTTAGTGGTCTCTTGAATTGAACAACTTGTGATTGGAAATCGTGTAGTGCCGTGAAGTGTGTATGTATGTGCAACCCTCCGACCAACCGGAAATGTCGGCCGCACTTATAGGAAGAGACTCACTTAAATCTAGAGCACTATCAAGCTCCTCCAACCCGGTGTCATGTTGAAGTGACACATAATCCGGAATAGGAATATCGGCAAGCCCTTCAAAAGGACTCTCTGTTGGCGAGGGAGGAGCCTCTAAGATTCTAATACCGGTGGCCGGAAAAGAAACCACAACTGATTTCCACCTCGAAGACTTAGGACGTTTGTAAGCAGCAGCCTTGCCTTTTCTTCTTCCTTCTGTCGCTTGAAATCCGGCCGAAGACCCAGCAACAAGTTCATCATCCGTGGGCGTTCTCTCTTCGTCACCTCCTTCAGTTATTACGACCCCGGGTGTTTTGCGTTTCAACTGCTTCTTCGGGGATGCCCTCAGTGGCCCTTCAAGCCTTATGCTTTGATTTCACTCAATCAGTCCAATGATTCTCAAGTTTCTGTCGGTTAAAACCGAGTCGATGTCCCTTAATTCACTTGGAACTTCTTGAAGGACCCTTACTATTTCTTTGAAGTACCCGCCTTTAGGTCGAGAAATTGCGGCTATAAAGAAAAGAAGATATTAGTCTTAACATCAACTACTATTATCTTGGTAACTCTTGGAAAAGACTGCAACACTTACGTCTGACTAACCATCGTCTAGCAAATTCTGGAGGGCATCGAACGTAGAACCATTCTGTTTTAAAATAACTCGGCCTTGTCCAAGATCCGGTTACTACTTGACAATTCCTGACTGCCTCCAGGAATGTAAAAGATGGACTATCTCCCCTACTCTTGATATTATAAAGATATCTGATCTCGGTTGGCATCAGTGGTCGGAAGAGATGCTCCATAAATACAATAAATAGGCTATTCAGCAGAGAATATCCATTGGGGTGTAACTGAGATGGAGCTATTCCAAAGAAAGATAGCACTTCCCTAATGTATTGGTTAAATGGGGGAAGTGTTCCCACTGTGCATGCATGACGGTTGAAGGCAGTAAACCCCTCCGGGGGAGCATGCGGTCTATCGTTAGGTCCCGACAATAATACATCGTCCAATGACAAACCATGCCATAGGCATATTCATCCCAACATGTCTTCAGAGACGTTGGACATAACAGAATATTGGGGATTATTGATGAATGTAACATCAGGCAGCTCGTCCGGAGCTGGATCTATAACTTCGGCCGCGATGGCCGGTATCTCTAGGACAAAAGGAGATGAACGCTGAAGCTCCTGTTTCTGTAAACTTGTGGACTCCATAACTAATCAACTCATTAAAACCCATCATTAGACGATAGTAAGCCTGTGTGTTCCCCAGTGTGAAGTGTATGAATGTGTTGTGCAGTGCGGTACTACATGTTACTTGAGAAATTCTACAGAGATAAAGAAAACATTTAAATGATGAGACTTCAGAATTTAAGCGGGGTGACCGTCATCGCTGACTGTCACAGCCGCACCATCCAGACTTTAGCGGCCGATCCAAGTTAAGGTTTATTGAGTCCGGTTAAGTTACAGTTCTATCAACGAGCTCTAAAGGGCAGTCAAATGTATAGTTTAACAGTTAAATCCAGTTATGTAAGGCTAAAGCTCGTCGGAGTCAAATGTTTAAGTATGCAAGTGGCCACTAGTTCATATCCATCAACTTTCAACTTGAATCGTCCTGCCAAAGCTTGCGTTCATATCGTTCTAGAGCAATTGATTTCGTATTGATCCGGAGGCCTTCATTCGAATCGATCCGAGAGCCTTCATTCGAATCGATTCGGGAGCCTTCGTTCGAATCGATCTGGAAGCCTTCGTTCGAATCGATCCCGAAGCCCGCATTCAAGTCGATCTCAAAGCCTTGGTTTGCATCGATCCCGAAGCCTTAGCTTTGTATTGATCACCTCGGGCCGCTCCACTTCGTAGCAGTCGAAGGCGAGCGACTTCGCATCGATCCTTCCTGAACCGATACGATTCCTCCTTTTGTCACAGATCGATACGAGTGTTTCTTCCTCATATCGCTCCACATTTCTTCTTCCCCAAACAGTCTGAACGCCATTATTACTCCATTGACCTCACTCTGACCCAACTCTGGCAATAGTGTCACCGGAATCGGCCACGAACTTAGATGACGTGGTTCAAAACTCGAATCTCATTATTGTGATGTGGGTTTATGGGTTAATTACCTAATTAGTGTAGTTGGTTCGAGAAATTAACAGGTTAAATGGCTTGAAGAAAAAGGCAGTTTCTCTTTTTCCCTGATCGATGCGAAAACAGTTCGTGAAAGCAAAAAGCAAGTGAAAAATTTTCTAAGTACAAAAGCGGTATTTATATGGACCCAAGGGAAAAAGAAAAATGATTCGTCTCCTAGTCATCGCGACCAATTCCAACCGGTTTCACCCCTGATCGATACGAATTGGCTATTCGTATCCAACAGCTTGAGCTTCATCGATACGAAATGTGCAACGAAGATTTTTCTGAAACATTGGATTCCATCGATACGAAGCACTTATTCGTATCCATTGTTTTCGACTCCATTCGAGATGCATTGATACGAATTACACCGTTCGTATCCATCGACACACAACCCATAAAGGCTCGTATCAATCGATACAAGTAATGCATGAAGAACCAACTTCTCTATTCGTATCCCTCATAAGTCCATCGATACAAGAACAATCTTTCGACCTTTTACATCGATCCAGGAGAGGATCGATACGAAGGGGCAATCCAAAACAACCATCAAGCGTGGTTACAACTCGAATTTCACATCGATTCAGGAGAGGATCAATACAGAATTCGATACGAGAAAACTGACAACGACTTGTGAACGTGCAAACGTCAACAAGAGTCACGTTAACATATATGCTTGTACGTTGAACTAATTTTCAATTTTGAAATTTCACAGGTCGAATGCCCACCTGATAAACAATTACAACTACAAATAGCTAATCAATATCATACAACAATCAGTTACAACAGCACACAGTACAACAGATGGCAGTCTACAGTTCATAATTTATGTCTCTATGGATCAATCAAAGATTACAACTTCCAACGAGGAGACGATAACTGTTTAACAAGTTAGATGGAACTATTCAGAGTGAAGATTGCAGCTTTTCAAAGCATGCCGTGTTCTCACAAGACGTACTTTGGGGGGCAAATGTTATCTCGCCTTTTGGCAAGGCCGTGATGTCAGGAACTCAACTGGAAACCAAGGACAGTCCGTCACGAAGATCGGTTATACACAGGTTTGCTATGGATATCGATAAATTTTGTCCGAGTCCGGATCGAGCTACAATTGACAAGACATGACAAGCAAAGCTATGAAAGCCAACGTTCCAAATTTCAAGTCAATCGGAGTTCGTATGCTCAAGATATGATCGATGCAAACTAAGGAAATCAACACAATCGCATCATTTCGTATCCATCATCATGCATCCATCTGTTCGTATCCATCCACTGAAGAGCCTTGTTCGAATCCATCAAGCTTCGGTAGTTTGTATCCAGGAAACCACTGTTCGTATTCAAGGCCAAGCAAGGCCGCTATCTATTCGTATCCACCACATCCTCAGTCGTTCGTATCCATCAAGTTGGAACAACTTCGATCGATACGAACAAAACCACACAATTGATGCGAACAGTTCAAATTAGATCGATATGAACAGAGCTGTGGCACTCGATACGAATGAGGCAACACATTTGATCGATATGAACAAAGCAGTGCGACCGATCAATACGAACAAAGCAACAATGATCGAGTCGAACAGACCCACTCCGATCGATACGAACAAAGTAATTGTGAATCGAGTCGAACAAGAATAGATACGAAGAAAATAGCATACGAGAAGCCCATACTTGCATCGATTCGAACTGGTCGATACGAAGTGCATCAATTTGAACTGGTCGATACGAAGTGTATCGATTCGAACTGAACAACCTACCGAAGACTCGAATTTGCATCGATCATAACTCACGATCCACAAGTCCAAATGCCACCAAATTTTCACTGGAGCTTGCGTACATCATCAACAATTTTCATGCTCAATTTCGACTCGATTGGACCAAATCTTGATCGATACAAAATTGGTTCGTATCGATCACGGACCGAGTGCAAATCACGTGGGGTCGATTGCGTGGGCCCACACACGTTCCAGAAGAGGTCTCCCGAGATTTAAGCGAGATATTTGCAGCCTACGCCTATAAATAGCATCCCAGAGCCTACAGAAAAAGGATCTTTTGGCTCTTTGACGTCCAGACTCTACCGGATTCACCATTGTATTCAAATTCCACTATTGTACTCGAGATTTACTGCTGTAATTTGTTGTAACCAGCAATCAAAAGTTAATAAAGATCAATCATTTCATAGTGGATGTAGGCAACACGCCGAACCAATCTAAATTTTTGTGTTTCTACGTACTTTCTTGTTTGTTAGATAATCCTCCTTTTCCATTTAATTTCTTCATTTTATCTCTTCAAACCCTTCCGAAGAGTGTTGTGCCCAATTTTGGTACAAACATTGCGCATAGTATCTTTTAGGGATCTGCCTAGTCCATTACATGATTTTAGGCCGTTTCACTTTTCTACTTCATTACTTCACTTTACTGGACTGCGCATCATATGCTATGATCGAAAATCATTATAACATTTTCCCTCCAAGTCTGTACTAATGTGTGTTAGTGTGGACTAGTACTTTGATGCACCCATTTTTCATACCATCCAATTTATCAGTCGTCTTGCATTTAATTCTTCTTACATGCATTATTGTGTGAGTGGCCATGCTTTTTGTACGTGATTAGATATGTCATTTCGATTTTTAAGAGATTAGCTTAGTTTTTTGTGAAGTCTCTTCTCATTATCATCATCTAATGGTCTTGATTAACAGCGTCGTTTGAATTCAAGGGATGAGATTTTCTAAACTAATTTGTACTTATTTCCCTTTCTTCTTCCATTTCGGTTTTACTTGCTTAGCAAGCAGAAAGAAACCATGGGCGATTTATGATTTTCACCTCAATTCTCCCTTTTCAAGCCTTGATCATCGTTAATTTGTAAGCTATAAATTTCGCTTCTTCTTTCTTCTTAATTTTCTGCATTTTATGTGGTTGATTAGTTTGTCTTGCAAAATTATTAATATAAATCGGTACATTTTCAATTATTTTGAGGGTGGCATTTTGAAGGTTTTATATGTTTATCATTCGATCTTTAAATTATTTATGCAATTGTGTATGTTTTTAGATTGTCGAATGAAACCTTGATTACCTTTATTTAATTAGTTGGCTTTGTTCTTTACTTTAAATCATCTTTTAAACTTGAACCTCTTATTTTCACTTACCTGCTATTTCAATTGAAGTGGATTTTGTGAGTTTTGGTTTTAATTCACTCCTTCTTGTAGTTATCAATGGCCTCAGATGATCTTCCCAGTTCATCAGGCCTTGATTCGTCCTTTTAGGTCTAACTTTGACCATTTGTGAGGAAAGTCAGGTTAAGGGTGACTAAGTTTGGGATTAAGAGCTATGGGTTTAGATCCCTACACCTTATGGGCATGTTCATCTACCCCCAAAGGGATATTTCTCTCTTACCTCGAAACTCATTCGATGTAGCCTTTATCTTCCTTTACACCCTGTTATTAAAGCATGGTTGGCTATTGTTGGTCTATCCTCCATTCAGTTAGCCCTTATATCCTATCACCTCCCAGTGTGTACCTATATTCTATACATCAAAAACTTAACTCCTCCCTCTTGTCAATAACTACTCTATTTATATTCAACGCATAAGGGCTTAACTTCAGAATGCATTGGTATTTACTATATTCAAGGTACAAAATCTCTTTATTTGACAACTCTGTGCAAGAGTTATAGGTGGGCGAATCAATGCTTTTTTATTTCAAACTAGGATGACTTCATTTTCTTATTTGGGGAACTTGGTACTGCCTTGCCATTTTTTCCTTATTACAGCTCCTGATATTTCTTCCACTGACTTAAATTTTCTTTTTAGTTAATTTTTGTGATTTTTCTAAGTACGAGCGAGAGCTCTTTTCATCTCGTAGTATGATACACTTAATTGTGATGTAGAGGTTTGTAAGAGTTTGAATCTTTTCATGGAAGACCTACTGCGCAGACATAATTTCCTCCATCAATGTCATTGTTTTTTCATTATATTTTTGTTTATGCTTTTAACACGGCTGGGTCGCGTGGTATATTTTAATTATGTGCATTTTGGTTTTTATGTCTTCTTTCTCTTTGTTACGCATTTCTTTCATCACAAACTTTGCATCAATCGTGTTGTTACTTAAAATTTATAGGTACCATGTCTTTGAGGTTTGTTGCTGCATTGAAGAAAAAGAAAGATGCGAAGAGATTCGAGGATGATTTAACTGTGCTAGAAGACCCGATCAATAAATGAAAAGGGGACCTTCCTTCTTCTTCTCAAGTTATTATGACTGCTCAAATCCAAGGCCCTATTTGTGCGCTCCCATCTTCTTTTCGCTTCATACTTATCTCGAGGAAGGGGGTCATTCCTAACTTGATCGAACGAATGAGGCGCCTTCTCATCGATAATGTAACTGAACTAACTCCTGCCTTGGTGGCATCTCCTCCTCCGCTTACCGAGGACCTTTTTCTTAGCTTACATCATGGTATCTTTTAAGTAAATTTGTTGATTATCCATTGGTTAACTTAATCCGATGGAGATTTAAAAGTATTTCTTATGCTTTGTTATGCCGTTATACCCAGGGTATGACTTCTGCAATGAAGTTGCATAGTTGGCTTCTGTTGGAGATCAGGTTAAGATCACCTGATTGAGATTGGACATTGAGGAAGAAACACAAAAGGAGAGAGAAAGAGAGGGATGCTAAGACAAAATTGAAAGAGATTACCAAACAACTTGATGGTGTTAATGAGAAGCTTAAGGAAGCTGGCCTGCAGGCAGTCAAGGTGGAGGGAAAGGTTAATAGGTGGAGGAAGAAGGCAAAGAGATATAAGGTGAAACCTGTCGAGATAGAGAAAGAGCTCGATACTACAACCTTCAATGTTCTGCACAAATTTTATGCTCAAGTGAAGAAGCAGTTTTTTTGGATAAGCATGACGGATGTAGAAGTTAGTTTGGATTTTCTTGAGGACCCCGAAGCTATAATGGACACATTGGATTATTGTAGGAGGAAGTGGTCCTGGGAGCGTAGAGGAATTCCCCTTCTAAGGCAGTTCAGGAGGAGGTGGTGCTTGATGACTCTGATATAGAGCATAACCTATCTAACGCAGAAGCACAATCTGGACTCACCTTACCGGGATCTTTAGATCACGCAGAAGTAAATGTTTGAACAATTTTTTTTGCATGTTCTAATTTGGTTTATTATGTATATGTACATGATGGGTTTATGTGATATTAGTTGTTCACCTTACCGTATTTTATTTTATTTTTAAATTATGTGCAGTAGTGTATTTTGAACTTATATTCTCCTACCTTTTCCTTCTAGGTAAGAGAAGTAGGGGTTGAGAAAACCTTATAGCTGAGGTCATGTGGGGGAGATAATTTAGTTCAACATTTAAGGAAGCATATTGAGTATCTTAAAATGCAAGCTATGGAGAGGTTGTCAACGAAATTGAGTTTGTACATAAAAGAGAAATGAGCTTGAGTGGTCTGTATCGCAATTAAAGAGAGAGTCTCAAGGGCTTTTTTTAGGATTACCTAGGTCATTCATGAAAGAGATGCGCTTTGTGACTTAGTACTATGTAGATGGGTTTCTTCACTGAAGAATGAGCCTCTTCCTTTAGGACATCCCCATATGTTGTAGTTCAAAAATTAACTTAGTCATTAGCAAGTGTAGTGTTTTTTTATGTATTTTCGACTGTTAATTGAGTAAGACAATTTCCTTATTGTGTATATATATTTTTTCATGTTTTATTATTCACTGATTTCCTACTTGTTTACCTTATATTTATAGACTGCGCTTATTCTCAAATTAAAGCTATCCAAACTGAATTTCCTGAAGGCAGCTGCCCCATATGCGTCCTTTAAAATTTTCATTTGAAAGAACTAGCTTCTTCAATTGTTATTGAAAATTATGAAACCCGAATTAAAGAACTTGAGCTAGCTAACACAAATCTTCTTAGGTAGCAAGAATTTATTATTGATGCTGTTCTAAAGGAATTGTGCATTCGGTATAATGAACAAGCAAGGGAGTTGGTAGAATTTAAACAAGCTACTCCTCGGCAGTATGCTTGCATCACTAAACAACGTTCGAACATAAATAAATTGGAAAAGAAGCTCAGATTTGCTCAGGTATGCATTACTGAACTGAAGGGATCGTTGAAAAATGCTGAGAGTTGTTACAGGGTTATCTACGGAGATGAGATCAAAGAGCTTAAGAAAGAAAATGATGAATATTCTCAACAGGTCATTATTCAACTATCTAAGGAGGACGAACCTAGCAGTCTTTGTTCTCAAGCGGCTCCTACCCCTCCTTCAAGTATGGATGAGGATGAGTCTTCCCAATGGGAGCAGCGATTTATGGCATACTATCAAAACAAAGTTGATGAGTTGAAAGCTATCTACGAAGAATGGTTGAAAAATCTAATTAGTGGTGTGAAGGTAGAGGGACGTTCCTCCGTCTATGATTTGTTTGGCCCATTTTCAAGAAAGACTAAAACGAAAAAGCGGAGGTCTTGGACAATTTGAGCATGTGGGTCGTACAGCTATTGAGACAGATTAATTGTCTTGAAGAGAAGATAGTCCGCTTAGATTCTACCACACTGACCTTGGATACCTCTTCCTCCTCTCCAGCTTCACTTACGTATGCGCAATCTGATTTGGTCGAGAATCTTAAAGAGGAATGGGTTAAGCACGTTATGGTGGATATTTCCCTAAAATGTATAGTTGACATCTTTACAAACTTTACACTGACCTTAGGCTTAAGTTTTCTCCATAATCTACCGGATTATGTGTTTAACTAACATGACCTCGATAACAACTGGGTAGGGGCCAACTACGTTCCTCATGCTACATTTGGTAGCGCCCAACACCGCTTGTCGGTGGTAACTTCCGGTCCGACGGATCTCCCCCAGCCATTTCACCCTGGAAGAGATTCCGTGTTATACCCTGCGTTGGCCTTTCAAAGACAGGCCGGAACTCGAACACGTCTCTGCAAAAGAAGAGTTATCATCAACGGTCCCTCTGACTCGAATTCATTTTTGTAGTGTAATTCATATTATAATGGTTGTTGACTGGATAAATGGAATTTCTTTAGGATTAAACTCAAGCATTGATATCCTATACTCTTAACACGTTATGTGTGTGTATGGTGCATAAAAGAGTAGATGTAAATCTAGATAGATTATAACTTCTATGTTTTTCTGGCGGGCTCTGCGTTACTATTGTTTTTGATGGATCGCTCTGCCCTATTCTTTCCTTCTATGCCACTTCCCTTTTTCTTTCCCCATTTTTTACATACATGTCATGCACTTGGCATGGCCTTCTCCGTCATCGAAGCAGACTAGTTGTATTTTGACTATGGAGTCGGGTCATGCATGTACAACCCTTTTTTAATCATGTGCATTTTCTTTTATTAACTAGTTCAAACCGTCTAATATCCCTACTTCCAGTGCATTATGTGGTTGAAAAGCTGAGCTTTGGAGCAGAAGCTTATATAATTTGCAAGTACACAAAAAGAAATTTTTACAAATCAGTTTTTACACTGGTTTGGGCCGTCTATTATCCCTACATACAGTTAATACTTTATTGCTCAAACTGATCATTGATGATCTTTTTCATAGTAAAAAGGTTACAAACAGGGAAAAGTATCTCAAAAATAATGTGGTCTGAGGTACTTAGAGTTCCAGGTTCTTGAAACCAAATTTTCGTCGGGTGTGGAGAGACGATATGCTCTGTTTGACATGGCTTCTGCGATAACCAGTGGTCCTTTCAATTTTGGCCTAGCACTCCCTTTGTGGGATCGTTAGTCTTAGCCATTAATTTTCTTAATATTATGCTTCCTTACATAATTTTCTTTCTTTAATACGTGAGTTATCATTCGTTGCCTATAGACAGCATTCCTAACTATAGCTTTATCCCACTTTTCTTGAATATGGTCCAAAGCAATTTCCTTCAAATGCCTATTCATTTCCACTGCATACGATAATCTCTGATGTGAAGGTATGTCTACTTTGACTGGAAGAATGGCCTCATACCCATATATGAGAGAAAATGGGGCGTGTCCTGTAGGGACTTTGTTAATGTTCTATATGCCCATAAAGCTAGAGGTAGCACTTCTACCCATCTGCATTTAGCTTTCGCTATCCCTTTCTTTAATAATTTCTTTATTATTTGGCTGAGAATAGAGTATAGGGATCCAGGAAGCTTTCACGACCGATGTGAAATTGTCTATAGAAATCTGCAGATGGCGGTGCCCAAGAATGAATTTCTTCTAAGGCATATCTTCTGAACAATCTCGATGCTGCTTCCGTAAGGTATACTAGGAACAGTTTGTAGTGGGCCAATATTCCAGCTTTCAGAATGCTTATATAGTACTCAAATTTGCATAAGTGAGCGATCAAATTTGTTAACCTGCCGTACTTTTCAATGTTTAGGGCTCGAATGCTATCTGGGAAATCTGATTGTATAATGGCTTTATAGAATGGAGATGAGCACTTCTCCTTTGCATCCCTTCTATCACCTTGTTCACACATTCTTGCCAAGTATTCCATGAAAGCCTCCAATTCTCTTATCTCCTTGTCCTTCTCACCGATGCATGATGGGGCACCCTTATAAGCTGAACTGCCCTCATTCTCTTACGCAGTCTGGTTCTTGTTTTTTTTCCAGCAATAGTGCACTGACATTTGTAGGTTTGCCTTTAATATTTGGGTTTAATACCTTGCCCTTTTTTTGTTCCTAAGTTGAGTACTGCAACGCCACCATTCTCATTGATGAGAATGTCATGTCCTCTTCCTCCTTACATTTTCTGTGTAATAGGAGAAGTTTGGCGATGGTTCATGGAGCTATGGGAGTTTGAAGATTTATTCTAATTTTGAGTTACCAACTTCTCGATACCAAACATCCTTTCATTGATCTGAGCAACGAAAGTGTTGGTGTGTCAAGGATGGAGTCTTAGGCTAATTTTTTGGGGTGGATAGTTTTTTTTTGATGAGGTGGCAAAGGGTTTGTTAAGTTTTGCAACTAAGTGCTCAAGTTCTTATGGTGGGGGAGTAGAAGAATTCCCTGTATGCATTGTTCAAGGTTCCTTAGAGAGTTTTGGGGAAGGTTAGGCTATGACTTTGATCAAATTTTGCTCAAAGGTTTATGCCCTTCTTCCAATGCCAAAATGTTAGTGAAAATTTTCATCTCACAACACCAGATTCTAGTGGGGCAACAATATTGCTTGATTACCCTATTTGTATCGAATCAATAAATTTAGGTAATATTAAATTTTCCTTTAACGTAGTAATTACGTTACGGAGTGCTTACACAATTATGAAGAAGCACTTTAACTGTTTTTTAAAATGCCAAAGTTGACTTGAGTACTAGATTTAGCAAAATGAAAGTTACACAGAATCTACTAAAAGTGAAAAGTAGTAAATGCAATAAAGTAAAAGATATAAATTTAAGTGGTTCGAATTTCAGAAAATCCTACGTTCACGCATCGAATCGTTTTATTCTCTTTCTTTTTCCTCGTACAATGCTTTTAATGGCAGAAAGAGTACAAGTGTATAAGGTAAATTTTCAGAGAATTAATCAAAAGTCCATTTTTCTACTACAGTACTTTTTTATTTATAGTGGAAATTCTCTCACGGATTGTCGACGTCACTTCTCTACAACCTTCCTCCACCGTCTAATGTTGCCACATGCCTTCCATCTGTTGATTACTGTAATGTACATAGATTTTGAAGTGGCCATGGTCAGGAAAATTTGTTGTTGGCGGGAAGAACTAGATTTAGGCGGGACGATTTGAGTTTGAATCTTTTGGCTAGAAGTTTAGGTGTTCCAAGATGATTTTCGCAGGATATGCCCCTTCTTTTTTGACATGCGCGCCTTAATTAGTGCTCCTCTAGGCATTTTGGTTTAGGATCGAACTTATTCATTACTCTGAAGAGAAAATCAAGAGCAGCTTTCTTTGAAGTGAGATAGTGTCTTCATGAGGAGTGGTGAAGTGTTATTCTAAGATGGCGACGTAGTTCTTGGCGTGTAGTTGGTTTTTGTCCTTTATATTTTAGTGGTGTAAATGGATCATTAAATACAACTTGGTTAAATTAAAGTATTTAAATCAGGTAGGATTGATCTGATTTGTTATCGTGTAAGAGTTTTTCAGAGGTATACTATTGTTACCTTGGAGGCCTATTATTGCATGATGACTTTAGCATAGTGTTAGTTTTTTAAATTACAATTTTGGTTCATTTTAATTCAATTAACCTTTTGTTGCGTGGATCAATTTTTTTAGGCTTTTTATGTATGCAGTCATTGTAGTACATATCCTAATTATGTGTTTATGGAAATGTAGTCTGCCTACACATTTTGTTGCGGTTGATATGTGTTGTGCGGTTGGTTTTATGCAGTAGACTAATATTATGATGTAGTTTTATTATATGGCAAAAAATGGTTTTATAAAAGACAGCGCAGGTCCTAGAGACAGTTTGTAGCCTAGGAGATGACGGCGTCGTCTGAGGGTAAGATGGCACGGTATTTGGTGAAGATGGCGGCGTAGTCTAGACTGCGCGTATTTTGGGAAGCTTGAGTATTACTTTGCTATGTGGTGGCACAGTTCTTGTTTGTATTTTTTTCTATTTTGTTTACAAACTTGCGTCTCATCCCCAAACCAGTGCAGTTTGTTATGTGATTTATGCCTATGTTCAACATCATTTTTCGTATGAACATGTGGTATGAGTTTACTTCAAGACTATGCTATCTAATTGTTATAGTGTTGTAATTATTCTAAATGCTTTGGATATATGCGGTACATTTCATGGTATGGCTTACTTGCTTTTTTGGAGAGACTATTGCGTTATGTGTTTGGCCGATCTTTTAATCATGTTAACTTCACTTTACTAGGCTTTGCACATAGTGTCTTTTAGGGATCTTTCTGGTCCATTGCATGATTTTAGGTCGTTTCACTTTACTACTTCATTACTTCACCTTACTAGACTGTGCACCATATACTGTGATCGAAAATAAGTATAACACATCCCCTTTACGACTTGTCTTGATTTGCTTTATAGTTGTTTGCCTTTTATTCTTCTATTAGCGCTTTTTGATTTGATATGAAGTTTGGTTGAATTGGTTGAGATTTGATGGAGATTTGTTATTCTTAACAGAGAGGGATTTGGCTAAGATAGACTGGAAAAAATATAGTTTTCCTATCTACTTATAGGATGAATTTTTAAGCACCAAGGCACAAATCCCAAAATACAATATATTTTGAAAATGTCATCGGATTTTACTTTTTCTTTTACTTTTCCTATTTTATCAAATTCTACAAGTGATATATATTTTATGACTGGAAACAACATTTCGAATGCAAGAGAATGGGTCTCGAGGCCTAATTCTAGCTTTTACAAAAATTTACTAATTTTTCCTTTTATGTAAAATTATGATTTTACCCTTTAAATTTAATTACATAAAATTATGGGGTGTTAAACAGTATTAGAAGCGAGCAATATAATTACAATGTTTTTCCTTTGAATTTTAAGGATGAACCGATTTCCAAATTTTTAAATTTATTTTAAAAACTATAAGTTCTTTTGATCTCCATTTCTTCGAACTTACAAATTCCAAAGAAATTGTCTATTGGTTTTCTTTTACTTTTATATTACAAGTTTATTTGCTAATTTTTTTGAATTCATGAAGTAATTTGTACTTATGAGTTTTTCCTTTTCATCACAGGATTGACAATTAAATAACATAAAAGTTAAAGTGTGAGCTTTTTGTCATTTATGGTTTAAATTGCAGTATACATGATTCATCCACATTAGATGCAAAGATCTTTTATTGGAGTGAAAAATATTTTAGATAAGTGACACTATTAATAGAGTACTTTAAGGGAGAAAAATTGATATAGGAATGAAAAATAGTACAATTTTGTAATTTTGAAAAGTTTAGTATATTTCACATATTAAAGTTGAATTTTTCAGTGTTAAATTATTTGCAAATTAATCTTTCTTAAATGCTTAATTTTTGAAAGTTGAAAATAATAATAAAATGATAATTTAAATTTTAGATTTTTAACTTTATTTGAAAACATTAACTTTGAAATTTTCTAAATTTTAAAACTTTAATTTTCTATCAAGCTATATAAAGTAACATTATAAGGGTATTTTGGTTAGTAAATACTATAAGAATAACATAACCAAATCAGTATTTTCTCCATATAAAAATTTATATCTTTCCAATTTCCCATTAATTCATAAATAGTTTCTAATTAAATTTGTTTTTATTTTAATGATTAATAAATCATAAGATTAAACCATTCCTCGTGTAGGTACTTACCTTCCAATTCACCTTTTTGGTTATGATTGATTATATGTAGCATTCTCAAGGAGTTACATGAAATCAACAAAGGTATCAGTACAAAATGGAAAAAAATCGACAAAAGAATGGTACCCACACAAGAATTATGTCTACAAAGAAGCTTTAGTACAAAACATTTCTTTCTACCAGTCTTATTTATTTGTTACAAAATTTTGTTTTCAACGCTGTCTTCCCAACTATTTTGAAAGTTCTTAGTTTACTTAAGAGGCTTTATGGCGTACCCAATGCTTAAACATTAATATTGCTTAAATTTTCTTTTAATTTTTTAACATATATTAATTGATGATCAAATTTGGAACATAGGTTCATGTCAAATATAATGAAAAATAGTTTTAATTTTAAAGGTCACATTAGCACTATGGGTTATGTCAAATATCCTTTAAACAATGTTTTTATCTTCGTCATTTATATCCATTCAGATAAAAGTAGTGAAAACAACTGATAAATAAATGGTATATTGCTTGTCATTTTATATCTTATGTTAGTTGATTAGACATTTATGTTTCTTATGACTGTCTTCGTAGATTCTCCAAATAATAAATTTTGTACACAATACCGCTCTTTCCTTTCAGTATTTAAATAATGATCAAATTTACGTATAAAATAAGTACATCGAGTTTTGTGCACATTTGCACATGTTGTTTTGCACTAAAAAGAATTTAACTTACTTATTTCTTTGCATATGTCCAACTGACGTGGTGCCATACGTACTAGTTTATATAATAAAAGATTTTGGATGTATAAATAAATGTTTTTTTAAAATAAAAAGTTTTAAGTTATGTATAATTTATTTGGTCTATATATTTATAATAAACGTAATGTATACATATGTGTATAGATTCTAATATATATATATATAAAACATATACATATACATATACATATAATAACTTAAAAATAGTTTTTAACTGGGAAAAAATATTTTTTTAGCTACCGAATCATTATTATTGATAGATAGATTAAATCTAAGGATTGTTATCTTGGTGATGATGCCCATAGTTATCACCTTGAATATCAATGCTTCCTTCTTGAAACCATTTTGATTTTGGATGATTAGATGCAACTTCATTTCAAGATTACTAGTTAATAGATTTTTCTCTTTATTTTGTTGCATATAATAAAGAAAAGGTGAGCTCTATTTATAAGAGAAAGAGGGATATAAATATCCCAAAAGTATCTCCTTAAAAGGTAGATCACACTTTGTACAACTTAATATGCATACATACATATATTAAACATTATCCCTTTAAAATAATATATATATATATTGATGTATCTATCAAAATTAATCAATATTAATTAAATAATATATGGCCTAATATTTATATATATATATATGCGCATATTTTACACAATTAAATAAATACATTCTTTATTTAATTTATTTTAAGGCCTTATTTAATTTATTTTAAGGCCTTATTTAATTATATAACAATTATATATCTGATTAATTAAATATTTATCCTTAGAATATGTATTAATACAACACTTATATTAATATTACTTCATTTAAATCATTTATAACATTTATAAATTGTATTTAAGTTATTTCGAAATGCAATGAAAATTTTATTATGAGACTCTCTATTGTGAAATTGGTCCTTGGTTAATATTTAAACAATTTAAATATTAAAGTATGTACAAACTTTTTTGAATTATAGTATCATGCATGACTTAAATGCTTATAGATCAGCGGGTAAAATCCTTCTTTTTAATCTATGTAAAGTGCTACCCTTAAGCGACAATATTACGTACGTTTTCTTTTTCGTGATTAGTATGTTATTAAGACATCTAAAGTTTAAGTCATGTCAATACTCTAATAATGCTTGCATTTAGTTGCGAAGTACAAACTTAAAGTCACTTGGTTCAATCCGATAATTTTATCGATTAACCAAAATTGCTCTGGGCAGAGACTTTGATTTTCAGTTGACTCCTAATTATGGTGCACTAACTATTTGTATCGAAGGAGATGAATCCTCTATTGAGTAGTGCTTCACTTCTTACACTCCAATAAGTAACTAAAGATGGTCTTAACTCGAACTAGTAACGAGTGAACTTCCACAATCGAAGTAGTTCATGTAAAAGATCCACGGTACCCTCAATTGAGAAGAGCACTACATATTGTCATATGAAATCCTCTATTTTACTTAGATACAATAATTTATAGAGGACTGTCGGTGATTCTATTCTATAACTGCACCAAGAAACTATATATACATAACCTCTTGATTACCTTGAAGGGCATGAGTATCCCACCGTCAGTCCTATATAAAGCATTACGTACACTATTCTCAACGGATTCATTAATGTGCCTTTCTCAATGTACTTTGACTATAGATAATAAATGTTTTTAATGATTTGATTCAATACTCATGATTACGGTCTCATTCGTAACTGCAATTGATCAAATACATTTCCTAGAGATTTCTATCTATAAGTTTTTAAATATGCTCATAACATTGCTGATAAATTATGGTAACATATAATAAAAATAAAATCAAACAACATACTATTATTTCAAACAAGATTCTCCATAAGAGTTAAGTATGTGGGGTGTGTGTGTGTGTGTAATCAAATGACATAATAGCCCTTAGGACAATCCTATTAACTCTATCAATAAAATCATTTTTTTCTTTAATGCCACTTGTTATAATTGTATGTAAATTTAAAAAAACAAATATCAATACCAAAATATTACCTATTACCATTTTATGTTTTGATGCTATTTATAGAATTATTATGTGAGTTGAAAAATCGAACAATGCAATTTATGTTAAAATGTTATTGTTGCTGATTTTTCTCGCAAAAAGTATAGGCATACCCGTTAGATCTAAAAGCCAAGTAGAAAAGGCTCATATAACATATGTCGACCAGGACCTCTACTGGCCCAATGACATGCCTACCTTATAGATCACATCTACAAGGCCAGTTCGCCTCATCGTCCTTATTCAGAACCTTGTCTGATATCTTTCCCAAAGACAATAAAGAACCTCAAGCCTTACGAGCAATATCTCCCAACCACCCACCGTACATCTCGTCGCCCCTCTCTTTAGGGACTAAGTCATGAGAAGACAACTCCTGAGACCGCCCGACCATCCATGGGACATGTCAACACTTTTCCTAGTTTGTCAAGACTTCCCGCCAATCGGCTTCTCTGCCCGGTTTGCTCTTTCGCAAATGGAAAAACTTTTGACTAAAGCTCCTGATTACTCCTACAAAAAAGTAGGCGACCCTGTATTGTTCCTTTGACAAAGGCTCCATGCCAGCACTATTTATCTAACGAAAGTGCCATTGTGCCAACCACTCTTTGTACTTCATTATCTACCTGGCTAAAGCGCTATTGTACAATAACCACTCTATGTGTCATGTTGCCCTTTTAACACAGACACGCCGACAATATGGCCCGCCGATTGGCATGCATCCGGATCACTCTGTCCACATGAGATCTAAGTCGATTGCATCTGGACCACTGATCGCAATCCACAGTCCTCACAAAACATAACATCCAAGGCATTTATCTTAGCCCTTCAAAGCATGATCTCTACGGCTATAAATAGAGGTCCTCATGCACTTGTATATGGATCAATTTTTCTACTTTCAAAAGATGTATTTTCTAGTTTTAAGCTCTCGTAATAGTCACTAAAATTCATCTTATAACTAAAAGCTCAAAGCAATAACAAAATCAACCACAACGGGCTTAGTCTTCTTTTAAATTAAACTACTCTACACTTTGTGTTATTTATTTTATTTGCACTACATATCACTTGTTAATTGAGATTTTGACCATGAAGCAACTAGAAGTTAGAACGTCAAAACAAAGGAAAAATGATTCAAGAACTTTGGAAATATCTTAAAAGACAAGAAAAAGGGAATATCAAAAAAAATGATTGAAAAGAGTTGACTTGAGTTTTTCAACTTGGTGATTGAGGTCAGACTCCAAGAATTCGGTACCGAGTAAAATGCAGGTCAGCTCATAAAACTCCCAGGTTAGACTCTAAGAACTCTAACTTTTGGATGACTCCAAGCAAGGCCTAAAGCAAACACACAAGCCACTTGGACACCTAGTTAGGTCAACCCCGACCCGAAGCTCATGATTTTCACCGACATGGTTTTCACCTTCATGATTCACTCCAACATGATCAGAACTATCTAGAATAATGGTGTGAAACAACTCGAAAGAGTTTCACCAAGAATTGATCTGAGTAATAACTCGGCACCAATTCATTTGCCTCGGTACCAAGTCATTTTTCTTCCCTATTTCAATTCTCCAACTTCATGCGAATCATTTTCTACCTCTTCTACTCATAACCAAGTGTTTTCCCAGAGTTTGGATGATCAATTCCAAGAGCTGAAGAGAAGAAAGCTAAGAAAATATGATAACTCAAGCGACAATGGAGCGATCACTAGAATCAACCCAAAATCGATGAAAAGAGCACGAAACAAATCAACTTGAAGTTAGAAAAGTATAGCAAAAGAGTTGGACTGATTTCCACCCAAGAAAATAACTCAGCACTGAGTCAAATAACTCGGCATACCCTATGATATCTTGTGTGGCATTGGGCTAACTCCTGGACTCTACAACAAGCAGGCTTCTGAATCAACACACCTATTTTCCTATAAATACAAACCTATATGCAACCAAAAGAGGATCTTCTCCCTGATTTTTCTTCTTCACTCTGGATCTGGGACTCCATTACTCTTCACCATCTTCCTCCCTCACAATTGTCACCAAGGCAACTACTCTTGGCAGTTCTAGATCTAAGAACTTATCAACTTCTTGTACTTATGGCTTGTATTCTCATACAAACTATCTCAAATCATCAACCGATAAAACTATAAAGTGAGCGTAGGCCAAAGATTGCCAAACCACTATAAAAATCTTATGTTTCCCCATTATTGTCCTTTGATTTCTACAGTTATCTGCTAGATCTAGGTCTCATAGATTCCCTACAACTCATTCTTGGTTGTTGATCCATTTTTGGTGTCAACATTTTGGTGCTTTCACTGAAAAAACTGAACCCATGTTCGGATCTAGCTCTCAACTTTGGATTCAATAGATCCAGAAGTTAGATATAGAAATTCTTGTTGAAGGATTTGAAGAATTGCTATTGGAAATCAATAGCTCCCAAAAAAGGAAGAGCTGCCTCCGAAAGCGGGAGCGATGGCTAATGGTGATGAAGGAAACACTCACCAGACAGAAGTTAATAATGGAAACACAATACCAGGATCCTCTGCTTAACATAAAGTAGTGACCAAAGGAGAGTTTGATAAGATGATCTATGAACTTAACTAGAAAGTGGAGGATAGTCAAAAAGCTCTCATGGACAAGATAGATGCTTTACTTAATCTAAAATCTTGAATGACTAGAAGAACTAGAAGGGAAACTTCATCTGTTATAGAACAAGAGAATTCTTCTATTTCTGACCTGAACAGGAGAGATGGTCAGCAAAAGCAAAAGGAGGTAATTGGTGGAGTTGCAGGAGGAAGCAGGAGTGCTCCCCTTTAAGAAAACAGGTTGGTACCGAGAGAATTTCACTCGGCATCGAGAGAAATGCCCGTATGGAGGATGCTCGGGAAGAGATTCTATGAATGTACTTGATGCGAATGTGGACTTGCAGCTAGATGATGATGATTTGGAGTTGGATGTTGATGCTGATGAAGATGGAGTTCAGACAACTGTAGCTCAACCAATTGTACGTCCACCCAATATTAAAGGAGTGGTACTCCCGGATATAGGAGCACTTAGACGTCAGTTGGAAAACCGAGGCTATTTGCGGAGTCAAATCCTCGGTGTAGCACCTGATTGTCGACCTTTGGATTATCGCCAAGCGAGGAGTACATCGCTGACATGGTCAAACATTTGGTAGAAGAAAGCTGGGTTAAAAAGGATGAAGACTGGGGTTTCGTACCGTGTCGAACTCCATTTACATAGAATATTATAAGAGGAAGAATATCCCTGTAAATTCACCATGCCAACAATGCCATCCTACAATGGAACTACTGATCCCAGGCAATACTTACTCAAATATGAATAGTATATAGATGGAGCTAGAGCTATAGATGATGTTCATTTTAGGCGTTTCCCTATCTTCTAAGAAGGAATTGCTTCTGTAACGACCCATAAATTTTTGATAATTAAATTGGTTAATTAAATAAGATTTGTGATTTAATATTGGAGGAAATAAAAAGTTGTAATGTAATAATGAAATGAATACTAAAATGAAATGTAACAATGCTAATTAAAGTAAATTTTGATAAATTGAATGAAATTCCAATTAATTGAAATAATAAAAATGTTATACTTGGTTATAAATTGAATATAAGTGAATAAATGAAATATTGGATTAACCAAGGAAATAATAGGTAGTTAATGGAAATTGAATGAAATTAGTATTATGAAAATAAATGGTAACATTGATTTGTAAGTAATAAAAGCTTATTAATGTGACTAAAGGTTAACTATGGCAAACTATTGAATGTTACCTATCTATTTAGCCTGTTAATTTAAATTGGAAATAAATTTCAATAAATGTAATTAAATATTATGTTAATGTAAATTAAGTTAATATTTGGAAATAATGTTAATTTTATTCATAATATGATAATTGGGAATAAAAAAAGAATAGAAATCAAGATTTACTAATTTATTGGAATTCAAATTATAATAATTGGATTAATTGCAAATAAATGAAATTAAATATTTAAATATTATGTTAATAGGAAATTTAGATGAAATTGAGAATATTAATGTAATAAATCATGAACCAATGTAAATTTCATCCATCTGATAATAATGGATTGAATAATAGGATGAAAGGTCAATTAAATGGAATTATTGAAAATTTAATTTATAATTTCTGAATTTATTGAAATTGAAAGTAAACATGATAATTAGTGAAATAATTAACACTGAATTAACCTGGAAATTTGTTTTAAATTGTTATAAATGTCTAAGTAACCAAAAGTGATAAAATTTGTTAATTATAGAATCAGAATTGAAAAAGGTAATTTAATTATTAATTTATTTAATTAACTGAAATATAGCCATTTTGGCCACTGACTCGGATTTCGACGAAACCAGTTTCATCAGATCCGCGGTGAATTATTGTAGGATTTCAAGTTTCGTAGCGATCGGACTTGTCGTTTGATCGTACGGACTCGAAACGCCTTGAAATCAATTTGAAATAAGCTGGTTTTATAATAACTTCTTCATACGATTGAATTAGGGTTTGAAACCTGTTCCATTGAATTTAAAATTTTTGAAACCATCTATTTTGATATGGGATGACCCATTTTCATTCCGGAGTCGAAATGGGCTTTTCGGGTCATTTATCGTTCAACTTTCAATCCAAATCAATCTGATCCATTCTAATTTCAGCTTTTGTCTATAAATAGCTCATTGTAAACCCTAGCAACTTCTTATTCTCATTTGTCTGTACGTACATCTCCTTCCCATCTCCTCTTTTCAATGGCAGACAAACAAATTCTAGATCCAATTGCAAATCAAATTCAAATCCAAAAATCAAACTCCTTAATATATATCGAATTAAATATCGATTTGAAGCTCTCGACGAGCGGATCTCAGATCTGTAATTCGATTTCCAATTTGAACCACTGGTTGTCCATAAATTGAAGAAAAATCCGCGGTCGTTCATCACGCGTTGATCGACTTCATCGGATCGTCGAATTGATTTAGGGGTTTTGTAGAGAGGGCCGAGGGGAGTGCATCAGCGTGCTTTGTTCGTCGAATCAACGGTTTGATTGGTCAGAAAAATTCAAACTAGGGTTTTTATTTCGGCGGCGCTGGTGAGCTTTTGGCGTCGATTGACGTCGTCGCGAGCTAGAGGGGTGTCGCAGGGTGGAGCGGTCGTATAGGTGATGCCGGCGGCATACGCAATGATGGGTGGCGGCCGTTTTCGTTTGTGAACAGTATGGCGTTGAGGGTTTGCGTTCGGTACTGTGCGCGATGTAGGGTTCTGGAGGATGGCTCGTGTGGCCTGTGACGTGGACGATAGGAGTTTTTTCTTCTTTTCTTTTTATTTATTTATTTATTTATTTTGATTTCTATTTAATTTTAGAATGTTCTAACGCTTATAACTTTCGCATACGAGGTCCGATTCACGCGCGGTTTGATCCGCTGGGATCGTATCAAAATTCCGGGCATTTTGATGTTTGTTTGGACAAATTTTGAGACCGTTCAAATTTTGGGCTTAAGTTGAATCTAAATTTGATTTAAATTCAAAGGTGAGTGTTTTAACCCACTCACAACTTCTAAAATTTCTTATGTTTGTTAAATTTAATTTATGATGCGATTAGAAATTTATTTATGACTGTTTGGTATATTTTAAAACATCATCTCAGTTAATTTGAATTTATTTGAATCAAATCGTTATTTAAATTTATTATTGAATATAAATTGCTAGTAAAATATCTGTTATTGATTATCAGTTCTATATTGATATTTATAAATTGATTTGGATGATGAATGTGATGGATGTTGATTGTTGATATTGGATGAATTGATATTGTATTTTATATCGTTATAAACTGCAAGTTCACTATGGGTTGAAATGATACATACCGGAATGACCAATAGATTAAGTAAAAATCGTTATGGCTTGAAATGATAGACTCGAGCGATTTTATGGATTTAATATTATCGGGATTGCGAATTGAAATGATATATATCCATAAATATAAAATTTTAAATTACGGATTGAAATGATAAATATCTGTATCACTTGACCCTAGGGTAGAGAATTATATACGGAAACCGGATTGGTTAAATTTAAATGATTTTGAATCCATAAATTTTACATTGAGTTAAAAGATTTGAAATAAAATTTGGGTTATATAAATCGAATTTTTATCGAACTTCGAGTTTTATATTAAAATCGAATTGTTTTGAAAGATTTGTTGAAGGAATAAAATTGAAATTTTATAGTGAATTTGAAATATAAGTGAAGTTTATCGAAATTGATTTATTAAAAATCGTTGAAGTATAACTTTGAAATATATTGAAATTGGAGAAATTAAATTGATGTTTTATGTAACGACCCGTAAATTTCGATAATTAAATTTTGTTGATTTAATAAGATTTTGGAAATTAAATACTGAAAGAAGTAAAGATTTGTTAATTAATAATGAAATGAATACAAAAAAAATGAAAAGGTAACAATGTTGATTAAAGCTAAATTTTAACCATTGAAATGAAATTCCAACAAATGAAAAAATGTAAAAGTTATACTTGGCTATAAATTGAATATAAGAAAACAAACGTAAACATTGAATTAATTAATGAATTAATATAATAAGTGTTAATTGAATAAAATCAATGTTCTGTAAGTAATTTTAACATTTGTTTGAAAGTAATAAACTTATAGTGTAATTAAAAGTTAACAGTAACAATTATTGTATGTAACCTATTTATTTAACCTGTTAATTTAAATTGGAAATAAATTTCAATAAATATAATTAATTATTATGTTAATGTAAATTAAGTTAATGATTGGAAATAATGTTAATTCTATTCATACTATGACAATTGGTTGAATAAAAGAATGGAAATCAAGATTTATCTATTTATTGGAATTTAAAACTGTAATAATTGGATTTATTGCAATTAAATGAAATTAGATATTTAAATATTACGTTAGTTGAAATTAAGATGAAATTTGAAGATATTAATGTAATAAATCATGAACCAATATTAATTTGGTCCATTTGATAATAATGGATTGAATAATAGGGTGAAGGGTCAAATAAATTAAATTATTGAAAATTTAATTTGTAATTTCTGAATTTATTGAAATTTAAATTAAACACTGAAATTGATGGATTAATCAACTTTAAATTGATATCTAAATTGTTTAAAGTATTGTAATTGTTTAAGAAATCAAAAATGATAAAATTTGTTAATTATGGAATAGAAAGTGAAAATTTGATTTAATTAATTTAATATTAATTTATTTAATTAACTGAAATATAGCCATTTTGGCCACTGACTCGAATTTCGACGAAACCAGTTTCATCGGATCCGTATCGGTGAATTATTGTAGGATTTCAAATTTCATAACGATCGGACTTGTCGTTTGATCGTACGGACTCGAAACGCCTAGAAATTAATTTAATTGAAATCAATTGAAATCAATTTGAAATAAACTGATTTTAACATAACTTCTTCATATGATGGAATTAGGACTTGAAACCTGTTCCATTGAATTTAAAATTTTTGAAAACATCTATTTTGATATATGGGTTGACCCATTTTCGTTTCGGGAACGAAACGGGCTTTTCGGGTCGATATCGTTCAATTAAATCTGGTATGTTCTTCCATTTTCAGCTCTACCTATATATATCCGGTTATAAACCCTAGCGGCCTTTCTATTTCTCATTTCTGTACGTACAGAAATTTCTGTTGCTCCTCTTTCTCAATGACAGACAACCCTAAATTTCACAATCCAATTTCAATTCAAAATTCGGATCCAAAAAACAAACTCCTCAATATATATCAAATTATATATCGATCTGAAGCTCTCGACGAGCGCATCTCAGATCTGTAATTTTTTTTCCAAATGGAGCCTCTGTTTTTCCTGAAGTTAGAGAACAAATCAGGGCCGTTCGTTTCGTCGTGATGGACTTCAATGGATCGCCAAATCGACGATACCACGGCGTAGAGAGAGGCATGCGTAGTTCATCGGTGAGGTTTGTTTGGGAAGATGATGGTTGGATCGGCTCCTATAATTCACTAGGGTTTCGTTCTAATTTGGCGGTTGAGTTTCTGTTTGGGCCGTTTTCTCGAACGACGGCGGAGCTTGGGGCGAGGCGTCGGAGGGCCACTCATCCGGAGGCTGGGGATCGTGCAGCGCTGTCTGATGGGGGAGGCGACGTGAGGTGTTGCGTGCGGCAGCTGTTAAGGTGTGGCGGCCTAGGGTTAGATACAGTGTTCGTGTTCCAGAGGAGAGAAGAGCGACGTGTATTACTGTTCAAACTATTTTATTTTATATATTTTTTTAATTTAAATTTTATAATGTTCTAATCAGCGTAACTTTTGCTTACGAGATCTGATTCACGCGGGGTTTGTTCCTATGGGATCGTATCAATATTCTAGACATTTTTATGCTGGTTTGGACGAATTCTAAGACCGTTCAAATTTTGGGCTTATTTTGAATTTAAATTCAAAGGTGAGTGGTTTAGCCCACTCACAACTTCTAAAATTTCTTATGTTTGTTAAATTAAATTGTTGATATGATTAGAAATTTATTTATGACTATTTGGTATATTTTGAGTCACCATCTCAGTTAATTTTAATATATTTAAATTAAATCGTTGTTTAATTTATTATTGGATATAAATTGCTAGTTAAATACCTGTATTAAATATAAATTGCCAGTTAAATACCTGTTATTGATTATCAGCTCTATATTGATATTTATTGATTGATTTGGATGATGTTTGTAATGGATGGTGATTGTTGATATTAAATGAATGGATGTTTTATTTTATATCGTTATAAACTGCAAGTTCACTATGGGTTGAAATGATACATACCCGAATGATCAATAGATTAAGGAAAAATCGTTATGGGTTGAAATGATAGACCCGAACGATTTTATGAATTTGATATTTTTCGGGATTGCGGTTTGAAATGGTATATATCCGTAAAATTTTAAATTGTGGATTGAAATGATAAATATCTGTATCACTTGACCCAAGGGTAGAGAATTATATACGGACACCGGATTGGTTAAATTAAATGATTTTAAAGTTTTAATTTTTGAATCCTTTTAAATGATATATTGAGATAGAAATTGATTTATACGAATTGAATTATTATCGAAACTTAAGTTTATGATAAAATTTGGAATTGGTTTAAAGGTATCGTTGAAAAGGATTTAATTGAAATTTCAAAAGTTGAATTTGGAATAAAATGTGAAATTTGTCAAAATTGAATTATTTTAAGTTGTTTGAAATATAAGTTTGAAATATATTGAATTTGGAGCAATTTAAATTGATATTTCGAACATGGATTGGAGGCGATATTGAAGTAAATATTTTATTGAGAATTGGAATTGGAAAATTTGAAATTGGGATTTGGGATATTAAAATGGTCCAAAATACTGGAATGGAATAAATAGTTTAAATTGATATAAAATTTCAAATTCATATTTTTATATAAACTATTTTAAATATATATTATTTTAAAGACTTTAATTATTAAGATTTTCTACTTTTAACCAAAATAATTTTTGAAGACTTTTTTCTTCCATGGGGTCCCCGCCCTCTCCCATCCTTATTCCCGCAGTCCAGTCCCATCCATCAACTTCTAACCAACCTTGTCCTTCCTCCCCTATCCTTGTCCCTCCCTCTACCACTCCCCTTCCTTCATTGTCAGGCCCATCCCCTCCCTATGACAGTGTTCCTGTTGTTCCTCCATCTCTTCCAGTAACTTTACCCAATGTGTCAGTTCCCATCCTCCCATCTCTTCCTTTGCTTCCACAACCAACAGCTCTTCCTCCACGTCCTTGGAACTCTCTCTTTAAGGCCAAACCAAATAATGCTGGGAAATATGTGCCTCGTGAAATACAGCTTGATTTCGTTGGTAATGCAATTGTGCCATCTGCTGACATTGTTCAAGCAGGAAACTCAATGTGGAAAAAATATCTAGTTGGCTTTTTTCTTGACAATCCTCTTCCTTATTCAACTGTGCTATTCTATCTTAAAAGAGTTTGGAAACTAAGTGGTTCAATTTCTGTCAAATCTGATGGATTCTTGTTTTTATTCAAGTTCTCTAATGAGGATGATAGATCAAGAATTGCTGAATCTGACCCTGTGGTGATGAGGAATAAATTATTTATTGTAAAGCAATGGGATGAAAATATTAGCAACAGTTGTAGCAGTATTCGATCTGTCCCAGTATGGATTAAACTCTCAAATATCCCCCTGTATGCTTGGTCTCCTTTGGGAATTAACTGGTTAGCTTCTAGAGTTGGGAAGCTTCTTTGTTTGGATGCATCAACTGAAAAATTTGAACGCATTTCTTTTGCTAAATGTTTAGTTAAGGTTAATCCAAATCAAGAACTGCCTGACAATTTTTCAGTTAAGCTGCTAGATGGCTCTGAACAGAATGTAAAGGTTAGCTACTTGTGGAAACCAGAGATTTGTACCATATGTAGGGAGTTTGGGCACTTAGTAAGCAATTGCAAGAAAGTTGTTTGTGTAGATAATGAAGAACAAAGTGACAAGAATGAACGGCACAAAACTGATGCAGAGGAAAGAAACATGATGCAAAAAGGACCAGGCTTAGTAAAACAAGACAAGGTGAAACAAGTGTGGAAAAAAGTCAGTAAAAACAAAGGAAAAAAAGAATTAAATTATGAAGTACAAGTTGAAACTGCTATGAAGGAAAAAGGAGAACATGATAAGCTTTCAAATGTTTGTTATGAAGTCAATCCAAAAGCATCAGATATAGCATGTACTCCTGCTAGTCAGGATCATATCAATAATGTTTCCATTCATAACAAGTACAACCTGCTCCAAACTGAAGTCATTAAGCAAAATGCTATGGATTTGCATGATGAAGAGGATGGAGGGATAAATGTTCTGATTAATGGTAGTCAAAACCAAAAATCAAACACAAAACCTGCTCCTCCTGATATTCACAATAAATCAAGTTCTCCTGACAAGTTACCAAATCATGGTTTGCAGGTAAAGGATAAGAATGACTCTATGTCTAGAAAAAGTTCCAAAGAAGTTGGCAAGGAATCATCATTTATGAATGCCAGCTCTAAAACAATTGCAACTGATATTGACACAAGCTGGTGCAAATCGTTTGAAACTGAAATCTCTCAATTAATAATCTCCATGCAAGATCCTGGTGTCATCCCAAATCTAGAAGCTCCACCTCATTACAATTTTACAATTAAGTTACCAGGATGGCCTTCAAATGTTCTTTCCTCTCAATCACATCCTTCCACTTCTATTGATCCTTCTTCCTCCCAAATTAACTCCCATCCTACCTCCCCTCCTAGCATACCAAGAAGAAAAATTGAAACTAGGTCTCTGTCTGCACAGAGAAGGCAAAGCTCCACCCATTCCCAATAATATTTATGAATAAGAAAATAACATCATGGAACATAAGAGGAGCCCACAGTAATTTGAAACTTGATCAAGTCAAATGCTTTATCTCTGAGTTTAATATCTGTCTTTTTGGAATTCTAGAAACAAAGCTTAACCATTCATTATCCCAAAAAGCCTCCACCTACATTAATCCCCAATGGTCCTTCCACCACAATCTTGAATCTGCTCCTTATGGTAGAATTCTAGTCCTCTTCGATCATACTTTTTTGTCCCTAACACCCATTCTGACAACTAGGCAATTTATTCATTTTCATGTTCATGTCTTCCAAAACCAATCCGCTTTCTATCTCACTTTTGTTTATGCTGATAATAGTGTTATTTCCAGGAATGCCTTTCTCAATGCATTGCCTCCCCTAAGACAATCTTCTCATCCCTGGATTGTCCTAGGTGACTTCAATTCCTGCTTTAGCTTTGATGATAAATTTGGTGGCACGTCGCTTAATCTGAGAGAAATTGAACCACTTAATATGTCTGTTTATGATTCTGAGTTGATTTTAGTGAATAAAACTAGAGCCAAGTATTCATGGAACAATTGTAGTAGAAGTGGTGTGCGAACATATACTACTATTGATCATGCCTTTTGTAATTTCCAAGCACTCAATCATTGGCCTTCCCTTTCTGTCTACCTTCCTCATCCAATAATGTCAGACCACTCTCCTCAAATTTTATCTCTGGGGAACCACATTAGAAGAGAAAAGTCAAGTTTCAAATTTTTTAATGCTTGGTCTAAGCATGATCAATTTCTTAATATCATCAATCAAGCTATCACTGAATTTACTTGTTATGGTAACCCTATGTTTAAGTTTTGTAGGAAACTAAAACAAATCAAGTTAGCTATCAAGACATGGGCTTCATCAACCTTTGGTACTGGATCCCTTCTGTCTACAAAATTAAAGGAACAACTGAAAATAAAGCAAGACAATATGATGGACCATCCTCTTGATATACAAGCTTCTGATGAGGAGAGGAATCTGCACAAGGAACTTAAAATTGCCCTATCTCTGGAAGCAAGTATGAAGATGCAGCAGTTGCATAAAAGATGGCTTGATGAAGGGGATAAGAATACCAAGTTCTTTCATGAATCTATTAAGATTAAGCAAGCTCGTGAAAATATTTTTAGAATCACTAATGAGCAAGGTACCCTATTTTCTACTCCAAACACTGTTGATCATGCTTTTATCCAACACTTCACTAACTTGCTAGGTAGCACTAATGGTTTCTCCCCTGATTTGGACCAAATTTCTTCACTTGCACTTCATAGAATTTCTCCACAAGAAGCTTCTTCTCTAATTATGCTTGTAACTGATGAAGAAATTAAAGCAACCCTCTTCTCCATGAATAAGTTATCTTGTCCGGGTCCTGATGGCCTTAATGTTAATTTTTATATCACCACTTGGAGTGTGTTAGGTGGTGATTTTTGTCAAGCTGTCCACAATTTTTTCAATAAATGTAAGTTGCTTAGGGAAGTGAATAGCACTAACATTGCTCTCATACCCAAAGTGTCCCCTCCAACATGTGTCACCTCCTTCAGGCCCATATCCTGCTGTAATGTCCTCTACAAGTGTATCTCCAAGATTCTAGCTTCTCGCTTAGTCAAAGTTTTGCCCACTATTATATCAATGAACCAATCTGCATTTTTGCCTTCAAGAGACATAATTGACAATGTTCTCCTTGCCCAGGAATTGCTTAAAGGCTATGGTAGAAGTAATTCCACCCCTGCTGCTGCAATTAAAATAGACATCTCTAAGGCGTACGAGACCATACACTGGGACTCTATTGTTAGAATAATGGCAGTGATGGGATTTCCTAAAACTTTTGTGTCATGGATTTATGTGTGCATTTCTACTCCCTCTTATTCTCTTGTATTAAATGGCAGACCTGTGGGATATTTCAGAGGGAGTAAAGGTATTCGCCAAGGAGATCCAATTTCATCATATTTATTTCTGATGGTCATGGAGGTTCTAACTGTTATTTTGCAGACCAGCTACAACCACAAGACAATCAAGTATCACCCAAAGTGCTCTCTTCAACAAATAACTTCTATAATGTTTGCAGATGATGTCATGTTATTTACCAAACCGGAAATATCCTCCTTGGATGGTATCATGATAGCACTGCAGGCCTTCCACTGTATGACTGGGCTTACCATTAACCAAGTCAAATCTTCTCTGCTTGTTACTGGAGTCAGTGAACTGCATGCTACTGCTCTCCAACAACACTCTGGCTTCTCTAGTATGGAAAATGACATGAAGTACCTTGGTCTCCCTTTAATTTCCAAAAGGATATCTAAAGCTGATTGTTTACCTCTTTACTTCAAAATTACCTCGCTAATGTCTACATGGAATAATAGGAACTTAACTCAAAGTGGAAGGCTTGTTATAATAAAATCTGTTGTGTTTCCCTACATTGTTTACTGGGCTCGCACCCTAATTCTCCCAAAGAAACTATTGCATATGGTAAGGTCTGCCATGATCAGATATTTTTGGACTGGCAGTATTCATAACAGGAAGTTAGTGCCTTGTTCCTTTATTAAAATTGAGTCTCCCCTGAGATTGGGAGGGCTGGGAGTTCTTGACGTTAGGAAATGGAACATAGCTGCTATGAGTAAACATTTTAATGCTCTTATCAACAAAAGAGGTGGCTTATGGGTTGACTGGTCTTGGCAATATAATATAAAGAACAGGTACTTTTGGAGCATGGATATCCCTCAAGTTTGCAGTTGGACTTGGAGAAGTTTACTAAATCTCATAGTAGTTTTCCTCCCCATGATACTATATCCCATAAACGCTAGCAATGATGTTAGCTTTTGGCATGATCCATGGATTAGTAATGGTCAAATCCTTTCCAAAATTTGTGATCATTATCAAATGACACAATCTGGTATCCACAATCATGCTAAAGTGAAGGACTTTCTGCATCATGATCAAATCCAGTTGCCATATAACAGTAATCAGGTGATAAGGCAACTATGGACAGAAATTCAGCAAAAAACTTTTAATATTAATCAGGTTGACACTATCACCTGGCTTATGAAGACTCATACAGCTGCTGTAGTTTACAAATTTGTTAGTTTCAGTTTGTCTCTGCCTGCTACCAAATGGATTGCTGTTATTTGGTCAGTTGACTCTTGTCCTAAGGACAATTTAATGATGTGGAAAGTCATCAATCAAGCTTTAGTAACCAGATGCTTGTTGAATAGCTATGGAATGACATGTTATGCTGAGTGTATATTCTGTAACCAACATGATGAAACAACTGAGCATCTGTTTTTTGGATGTCCTGCCCTTCAATTCTTGATGGATAAGATAAGATTCATTCTTGGTTATAATCTGTCTTGTACAACCTCAAGTATACAATGGAGTTTAATCTATAAAGCAACAAAGTGGAGAAATGTGCAAGGCAGAGCTCTTGCAGTATGCTTGAAAGTGTGTATGTCAGTAATTTGGAGAGAGAGAAATGCCATAATCTTTGATAAAGTTAGAAGAAATGATGATCTGATATGGATTGAAGTTAAAACCAGAACTTATAGGCAACTACAGAATAGTCCAAGTGTTTTTCATCAATCCCTGATTGATGCCTGGACTTGATTTTGCTGTTCTTTCTTGCTTGTTCTATGTATTATCCTTTCTTTTTTCTGTTGTACCTTTTTATTGTTTGTTGCAATAAAACTGGTAGGGGCCCAGTTAACCCCGCTGGCTTTGCCAAAAAAAAAGATTTTCGACTTTTAAACTAATTAACCTATTTTAACTTATTTTAAATCTAATTAATCTATTTTAAAGTTATTTAATTTATTTTAATTATATTTAATCTATTTTACATCTATATTTACTATTTATAATTATTTAAAACTATTTTCTTCTAAATTCCAAATTAAGTAAAATGGATGGGTTTATATTCAAATTCTCGATTTTTAAAGTGAATGTGGTTAAGAGACATCATAACCTAAGTTGGGATTTAAATGGCATATTTGGTTTAATATGATAATTTTGAAATGAAAGTTTAACCTATTTTGGAAACACGACTTTTGAAAGGTAATATAATTTCGAATTATGATTTCAAAAGTGAATATGATTTCGAAAGTAAGTAATGATTTCGAAAGTGATATGGTTTGAATCGAATATGATATTTTGATATCAATTATGAGATGGTTTTGGAAATGTAAAAGAACCATCCGGTGTGTAATAAGCGATTGGTTGTTATAGAGACCGGGATCGGATATGGGCATACTCTCTGTCTATACCAAAAACCACTTTGACAACTGTGTACACGGTGGAGATTCCAGAATGAAGTAGGATGGTGGCGACGATCCTATATGAGGTATATACGTGGACCCAAATCCCGTGAGTTGGCATAAGGTGGCTAAACCTGGAGCAATTGACGGGCTAATGAGGTAGCTCCTCTGATCGGACACATTCCATCGATCTGTATTCTGACTTTGTGATTTATTTGGTGGCCACCCTTCGATTTACTCGGGAGTGTGTTTCGAGGTGGGCGGTAGTGGCTGCTATGCGTTACCATCGGTCCGGAAGTGTAATTGGTATATCTACCCTGGCATTGCCTAGTTGTGCCGTGTCACCTACCCTAGTGCGCCTTCTACGAGTTTGTTTTGTACCATACCTATGGAGTGCCCTCTGACGACGCCCAGTACGGGGGAGATTGCGGTACTATATAGACTATGGGAATATATAAAATGTGTTAAGGTGGAAAATGTAAAGCCTTAACGCTACTTTAATAGTTTGCTTTACATTAGACATATTATAATAGCGTATTATTACATAGTAGATAGTTTAACGGATCCTTAGGAGATGTGAATCCCGAACATCTCTTAAGTTACTACACTCACGTTAGACACTGGATAGGAGATGTCAAAACCCGTACACATCTTCGAAGCCATTTACACTCATATTTATTTACCGTTGATTTAACTCACATAAGATCTTTTAGTTCTGACTCGAGTGTTTTGTCTTTTCAATTCGCTCGGGTCAGACTAAGCATTTCAGGATTTGAAGACTTGTTACTGGAGGACAAAGACGAAGATTGTATTATTATTTACTATATTATTCCACTGCATCATACTGTTCCGCTGCATTGTTATTTATTCATTTATCTCTGATATGTGTAACTCTGATTCTGTGTTGTATAAATATAATCAAATATTTTGTAAACAGCTTCATGAACTGTTATTTGATTATTATATTTTGTCATTCCGCTGCGAGATTCTGTATTTGTTTTATTTCTTTCACTTTTTCTTATTTACCCTAATAATTATCCGCCCTTCTGTATGGTTTGAGTCGACATGTGTGTCTGCTTAAAGCGTACAAAAAGGTGGGATGTTACAGTTGATATTAGAGCTTTGGTTTAGTGATAAACCTTGGCTTTGTGGGGTCTGACTTTTTAAAAATAGGGTAGTAATACCCTAGAATGAGTCATTGAGAGTATATATATGAGAGAACGTATTTGTTAGTGTTATAAATTGTTTTTATATTGTGTTAATTTATTCCGTTTTGTATTTATAAATTCTGATTAGTGCATAAGACACTATGACATCGATAAGGATTTCTAAACACTTAATAGGACAGACCGACATGATATTTGTTTTGAAATGTTGGTAAATGAAATAATTTTGCCTATTGTATATTATATATATATATAATAATGATTTATAAATGATATATATTTGGTTGTAATATATTGGTTGTTAGGTAGTAAATTTATAAATATAGGTTGGAAATAAGATTTGAAAATAAAATAAATGAAATCTGGAAATTTAGAACTTAAGTTCCGGGATTTTTGAAAATTTCTTTTGAATAATTTTGGAATATAATAATAATATTATTAGAAGTATTTTCTGATATAAATATTTCAATATAATTTGAAAGAACTGTTTTAAAGAAATTTTTGGAAAGAAATAAGTTTTGTACTCTCCTCTCTGTCGTTGGAAAATAATTTCGGTGATGAGTGCACGCATCATCGACGTTCATTTTCGAGTTTCGAAATGGGAAGGCCACTGTAGTAGTTTTACTGCAGATTTATTTTGATAAACAAATATGAAATTTCAAATTGTTTAAATATAATTGGATATATAAATTTTTAAGTGTATACGTCTATCAATTATTTTCTTAAATGATTTGAAATGGAACCCGGCATTTTGTTCTTAAATTTTTTTAAAACTAGAGATTTCAATTATTGAAATGGAATAAGATTTTAACTATTTAATAGTTGGAACCTCAAAAATGAAAATAAGAAAACTGAATTCTTAGTTATAAATGAAATATACAAGAAATTTGAAGCTTGTAACCTGTAAATAAAAGGGATATGATTATTGAACATTAAATCAATTTAAAAGAGATGAGTCAAACTTGTATAACTTTCAATTGCATTCTTAAAGCATATATCTAACTTACCAAATATTAAAAGTTGTGATGTTTAACAAGAAAATGTAATAAGATATTATACAAGTAAAACTTAAAGTAAGGAAAGTGTTCAATGAAATTCTTTTATAAATAAGAACCTTGATATTTTAGTTGTTATAACCTTAAGTTATAATTGAAATGTTACTATAATAAAATGAGATAGAAAAGTAAGTATTGTAAGTAAGTAATTATAAACTTAATTAAATGAATTGATATGCTAAGTAATTTAATTGAACATGAATACTATAAATAAATGAATGTAAATAAATGACATTAAGTAATAATGAATGAACGAATATAAAGTAATGTAAAGAAATTGACATTATTTGAACAAATGAAAATGAGATTTTGTAAGTAATAAATGGAAGTGAATGAAAATAAGCGTTGAATGAATAAATGGGAATAAAATTTTGTAAGAAATAAATGTAAAATTAAAGGAAGCAATCACTGAATGAATGAAAAAAGGATGAGAAAAAAAAATCTTGGGAAAAGAAATTAATAAGAATAGACTTAAATAATGTTAGAATCTGTTGTTTGTTTTGGTTATGGGATGTTTGGGATAGGATACTTCTAATTGTTTAGATGTATGAATGATCTATTGAGTTTTATCTAAGACTGTTGAGTAAATGGTATACTTAGTAGTTATTTGTCATTCTATGTGATTAAAAGTGTCTAAACCCGAACAAAACATTCGTTTGTTTACTCTGTATGAATGATTGATTACTTTGATTCCTTGTGATGATTGTATGCTTGTTGCAAGTGATTGTTGATAGGTTATATTGTTTGCTTGTTAGTGGTTGAAACAATTTTAAATATTTCATTTTATATAATTATTAACTCTTTTGGATTATATAAGTGAAATACAGGTTATGGAAGCAATTGCCACTGCTTTTGGTTTCATAATTAAGCGTTGTTTGCCCGACAAATAGGTACGTTCTCGGATTACGGTTTTCTAGCGATAGTATATTATTTTTCCCGTGTTGGGATATATTATTTTGGAAATTATATGTTATATATTGTTTTATTGATATTATAATTTCTCCCGAGCCTCTCCGTACAAAGGAGACTCTGCCGAATTTTTTTATAAATTATGGACTTAGAATTTTTTCTAAAATGTTTTCCAAACTTTTGTTAACTTGAAATTGAAAGATTTAATTGTTTATAGATTTATATATTTTGTTTAAATTATTTTATTTTGTAAATTTAATGTTTATGAATTTAATATTTTGAATAAGATATATTGATTCTTAATTCCTTCTCTTTCCGTCTTTTTCCTTTTCGAGGACGAAAAGTTTTGAGTGGGGGAGAGTGTAACGACCCGTAAATTTCGATAATTAAATTTTGTTGATTTAATAAGATTTTGGAAATTAAATACTGAAAGAAGTAAAGATTTGTTAATTAATAATGAAATGAATACAAAAAAATGAAAAGGTAACAATGTTGATTAAAGCTAAATTTTAACCATTGAAATGAAATTCCAACAAATGAAATAATGTAAATGTTATACTTGGCTATAAATTGAATATAAGAAAACAAATGTAAACATTGAATTAATATAATAAATGGTAATTGAATAAAATCAATGTTCTGTGAGTAATTTTAATATTTATTTGAAAGTAATAAACTTATAGTGTAATTAAAAGTTAACAGTAACAATTATTGTATGTTACCTATTTATTTAACATGTTAATTTAAATTGGCAATAAATTTCAATAAATAAAATTAATTATTATGTTAATGTAAATTAAGTTAATGATTGGAAATAATGTTAATTCTATTCATACTATGACAATTGGTTGAATAAAAGAATGGAAATCAAGATTTATCAATTTATTGGAATTTAAAACTATAATAATTGGATTTATTGCAATTAAATGAAATTAGATATTTAAACATTACGTTAGTTGAAATTAAGATGAAATTTGAAGATATTAATGTAATAAATCACGAACCAATATTAATTTCGTCCATTTGATAATAATGGATAGAATAATAGGGTGAAGGGTCAATTAAATTGAATTATTGAAAATTTAATTTGTAATTTCTGAATTTAATGAAATTTAAATTAAACACTGAAATTGATGGATTAATCAACTTTAAATAGATATCTAAATTGTTTAAAGTATTGTAATTGTTTAAGAAATCAAAAATGATAAAATTTGTTAATTATGGAATTGAAAGTGAAAATTTGATTTAATTAATTTAATATTAATTTATTTAATTAACTGAAATATAGCCAGTTTGGCCACTGACTCGGATTTCGACGAAACTAGTTTCATCGGATCCGTATCGATGAATTATTGTAGGATTTCAAGTTTCGTAACGATCGGACTTGTCGTTTGATCGTACGGACTCGAAACGCCTAGAAATTAATTTAACTAAAATCAATTGAAATCAATTTGAAATAAACTGATTTTAACATAACTTCTTCATACGATGGAATTAGGACTTGAAACCTGTTACATTGAATTTAAAATTTTTGAAAACATCTATTTCGATATATGGGTTGACCCATTTTCGTTTCGGGAACGAAACGGGCTTTTCGGGTCGATATCGTTCAATTAAATCTGGCCCGTTCTTCTATTTTCAGCTCTACCTATATTTATCCGGTTATAAACCCTAGCAGCCTTTCTATTTCTCATTTCTATACGTATAGAAATTTCTGTTGCTCCTCTTTCTCAATGGCAGACAACCCTAAATTTCACAATCCAATTTCAATTCAAAATTCAGATCCAAAAATCAAACTCCTCAATATATATCAAATTATATATCGATCTGAAGCTCTCGACGAGCGCATCTCAGATATATAATTCGTTTTCCAAATTGAACCTCTGTTTGTCCTGAAATTAGAGAACAAATCAGGGCCGTTTGTTTCGTCATGATGGACTTCAATGGATCGTTAAATCGACGATACCACGGCGTAGAGAGAGGCATGCGTAGTCCATCGGTGAGGTTTGTTTGGGAAGATGATGGTTGGATGGCTCCTATAATTCACTAGGTTTTCGTTCTAATTTGGCGACTGTGTTTCTGTTTGGGCCGTTTTCTCGAACGGCGGCGGAGCTTGGGGCGTGGCGTCGGAGGGCCACTCGGCCGAAGGCTGGGGATCGTGCAGCGTTGTCTGATGGGGGAGGCGACGTGAGGTGTTGCGTGCGGCGGCTGTTAAGGTGTGACGGCCTAGGGTTAGATACCGTTTTCGTGTTCTAGAGGAGAGAAGGGCGATGGGTATTACTGTTCAAACTATTTTATTTTATTTTTTAATTTAAATTTTAAAATGTTATAATCAGTGTAACTTTTGCTTACGAGATCTGATTCATGCGCGGTTTGTTCCTATGGGATCATATCAAAATTTTGGAAATTTTGACGCTGGTTTGGACAATTCTGAGACCATTCAAATTTTGGGCTTATTTTGAATTTAAATTCAAAGGTGAGTGTTTTAGCCCACTCACAACTTCTAAAATTTCTTATGTTTGTTAAATTAAATTGTTGATATGATTAGAAATTTATTTATGACTGTTTGGTATATTTTGAGTCATCATCTCAGTTAATTTCAATATATTTAAATTAAATCGTTGTTTAATTTATTATTGGATATAAATTGCCAGTTAAATACCTGTATTGAATATAAATTGCCAGTTAAATACCTGTTATTGATTATCAGCTCTATATTGATATTTATTGATTGATTTGGATGATGTTTGTAATGGATGGTGATTGTTGATATTGGATGAATGGATGTTTTATTTTATATCATTATAAACTGCAAGTTCACTATGGGTTGAAATGATACATACCCGAATGATCAATAGATTAAGGAAAAATCGTTATGGGTTGAAATGATAGACCCGAACGATTTTATGCATTTGATATTTTTCGAGATTGCGGTTTGAAATGGTATATATCCGTAAAATTTTAAATTGTGGATTGAAATGATGAATATCCGTATCACTTGACCCTAGGGTAGAAAATTATATACGGACACCTGATTGGTTAAATTAAATGATTTTAAAGCTTTAATTTTTGAATCCTTTTAAATGATATTTTGAGATAGAAATTGATTTATACGAATTGAATTATTATCGAAACTTAAGTTTATGATAAAATTTGGAATTGGTTTAAAGGTATCGTTAAAAGGGATTTAATTGAAATTTCAAAAGTGGAATTTGGAATAAAATGTGAAATTTGTCAGAATTGAATTATTTTAAGTTGTTTGAAATATAACTTTGAAATATATTGAATTTGGAGCAATTTAAATTGATATTTCGAACATGGATTGGAGGCGATATTGAAGTAAATATTTTATTGAGACTTGGAATTGGAAAATTTGAAATTGGGTTTTGGGATATTAAAATGGTCCAAATTACTGGAATGGAATAAATAGTTTAAATTGATATAAAATTTCAAATTAATATTTTTATATAAACTGTTTTAAAAATATATTATTTTAAAGACTTTAATTATTAATATTTTCAACTTTTAAACTAATTAACCAGTTTTAACTTATTTTTAAATCTAATTAATCTATTTTAAAGTTATTAATTTATTTTAATTATATTTAATCTATTTTAAATCTATATTTACTATTTATAGTTATTTAAAACTATTTTCTTCTAAATTCCAAAATAATTAAAATGGATGGGTTTATATTCAAATTCTCGATTTTTAAAGTGTATGTGGTTAAGCGACATCATAACCTAAGTTGGGATTTAAATGGCATATTTGGTTTAATATGATAATTTTGAAATGAAAGTTTAACCTATTTTGGAAACACGACTTTTGAAAGGTAATATAATTTCGAATTATGATTTCAAAAGTGAATATGATTTCGAAAGTAAGTAATGATTTCGAAAGTGATATGGTTTGAATCGAATATGATATTTTGATACCAATTATGAGATGGTTTTGGAAATGTAAAAGAACCATCTGGTGTGTAATAAGCGATTGGTTGTTAAAGTGACCGGGATCGGATATGGGCATACTCTCCGTCGATACCGAAAACCACTTTGACAACTGTGTACGCGGTGGAGATTCTAAAATGAAGTAGGATGGTGGCGACGATCCTATATGAGGTATATACGTGGACCCAACTCCCGTGAGTTGGCATAAGGTGGATAAAACATGAGAAATTGACGGGCTAATGAGGTAGCTCCTCTGATCGGACACATTCCATCGATCTATATTCCGACTTTGTGATTTATTCGGTGGCCACCCTTCGATTTTACTCGGGAGTGTGTTTCGAGGTGGGCGGTAGTGGCTGCTATGCGTTACCACCGGTCCGGAAGTGTAATTGGTATATCTACCCTAGCATTGCCTAGTTGTGCCGTGTCACCTACCCTAGCGCGCCTTCTACGAGTTTGTTTTGTATCATACCTATGGAGTGCCCTCTGACGATGCCCAGTACGGGGGAGATTACGGTACTGTATAGACTGTGGGAATATATAAAATGTGTTAAGGTGGAAAATGTAAAGCCTTAACGCTACTTAATAGTTTACTTTACATTAGACATATTATAATAGCGTATTACTACATAGTAGATAGTTTAACGGATCCTTAGGAGATGTGAATCCCGAACATCTCTTAAGTTACTGCACTCACGTTAGACACTGGATAGGAGATGTCAAAACCTGTACACATCTTCGACGCCGTTTACACTCATATTTATTTACCGTTGATTTAACTCACATGAGATCTTTTAGTTCTGACTCGAGTGTTTTGTCTTTTCAATTCGCTCGGGTCAGCCTGAGCATTTCAGGATTTGAAGACTTGTTACTGGAGGATGAAGACGAAGATTGTATTATTATTTACTATATTATTCCACTGCATCATACTGTTCCGCTGCATTGTAATTTATTCATTTATCTTTGATATGTGTAACTCTGATTCTATGTTGTATAAATACAATCAAATTTTTTGTAAACAGCTTCATGAATTGTTAGGTGATTATTATATTTTGTCATTCCGCTGCGAGATTCTGTATTTGTTTTATTTCTTTCTCTTTTTCTTATTTACCCCAATAACAATCCGCCCTTTTGTATGGTTTGAGTCGACATGTGTGTCTGCTTAAAGCGTACAAAAAGGCGGGATGTTACATTTTAACATGGATTTAAGCGATATTGAATTTAATATTTATTTAGAATTATGAATCGGAAAATTTGAAATTGGGGTTTGGGACATTGCAATGGTCAAAATGTGTTGGAATGAAATAAATAGTTTAAAATTGATATAAATTTCAAATTCATATTTTTCATATAAGCTGTTTTAAATATATTATTTTAAAAGACTTTAAGATTTTCAAAATTTTAAACTAATTAAACCATTTGACTTATTTTAAATCTATTTAATCTATTTTAATTATATTTAATCTATTTTAAATCTATATTAACTATTTATAACTATTTAAACTAATTTCTTATAAATTCCAAACTAAGTAAAATGGATGGGTTTATATTCAAATTCTCGATTTTTAAGCGAATACGGTTAATGATGTTATAACCTACGTTGGGAATTAAATAACATATTTGGTTCAATATGATAATTTTGAAATGAGAGTTTAACCTATTTTGGAAACATGACTTTTGAAAGGAAATATAATTTCGAACTATGATTTCAAATGTGATATAATTTCAAAGGTAAATATGAGTAACGATTTCGAAAATGATATGATTTGAATTGAATATGATATTTTGATATCAATTATGAAATGGTTTTGGAAATGTAAAAGAACCATCCGGTGTGTAATAAGCGATTGGTTGTTAAAGAGACCGGGATCGGATATGGGCATACACTCTGTCGATACCGAAAACCACTTTGACAACTATGTACGCGGTGGAGATTCCAGAATGAAGTAGGATGGTGGCGACGATCCTATATGAGGTATATACGTTGACCCGACTTCTGTGAGTTGGCTTAAGGTGGCTAAAACAGGAGCAATCGACGGGCTAAGTGTGGTCATTCCTCCGATCGGGCACACTCCATCGATCTATATTCCGACTTTGCGATTTATTTGGTGGCTACCCTTCGATTTTTACTCGGGAGTGTGTTTCGAGTTGGGCGGTAGTTGCGGCTATGCGTTACGAACAGTCCGGAAGTGTAATTGGTATATCTACCCTGGCATTGCCTAGTTGTGCCGTGTCACCTACCCTAGCGCGCCTTTTACGAGTTTGTTTTATGTCGTACCTATGTGGTATCCTCTGGCGGCTCCAGTTTACGGGGAGTTACGGTACTGTATAGACTATTGGCATACCTAAAAATGTGTTAAGGTGGAAAATGTAACGCCTTAACGTTATTTTAATAGTTTATATTACTGTAGACATATTATAATAGCGTATTGTACTACATAGTAGATAGTTTAACGGATCCTTAGGAGGTGTGAATCCCGAACATCCCTTAAGTTATTGCACTCAAGTTAGACACTGGATAAGAGGTGTCAAACCCCGTAACATCTCCGACGCCGTTTACACTCATATTTATTTACCGTTAATTTAACTCAAATAAGATCTTTTAGTTCTGACTCGAGTGTTTTGTCTTTTCAATTCGCTCGGGTCAGCCTGAGAATTTCAGGATTTGAAGACTTGTTTCTGGAGGACGAAGACGAAGTTTGTATTATTATTTATTATAGTATTCCATTACATCATACTGTTCCGCTGCATTATTATTTGTTTATCTCTGATATGTGTAACTCTGATTTTGTATTGTATAAGTATAATCAAATGTTTTGTATACAGCTTCATGAACTGTTATTTGATTATTATATTTTGTCATTCCGCTACGAGATTCTATTTTGTTTTTTTCTTTCTCTGCTTTTTCTTATTCACCCCAATAACAATCCGCCCTTCTGTATGGTTTGAGTCGACATGTGTGTTTGCTTAAAGCGTACAAAAAGGCGAGATGTTACAGTTGGTATCAGAGCTTTGGTTTAGCGATAACCTTAGCTTTGTGGGGTCTGACTCTTTTACAATAGGGTAGTAATACCCTAGAATGAGTCCTTAAGAGTATATATATTAGAGAGCGTATTTGTTAGTGTTATAAAAGGTTTTTATATTGTGTTAATTTGTTCCGTTTTGTATTTATAAATTCTGGTTGGTGCATAGGACGTTATGACATCGGTAGGGATTTCTAAACACTTAATAGGACAGACCGACACAATATTTGTTTTGAAATGTAGGTAAATGAAATAATTTTACCTATTGTATATCTTTATATATAAAATAATGATTTATAAATGATATATATTTGGTTGTAATATGTTGGTTGTTAGGTAGTGAAATTTATAAATATAGGTTGGAATTAAGATTTGAAAATAAGATAACTGAAATTTGGAAATTTAGAACTTAAGTTCCGGGGTTTTTGAAAATTTCTTTCGAATGATTTTAAGATATAATAATAATATTATTAGAAGTATTTTCTGATATAAATATTTCAATATGATTTGAAAGAATTGTTTTAATGAAATTTTGGAAAGAAATAAGTTATGTACTCCCCTCTCTGTCGCTGGAAAATAATTTCAGTGATGAGTGCACGCATCATCGACATTCATTTTCGAGTTTCAAAGTGAGGAGACCGTTGTAGTAGTTTACTACACATTCGTTTTGATAAATAAATATAAATTTTTATTTCCAAATATGATTTTTATATATATAAGATATGATATGTATATTATTTTAAATGATTTGAAAAAGAACCCGGCATTTAGTTCTTAAATTTCTATGAATTAGAGATTTCAAATATTGAAATGGAATAAAAATTATAACTATTTAATAATTGAAACTTCTAAATGAAAATAAGAAATTATATGCTAAGTTATAACTGAAATATATAAGGAATTTGAAATTTGTAACTAGTAAACGAAAAGAATATGAAAATAAGGAATGATAATTATTGAACCTTAAGTTAATTAGAATAAGTAAGTCAAACTGAAGTGACCCACTTCTATTAGCCTTTGTCTTAGTGATTTTTAGTGAGTTTTTTTTGGTCACTTCATTAATTCATTTCTCATTTCCCCAAGATCCATATTTTACCAATATAAAAATATCAGTATTTCAATTCAATCATGTCATTTATATATATGAAGATATATAAATGTTTCTTTGCCTATCAGAGTAATTAAATTAGCAAAGAAATTCAATCACACAAAGTTTCTCATATTCAAGAGATTTTGTGTTACATAGCCATCTCTTTTATTCTTATTTAATTCTGATATAACTATATTTTTTTGAATCTTGTTTTACTTCTCAACTTGCTTCATGGCCCAATAATTTAATTTCTAGATTAATATACTCATGCTTTTTGTGTCTAGGAATCTATGAGTTTGCTACTTATTGTTTTTCCTTTGAATTTATGCAGAATACTAAAAACAACTCTAGTTTGAGAATTTTATCCCGGGGTGCTTATTGCTTACTCTAACAATGTTTGTGTCAAGTAACTATACTCATGTCTTAAAATATTTATAATATTCTTTGAACATTTGGTGATCGGTGTATTTTAAACCAGGCAGAGGAAAAACTACAGGCAAGCAAAAATGCTAACTTAATCTAGTATACCAAATATGGACTTGCATGAATATAATGATTGAAGCAATATCAAAATCAGCCTAATGTAAACTTTCAGATGAACATTTTGAGAAGGGTACTGATAAGCTCTCAGATTATAAAACAATTGAAAGTGATCAATCAAACAGAGGGATTTTTAGCATGTTTAACATCTAGGTAGACTACATAGCAATGCATTTTTTTTCAACAAACTTGTTAAAGACAAGACTCCCTTGACTTAAACCAAATAGGTGGTTAGATAGGCTCAGTTCAATACAGTTGTATTTCAGATTATAAGTACAAATCATATATGTTTCATTTTTACTATACAATACAATGCAAATTCTTTACTGTAAAATCAGATGTTCAAAGAGGATTTTCAGGTTAAGATTTCAAGCTTCTCATGATCCTATATCAGTTATAAGTCATGGTCAAGCTCTTCTGGTTAGCCAATGCCAGATTCAATATCACTTAACAATTTTCAGCTACATGCTTATCCATAAACTAATGCAACTTTTCTATTTAAAAATTTAACAACCTTTGATAAAGAGAGCATGTCCACATATTAAATTACATGGCATAATTTTCCCCATCATAGTCTATCAGAAAATATCAGAATCAGTCACTTAGATCTGTAACTTCAGACACATATAATATTTAAGTTTTACAACTTCTTTTCAAATAAACAAAGCCACTACAATGCTGAAAGGTCCGCATAGACTTAAGAAAGTTTTCCTAGCTATCTTTATTACAATGAACTACTGCATATTAAAAAAAGAAACTCAAGCAAGTCTTCTAATTTTCCAAGCAAGCAATCTACTCATGCATCTCTACCTGCAACAATATTTTGAGCTGCCTCAATAGAAATGAGACAACCCAAATATTGCAAGGGCAATAAATAGGGTCAGAATAAAATTCGGGTATGAGTGAAATCATTATTAAAACAAATTATAAATTCTTAAAAATGTGCAGAGAACATATAAATTTTACACTATTTGATTTCATGTTAAACCTGAGTATATGCACATTTAAATTTATTTAACAAACATGCACCTAGCATTCATTCATTCAATCCATTCAGTTGTACATGCACAAACTCCTATGGATTTAAGCTTCCTAAAAATCCATACCATAACCTTTCAATCCCATTTTATATTATTTTTTATGGTCCATACTCTTGCCTTTAAACACAAAGTGTGCATTGCAAAGGACTCAATTCTGCTAACCTTTGCACAGAGGCCTTCAGGACTTGAACAAGTCATGCACATACTCATCATCCACCTGATGATGAGTAGATCAAGGCACCTCTCCTAAATTACTTTGTAATTTAAAGACCATGTTTGTATATTCATCTGAGGAATTTTCTTTTTAATTCCAGGCATACTTTTATATTCCTTTCTTCATTTCATAAGTCAGGAATTTTAATTTGTGACGCTCCACCTTTATACCCACGCTAACCAAGAACACTACGGTGTAGTGCTGTCAATTAGCACGGAGGATAAGGCTGTTGAGGAGTGACCATCCGTGTAACTTCTTCACGCGAGCACCGATATGTCAGATAGAATAGAATGCATATCTTTTAAGGAGGAAATCCGACATACCGATACAAACACAAAGCTATCACACAGTGGCTATATATGATCTTCGGAAACAAATATAGAAATAAACGTAACACAAATCAGTCACAGACAATTCATATCACAAAGGCGGAAAGAGATATGAATATAACACATGAAAGTGTACATCAGAGTAATGGTCAAATAAGATCCACAATAACACAAATGAATAGATACAAGTGCAAGATAATAGAATATGTATACATCAAGGAGTCTAATCTCAAATGTATACAAACAAAAACTACTAAACTAGAGTAGTTAGCCAAAAGTCAGAAGATGGCTCCAGATAAGAAGTCATGAGGAAGCACCTGTAAAATCTTAGTCTGACCCGAGTATTATTTAAGAAGAAAATAATAAACGGATCAGTCTAGCTATAATTATCAGATAAAATGATATAGAACAAGAGATATGGCATAAACATATAAGATATCCATAAAAGCATACTACTACAAGTATAAAAATGATAATCAACAAGAGATTAATCAATATCACAAGAATCTTCTCAAAGATTAAAAGAATGTCATATTCTTAATTTAATTCACCAAGCCACAATAAAATGACATACTCATCAATGTCAATGGTAAAAGCTGGTGAAACATAAAATCCAGAAATCTCAAGAAAAGAGGATGACCAATCCCATAAACTGAACATCGACGCACCTAGAAAGATATGCCCCATGTAAAGTCTAGCATCGATACACCTAGAAAGATGCACCCCATGCAAAGTCGAACATCGACGCACCTAGAAAGATACGACCCATGCTCTAGCATTGACGCACCTAAAAAGATACGCCCCATGCATAAATAAACATCGACGCAACTAGAAAGATACGCCCCATGTAATGTCTAACATCGATGTACCTAGAAAGATACACCCCATGCAAAATCGAACATCGACGCACCTAAATAGATACGCCCCATGCCCCGACTTATTCAGCCGATTGCTCCACGAAGTAAATAAACATCGACGCACCTAAATAGGTACGACCCATGCGAGAAATAAACATCGACGCACCTAAATAGATACGACCCATGCGAGAAGTAAACATCGACGCACCTAAATAGATACGACCCATGCGAGAAGTAAACATCGGCGCACCTAAATAGGTACGACCCATAAGCCTAAACCATAAAATGATCGTCATCGATCATAAAGAAGTGTCGATTACACTAAGCTAGTAAATATAAGAGTTTAGCTTCATGTCCCATAACCACTTGCTTAACTCAAATATTTACGAACAAATTGTAGATCTGCACTAGGAAATTGTCACAAGAGTTTCAATCGAACAAGTCCATCAATTAACCGACGAAGTAAACGCAAGCGTTTCATACCACTTGTTTTGCTAAGCCGTTTAATTATATTTTCTCATACGAATGAGGTAAAGGTTTGTATATACTAATAGATTAGAAAACAGTTTTATAAACGAGTTTGATATTGAAAATCGAGTTGAAATCGTTTTAATGAAAGAGTTTTGATATTTAATACTAGTATAGGAAACCTTTATATTTTGAAGTGACAAATCATAGAAGTGATTGTAGAAACAATCAATCATAAAAATTCACGTTCGAAGACGTGAGTAAAGTTCAAAGAAATCAATTCTCAAAACCATCAAAGTAAGAAGTTCTGTTGAACGCTTTTCAGATAAGATTGCCTACGCAGAGTAATACGGGGTTCGACCTAATGAAGGCAAGCTAGTCCAGCGACCTAAGGAAAATAGGTCATACGACCTAAGGAAAATCGCGACCAAGCGAATCACAGGTCATTCGACCTAAGGGTAAGGTCGGAGGCGACCTACGACTTAGTGGTGGAAGACAGAGCGACTTAACGAAGGAACAGGGTGCGCGAACTATAGGGTTCACGACCTAAGAGGGTTCGCGACCTAACGGGTCAAAGGGGTAAAGGAATCGAACGACCTAGAGAGAATGCGCGACCTAACTGGGTTCGCGACCTAAGATAGGCGAACGACCTAACTGGGTTCGCGACTTAACAAGGTGCGACCTAAGGTCTTGCGACCTAAGGGAAAAAGTCTTACGACCTAACAGTTAAAAGGTCCTACGACCTAGAGAGAATGCGCGACCTAACTGGGTTCGCGACCTAAGATAGGCGAACGACCTAACTGGGTTCGCGACCTAAGATAGGCGAACGACCTAACTGGGTTCGCGACCTAACAAGGTGCGACCTAAGGTCTTGCGACCTAAGGGAAAAAGTCTTACGACCTAACAGTTAAAAGGTCCTACGACCTAGAGAGGTACAAGGCCATACGACCTAAGGTTTGCCTGGAGGATTTTAGGTCGGCAACGACCTATAACCTAAAGCTGCTTCGACCTGAAGGTGCACGACCTAAGGTCTATACGACCTAACGACCTAAGGTCGATACGACCTAATGACTTAAGGTCGAATACGACCTACGACCTATGGATGAGCGACCTAACTCCGAACGAGCTAAAAATGGCCAGAACGACCTAGTAGTAGTTTTTCACCAAAATCACTAAAATTTGGAGTTTTTCGCCAATCCAATCTAAACCAAATGCAACAAACATGCTAAAGTGATGAGGAATCATTTCCAACAGTCCAATGACGATTATAGGCAAGATGTGAGATCAAAATCTCACCTTTTCACGGAATTTGATGAAGACGAAGCTCGGGGGCAAAGCAAAGATCAACCACAAGCTTGAATCAATGTCTTCACTTTGAATTTGGAGTTAGATGTTGAATTTGCTAAAGAACTTGAGCTTGGAATTTTAAATTCCTATTCCCTCCACCATTTTTGCTAAAGCTTCAAAGTTGATGCAAGTAGATGAAGTGATGAAGAGAAGGAAGGGGTTGGGCTGAGTTAGAAGAGGTGCAGCCCAAACCAAAAGCCCAACACAAAAAGTGACGAAAATTTCACTATCTCCAAACATATCGAAGTTTACACTCAAAAAGATCGCAAACGTCATTTTGAACTCAATGGGGGTGGTCTCGAGTCCTAATTTGACCGTATGCAAAAAGTAGCTTTTCGGACTAACATCCGACTAACGATAAAATATTTAAATATAAAATCGATAAATATGCGGGTTGTTACATAATTCCCTTAAAAAAACATATCCAAACATGCCAATCATTCATACAAAATTTCACAACCCATTTTAAAGTCTTTTCTGCTAGATCATTTTTTTTTCTAAAACTTGCTAGTATAATTGTTTCTAGAAATTTTTCTTTGCTTATATAAATCTGCTGAAATTATAAGAATTACTATATTTGTTTTACTGTGAACATAGCGTATGGGTTTTGAGAAAAACCCATAAACATATTGGATTTTAATCTGAACAACTCAACACATTTTCACCATATTACTTTGTTCATATCAGCTTTTAAATGAACTAGGCATGAGCATAAACCTCTTTGTTCATACTGCCTAATCATTTCTTTATTTAATACCCTATTTCTCAATAAATCAATCAAATTATTCTCCTATAAAAACTAAGTCATAAACTCAGTTCTGTAATCAGGTTGTATGATTGATTAAACAAATTTCAAAACAAAAATAGTCAATACCAAAAACAAATCAAAACGGCAACCAATAGTTCAACCAAAATGTCATTCATGATCATATATTTATTCAGAAAAATAAAGATTAACAGAAATCATAAAATGATTTTTCTTATAAAATAATTGGCTGCCCTTACTTGGGACTTAATGCCTTAAATCTCATAAGTGATTGTCACTCACCTTTCTCTTCTCTTCCCTGAGAATGCCTAAGCTTGAAAACAGGGTGAGCTCTCCTTTCTATTTTTTTTCAATGTGTTTCTGTTTTTCCCTCCCAGAAAACCTCTGCTTTCCCTCTTGATTTAAATCATTTTACTAGGGTTTTACTAAAGGAAAAAACCCATTTTAACCTTGCATTACTCAGAGAATTAAGTGTGTGCAATTGTGGCTAAATATGCCATTTCCTTTTGATTTCTATTTCTGGTTAAACAACTTGTTTTCCTCTTTTCTGAATGCATGCTATTTGCATGATTTTTACCTGCACATTGTTTTCCTATGACTCCACTTGACAATGTATTCTTATTATACCCAAGTTATTTTTCATGTTCCCCTTTTATAAGTTAAATTTTCAGTTAACTTGTTTTATTTATTTCTTCCTTAATTTATTTCAAAATACATTCTCACTCATAAATATTTCTTGACTGATTTCTATGCAATTTAATTATCAAGAGGATTTTTATCTTACCATCCCATACTTCTCTGATCATATGTATATATACTTTCTATACAATATTCACACCTACTCAAATCATGTGAATTTTTGAATTCATTTTATACTTAATCATTTTCCTCTCATCACTATATAAAAATATTTATTCCTTGCATAATTTCTTCACTCACTCCTGATATTTATTTTCAAGCTATTTTTCTCCCCATTCTTATTTACTTTATTCATTCTTGTATTTATTTTAAAGTAATTTTTATTCTCAAAAATTTTGGGTCTTCACACAAACTTGTGTAACTTTCAATTGCATTCTTAAAGACATATATATATATATATATATATATATATATATATATAACTTACCAATTATAAAAAGTTGAAATGTTAAAAGAATATGTAATGGAAATTTTTACAAGTAAAACTTATGTAATGGAAGTGTTCAATGAAATTTACTTTTATAAATAAGAAATTTGATATGAAAATAGTTATAAACTTCAGTTAAAATTGTAATACTATTAATTAAATGAAATAGAAAATGAGTACTGTAAGTAAAGGATTTTGAACTTAAGTTAATATTGAAACTATTTATAATTAAAGTAAATAATAAAACGAATATAATGTAATAAAAAGAAATTGACATGATATGAATAAATGAAAATGAATTTTTGTAAGTAATAAAGGAAAATAAATGAAGTAAACACTGAATGAATGAATGGGAATAAAATTTTTGTAAGAGATAAATGTAAGTTAAAGAAATAATCCTTGTATGAATGAAAAGAAAAATAAAAACTGTAAATGTTGTGAAAGAAATTTAATAAGAATAACTCAAGTACATTGTAAATTATTGTTTGTTTTGGTTTAAGGGTTGTTTGGGATAGGATACTTCTAATTGTTTAAGATGTATGAATAATCTATTGAGTTTTATCTAAGATTGTTGAGTAAATGGTGCACTCAATAGTTTATTTGTCATTCTAGGCGGTTAAAAATTTCTGAACCCGAACAAACCATTTGTTTGTTTGCTATGGATGGATGGTCGATTATATTGATTTCAGATGATGATTGTATGCTGTGATTGCAAGTGATTGTTGTTTTAATTAATTTGTTTGTTAGTGGTTGAAAACAACGTTAAACATTTCATTTTATGTAATTATTAACTTGTTTGGATTATATAAGTTAAATACAGGTTATGGAAGCAATTGCCACTGCTTTTGATTTCGTAATTAAGCGTTGTTTGCCCGACAAATAGGTACATTCTGGGATTACGGTTTTCTAGCGATATTATATTGTTTTCCCGCTGTTGGGATATATTATTTTGGAAAATTATGATATATATTGATATTATTATATTTAATCTATTTTAATTATATTTAATCTATTTTAAATCTATATTAACTATTTATAACTATTTAAACTATTTTCTTATAAATTCCAAACTAAGTAAAATGGATGGGTTTATATTCAAATTCTCGATTTTTAAGTGAATACGGTTAATGATGTTGTAACCTACGTTGGGAATTAAATAACATATTTGGTTCAATATGATAATTTTGAAATGAGAGTTTAACCTATTTTGGAAACACGACTTTTGAAAGGAAATATAATTTCAAACTATGATTTCAAATGTGATATAATTTCAAAGGTAAATATGAGTAATGATTTCGAAATTATATGATTTGAATTGAATATGATATTATGATATCAATTATGAAATGGTTTTGGAAATGTAAAAGAACCATCCGGTGTGTAATAAGCGATTGGTTGTTAAAGAGACCGGGATCGGATATGGGCATACACTCTGTCGATACCGAAAACCACTTTGACAACTATGTACGCGGTGGAGATTCCAGAAGAAGTAGGATGGTGGTGACGATCCTATATGAGGTATATATGTGGACCCGACTCCCGTGAGTTGGCTTAAGGTGGCTAAAACAGGAGCAATCGACGGGATAAGTGAGGTCATTCCTCCGATTGGGCACACTACATCGATCTATATTCCGATTTTGCGATTTATTTGCCCTTCGATTTTTACTCGAGAGTGTTTCGAGTTGGGCGGTAGTTGCGGCTATGCGTTACCAATAGTCCGGAAGTGTAATTGGTATATCTACCTTGGCATTGCCTAGTTGTGTCGTGTCACTACCCTAGCATGCCTTTTACGAGTTTGTTTTATGTCGTACCTATGTGGTATCCTCTGGCGGCTCCAGTTTACGGGGAGTTACGGTACTGTATAGACTATTGGCATACCTAAAAATGTGTTAAGGGGGAAAATGTAACGCCTTAACGCTATTTTAATAGTTTATATTACTGTAGACATATTATAATAGCGTATTGTACTACATAGTAGATAGTTTAACGGATCCTTAGGAGGTGTGAATCCCGAACATCTCTTAAGTTAGTGCACTCACGTTAGACACTGGATAAGAGATGTCAAACCCCGTAAACATCTCCGACGTCATTTGTACTCATATTTATTTGCCGTTGATTTAACTCACATAAGATCTTTTAGTTCTGACTCGAGTGTTTTGTCTTTTCAATTCGCTCGGGTCAGCTTGAGCATTTCAGAATTTGAAGACTTGTTTCTGGAGGACGAAGACGAAGATTGTATTATTATTTATTATAGTATTCCACTGCATCATACTGTTCCGCTGCATTTTTATTTATTCATTTATCTCTGATATGTGTAACTCTGATTCTGTGTTGTATAAATATAATCAAATATTTTGTAAACAGCTTCATGAACTGTTATTTGATTATTATATTTTGTTATTCTGCTGCGAGATTCTGTATTTGTTTTATTTCTTTCTCTTTTTCTTATTTACCCCAATAACACTCCGCCCTTCTGTATGGTTTGAGTCGACATGTGTGTCTGCTTAAAGTGTACAAAAAGGTGGGATGTTACAGCTTACATGTGGTTCACTAGGTTTACACCAAAGTCCATATCAACTTTTAACGAATTAGCTAAGAAGTTCTTGGAACAGTTCAAGCTCCATGATACCTGACTAAAGGACATGATGTCTCTATCTGGCTTGTCTCAAGGACCCAAGGAATCTATAAAAAATTTCTTGAACCAATTCTATATCGCTAGTATGGAAGTTAGCAATTCATAGGAGAACCTTGTATTTATGGCCTTGGTCTGGGGCATTCACCCAGATACAGATTTTGGTAAATGGTTAAAATGAAGCAACCTACTACCATGGAAGAATTTCACTGAAAGGCGAATCAGTTCCTGCGGTTGGAAGAAGCAGGGCTGGTCAAAAGAAAGGTTGGTGATGAACAACCGAAGGAAGTAATCCAGAGCAACATCGCAGTAATTGCTAGAAACTCTGGTAATCAGAAGAAAAGAAGTCAAAACTTTGGTAACAGGCATGACACGGATGCGAAATTTCTAAAGAACTTCGGATTTGAAGATTACACGCTTTTGCGTGTACACTGAAGAATATATACCTTACCACTCAAGGAACTGAGCAGTATAAGAAGTCGCCAAGGAGGGAAGCGACAGAGCAAGATATATGTTCTGGGACGTACTGCCGGTTCTATGAAACCCACTACCGAATGCCGACATCTGAGAAATTTGATCGAGGAGTTGATAAGGAAAAACAAGCTCCAACAACATGTTAGGAAACCGTAGAATGGCTAAGAAACTGCAAGACCCCAGTGTCTACCTGCTCAAGGAAAACTATCTGGACCCGGTGGATAGAGGCCTAGGCGAGTTGATGAAAGACTAGTTATCAAATAACCTTTAGCCTGTCATCGAGGAATGAAGCACTAACTTAAAACAAAATGGTCATTCATCCTTATCTAATTTCCTTTTGCAAACAAGCCTCGCAGGAACACTGGTGGCATTGTGAATATGCAGGACTTGCTATTTCTTCTACTTATTAATAAAATTAGCTTCTCGAACCAATGAAACCATATTCCTACAGGTTAAACTCCTGTGCCATACAACTAGCAGCACAGTTGAGAAAATGCTTCTTTGCCCTCGAATGACAGACAAGGAGTGTAGACTCACTAACCGTCGGATCGACGGATCGTATCGATCCTCAACCTTTTGAGAACCGGCGTTGTCCTAAGACTGGCATTATCGAGAAGGTCTAAACCACCGAATCGACGGGTCCTATCGATTCCGAGCCTTTTTGAGAACCGACGTTGTCCCAAGAATGGTAACGTCGGGAAGGCCTAAACCGTTGGATCAATGGGTCATATCGATTCTTAACCTTCTGAGAACTGATTTTAACCCAAGACTAGTATGGGAAGGTCTAAACCGTTGGATCTATAGGTCGTATCGATCCCCAACCTTTCGAGAACCAGCAGTGTTCTAAGACTGGCAATGTCGGGAAGGTTTAAATCAATGGATCGACGGGTCGTATCCATCCATAACCTTCTAAGAACCGACGTTGTCCCAAGACTGGCAGCGCCATAAAGGTCTAAACTACTAGATTGACAGGTCATATCGATCCCTATCCTTTTGAAAACTGGCATCGCCCCAAGTCTGGCAACGTCCGAAAGTTCAAAACCAATGGGTCGACGGTAAAATCGACCCCTTCCTTCTTAGAACTGGCGTCGCTCCGTCAATGTTGGAAAGGTTCAAACCAAGGGATCGACAATCTCATCGATCCCCTAATTTTGAGAACCTGCATTGCCCAACAACATTAGAAAGGGAAGCCGACATCCAGAGAGTCGTTGCTACCTGAAGATTGGTAGGAGCACACTGTTTCTCGAAGATAGGTGATAACAGGGGAAAGAAGCACATAACCCTCAAGAATACGACGTTTGCTGGAGATAGACAATGACGAGGAGACTTGATAACAAAATCTACCTTTTAGAATTCATTATTGCTCGAAGATTGGTGACAGCAGGAGGGTTATCAAAACCAAACCACGAACCGATGGGATAATTCGGCTTTGGCCTTCAGGAATCTATCGTCGTCGGAAGTCTGGTGATGGCTAGAAGGACTGATTACTTACTTAAGGATCAACTAGATCATTATGTCCCAACTTCTAGGAATACGCCATCACTCGAAGAATGGCGATGCTAATGAGAAACCCTAGAATGGAACCATCAATACACCGGCTTTTAGAGGCAGAAGTCGGAGCTTTATCGAATCTTTATCCCAACCTTCTAGAATCTGACACTGCCCAAAGTTTGGCAACATTAGGGAGGTACCCACTTATAACATTCAGAGGTATGGCATCACCCAAGGATAGGCAACGTCGGGATGGTGTAACCATAAAATCTTCGGGAATCTGATGTTGCCCGGAGACTGGCAATGTCAGAAAGAAGTACTCGCTTTCGAGCTGGTCGAATCATTAGTCTCTAACCTATTGAGATCAGCTATTGCCTAGAGATAGGCAACATTAAGGACGAATCTTCAAAATAGAATCACTGATATGCTAGTTTCCGAAGATAGAAATTGGTGCACGACCTAATTCCCAACCCCAAACTCCAGGAACCTATCATTGCCACAATTACGATGATGAAGGCAGACAGAAATGTGGAAGTAGTGAGAAAAAAGGTCTAAATACCGAGAGGAATCTCTCGGTATTGAAAGGCTCAGAAATGAGTCATTGGGGTGCTAGTTTCTAGAGATAGAAACAGACACACGACTAGGCGTTTAGCCCCAACATTCAGAAATATGCCGTTGTTCGGAGATTGACAACGTCAAGAAGGTGTAATCACCAACCTTTAGGAATTCTATTGTTCCTCGAAAATAGGCAACTTAAAGAAGGATAATCAGAATCGAATAATTCTTGCGCTGTTTCCAAAGATTGAAGCTAGTGTTTGATCAGAATTCAAGGACAGTGCTAGCGATCAAGCGGGACACGCTCGGTCGAGGATAGGTGAGGATAGTTGTGAAAATTTGAAGACAAGTATTATTGGGCTTTCCCAATCCAAGACCATGACTGGGGAAGCACAATCAGACTGGGGGCAATCAGATAATTTGCCTTGCATGTTTAACTCACACTAATACCCGGATTCATGGTAGAAAACTCCATGAACATGACTTAGTTCACAATGGAACATATGAATGAGGGGGTAAATATTGCAGATAATGTTCCCTGGCAATAGGGAGCAATGCTGAACTTAGACTATCTACAAAAAGTTGGCTAAGGGAAACTCAACCCAAAATCATCAGGGACTTGCCGTCATCCAGAGATGGGCAACGACGGGAAGGAATAACCACATAGGGATCAATGGGATTATTCGACCCCAGCTTGCAAGAATCGATAGTTGTTCGAAGGTAGGTAACGTCAAGAAGGATGATCGGAATAGAACAATTCATGTGCTAGTTTCCGAGGATCGAAACAAGTGCACGATTGAATTCCTGCGACAATGCTAGGGGCTGAGTGGGACATGCTTGGTTAAGAATAAGCAAGGATAATCATAAAGAAATATAAAGCTGGTATCGTGGGGTTTTCCTAATCCCGAATCAGGATAGGGAAAACACACTTAGAATGGGGGCAATTGGATAATTTTCTCCACAACATTCATGTGCCACTAGTGCCTAGAGTCAGGCATTTTGATAAATAAGTTCAATGAACATGATTTAGTTCACGGTAGTGATTATACCAAGAGAGGATAAACATCCCAACTAGAGCTCCTAGACACAGTAAGAAGCGGCATGGAACTGGAATTCTTCGCAACTAACAGTTGGTCGAAAGGAACACGACCTAGTTAAAGCAAAAATAAAGAGTACAAACCATATGACCAAAAGGAAGACCGATAAGTCAGCAAGCTTCGTGAGATCCCTACTTGCTCTTTCCTCTTTGTCCAAGACTCTTAAGGCTATGTACTTATTTAGACAAGGAGGTGGATTTAGCAACGGCTTTGTAGGAGCAACTATGCTTGGTAAATTAGTCGTGATCAATAGGCCGGGCATGATAGTAGTAAAAGGAGAAGCCTTAGCTATGGAGGATCCAGCTTCAGGAGAGGTAGACGTACCACCATCGGACTTGAAACTCGGTGATCGGCGAGTCATCCTAAGTAAGAAAACTTGGCATTTAACATGATCAGGTATGTTTTATTTTGAAAATTAAAACCCGTGTGACCAATGCTCGGATCCAAAGGATATCGACGTATGTCGACCAATCAGATTCCGAGCATTGATCGGGACAAGTGAGAAGTGTCAATCTATGTAGTATAAGTCTTGTGTCCCATATACAACAAACGGACCATGCTGTGTAGATAACTCTCTCGTGCTAGAAAAACGAGTTGTGTCGAACAGTGATATTATATGTTGAAACTTACCTGTTATCGATGAACAATCGATAATGGGACTGTTGTCTGGAGCGACACATAAACTTTTCCTTTCAAGAATACGGAAAATGAAGCAAAAGGAAAAGCACAGCGATGGAATCATCCAACACGATCGTTCATCAAGAGAACCGTCTTATTGGAACACAAGCGGCAATACAAGAACAACCGTGCATTGATAAGAGTTGGCTGAAGACAGAGAGTCAGATGTGTCTCCAAAGCGACGTGAATACAGCTAGGACAAGCTTGAGATCCATCATAGGCCTAACGCAACTCAAACTTCAACTATCTCCTCAAAGAAGCAATCAGTTGCACCACCATCATCATCGCCATTGCTACTGCAATACCATTCCTTCGATCTTAGATAAATTTCACTCGATGACTAGTAGAAATTAAGGGCAAAAAATTCTCGATGATGACTTGAAGGATTCGGCACTGGAAGGTCCCGAAGGTAAAGTTCTCGGTGACAATAGAAAAGAAAAGATGGAAACAATACACAACAAGGAAAGAGCATGCTCGTCTAAGGCATGGATCGATCTCCAAAGAGTAGATCTTGTCCTTAGCATGAAGAATAAATAATGGAACTCTAACTATTCAAAACGGTTGAAGGAATGTCAATCGGGCAAAAACAATGCTTCGAAGCGGTATCCGAATGACTATCTAGAATTAAGGGATAACAAATCAGAACTTGTCTTGATCCAAAGCACGCTTTGTTTTCAAAGAAAGCATACTTTGGGGGCAAGTGTTAACCGGGATTTTGACCAAGCCGATTTCAATCAGAAGTTAAAACGTCAAAACGGAGGCAAAATGATTCAAGGACCTTGGAAACATCATAGAAAGGCAAGAAAAAGGAAATATCAAAAAAAGAGTGAAAAAAGTTGACTTGAATTTTTTAACTTGACATTTGAGGTCGGACTTTAAGCAATTGGTACTGAGTAAAACTCAGGTCGGACTCATAAAACTCCTAGGTCGAACTCCAAGCACTTCAACCTTTGGACGACTCCAAGCAAGGCCGAAGCAAACGCACAAACCACTTGGTCGGACACCAAGTCAGGGTCAACCCCGACCCGATGCTCATGATTTTCACCGACATGGTTTTCATCTTTATGATTCGCTTCAACGTGATTAGAACTATCTAGAATGATGGTATGAAACAACTCGGAAGAGTTTCATCAAGAATTGAGCTAACTAAATAACTTGGCACCAAGTCATTTAGCTTCCCCATTTCACTTCTCCAACTTCATACGACTCATTTTGTATCTCTTCTACTCGTGACCAAGTGTTTTTCTAGAGTTTGGACGATCAATTCCAAGAGTTGAAGAGAAGAAAGCTAAGAAAGCCGGATAACTCAAGCGATAATGAAGCGATTGCTAGAATCAACCCAAAATTGATGAAAAGAGCATGGAAAACACATCAACTTGAAGTTAAAAAAGTAGAGCAAAAGAGTTTGACTGATTTCCACTTAAGGAAATAACTCGGCACAGACTCAAATGACTCGGTACCGAGTTATTATTTTGACTCGGTGGACCTTGTGATCTCTTGTGTGATATTAGGCTAACTCCTGGATTCTACCACAAGCATGCTTCTGACCCAACACACTTGCTTCCCCATAAACCTATGTGCAACCAAAAGAGGATCTTCTCCCTGATCTTTCTTCTTCACTCCTCCCTCATAATAGTCACCAAGACAACTACTCTTGACAGTTTTAGATCTAAGAACTTGTCAACTTCTTATACTTGTGGCTGGTAATCTTATACAAACTATCTCAAATCATTAATCAATAAAACTATAAAGTGAATGTAGGCTAGAGATTGTCAAGGCACTATAAAAATCTAGTGTTTACCTGTTATTTTTCTTTGATTTCTACGGCTATCTGCTAGATCTAGGTCTTACAGGTTTCCTACAACTTATTCTTGGACGTTGATCCATTTTTGATGTCAACATTACTCTCTTAATCATTCCTTATTTTAAATTCTAAACAACGATTTTAGTGTTGTTGCTAAGATCCATCTTCTAATATCAGTTCGATGTTGGTTTGGAATCGTGTCGGACAGCTACAATTTAAGAGCAATTTTATTGTTCATTATATTTTTAAATACTTTTCTCTATCATTTAATTGCAATTTCTTTACATTTTATTACGCTTTTTTCAATTATCGTTTCTTTTTTATTAAGCCTTTGGTATCATTTTTGTTTTTGTTTTTGTTTTTGTAGTGTAATTTATATGTTGTTTATAGCTTTTGTAGTTTTACTATAATATGGCTTTTGAACCTGCTAGTAATTTTTTGTAGTTTTAAGGTTTTTTTACTTAATGGACATAATTTTTTTCTATAATAGTGCTGCATAGTGGTGTTCTGTACTTGTTATAGTTTTACATAATTTGTGTACACAATAATGTTGACAATATCACTTTTTACATTGACATTACTTTTCTATCAATGATTATTGACGAGTAAGTGGAGTAAGTGGTGAGAAGTGCTTCCATGATCAGGCGGTGAGGTTAACGACGTAGCAGTGATGAGATAACGGGATTTTGTCAAAAAACTTAAGTTTATAGGGTTTAATTGATGGGAACGACGGCTACAGGGTGGCGACATTTGGTGGTACAAAGGCTAGTGGTGTGGAGGGTGGCGGGTCAGACTGCATCAGCATGCGGACTGACGACGTGGACTGTGATGGTGGTTGATACGTTGTTTCGTGATGAAAGCGATTTGAAGTAAGTGGATTCTGTTCCAAATACCTAAATTTTAAAATTGGGGTCATGAATACCATTAAGCGCACTGTTAAAAGTATCCAATATGGTTCCATATGGTGTAGTGGATACTTGGGTGTTGGGCTGTACAAAATTCCCCCAAAATATATTTGAATCAAGCACCAGGAATAAAAATCATGCATTCCTCTGTATCATTTCAACTGACCCATGAAATCAGTCTTAAAATTCACCAAATTTTCAACCGATCTTCACAGAACGATCCGAACCCTAACATCTTTAGCCAATTTTGACCCCAAAGTAACAGTTGATGAAAGCCCTATCTTTCTCCAGACGAAGTTCCGGCGACCCCCGACGTTAAAACAAGCGTACGAGTCTCTGAATTCGTGCAACTTGATTGGAACTGTGATCCGACCCGCTAAGATATTGTCTCATGAGTATGCGTCTCTGAATTCGTGCAACTTGATTGGAACTGTGATCCGACCCGTTAAGATATTGTCTCATCAGTTTGCTTATACTTATCTTCAAGTGAAGACAAGCTGTTTGGGTTCTGGTTCGGATTCTTCTTTTGAGTAAGACCCGTCTACACTGTAATGATTAATAAATTTGATTTTTAATTTCTTATGCAAAAAGTGCAAGGAGCCCATTCGGAACAATTTTGTTGCAAGCAGTTTTGCATTGCTAGTTTAAGAATAGCAAAAATAAAAGTGTTTGGAGAGGGTCGAAACTGTGATCAAATTTAGTTGTATTAACATGTTTTTGTTGATTAATTTATGTCTCCTCCCTATAAGTTATTGACAAACATTCCAATACAAGCAGTAATCTGTAAGTTGTTTTGACTAAAGGCTCATTCTATTCATCCCCATTAGTTGCCTTCAACCCACTATGATTTTGATTTAAACTATGGTACCCCGCATTTTGCCTTTAACATCCCTAATATATCCAGTTATTTCCTTCTTCTCTACTTTAATTCCTTTCTAACTTGTACCTTCTCCATTGAAATTTTTCTACAGGTCTTCAAAGTTTATTTTGTCATTTTCAAAATCAAATTGACAAAGTAAAAAATAAAAATATTAAAATCAAAATCAGATAAAGAAAATTTCTTTTCCGTTCTATTTGCTCTCCAAATTGAAAACAAATGGTGTAGGGTTTGAACACAGTAAAGGTGGAACCCAGTGCACGAGGCTCCCGCACGATAGCAGACTCTGGGGAGGTCGATAATGTACGCAGTCTTCCCTCGCATTGCGAAGAGGTCGATAATGTAAGGGTTAAAATTTGTTGATGAAATATTTTAATTGTATAATAATTGATTGGATTTAGCTAATCAATGTGCAATATTCTTTAATTTTGATTCTACTTGATTAAATTATTTTAAAAGTATTACCAGATGATCAGATTAGGAAATGAATTCATAAGAGTAGAAAGATTGATTTAATGGCTTCTTATAGGAAGAATGATACTTGGTTTCAAAGAGTAACATTACATGTTTTCAAAAATCTTGCTCAAAAGTCAAAACTGATATGGATTTTGGCTACAAGCTGTCAATTGTGAGCCATGATTAGTTTTTTGCGTTTAGACTACACAGGCATGTTTTAGCAGTAAACAGAAAAGGTTAATTTTAATATTTATTTTATTTGATTTTCAGCGGGGTGTGTAAGGAAATTTGTGAGTTTTTAATAGAATCCGCCTTGACTAAATAGTTCCCAAACAGCCTCTGTAGTGATCCCTTTTTAATACATATTTCTATAGAGAAAATTGTAATTAGAGATCATTTTAGACTTAAGGCAAAAAGCAACATTTGATTTGCTATCATTGTAAACTGGAATGTTGATTAGCATTATTGATTTATAAAAGCGTAGAACCTCATTTAATCATTATTTAACTTTAAGTTATTATGTCTGAATATCTTTTATAACTAAAATAGTCCTATACCAATTAAATACTGGGTCAGTATAATTGAAAAAGGAAGTTGGGGGTCTAACTTGTATGCTGCTGATGTTTGTATCATCTATCATGTAAAAGTTATTTTGATCTTGAATGATGCATTACTGTATCAGTCCTAAAGATTGCACCCCCTACCATGGAGTGAAATTCAGCTCCAAGTTCGCAGTTTCAGTATTTCAAAACTTTAACTGGAACTTTGCTGCAACACCTAGAACAATTTCGGGCGTTTGAGCCCAACAAGACAGAAATTGCTGGGACCCTGATCTGAAACTTGAGGTGGAATTCAGGGGGCTCCACTCTTTTCTCTCATGAATCACAATCAACTATTATACCCGAATCATATTCGGGTAGTAGCAATTTTGCTTTAGCTATCATAGAATATTCTGTTTTATCTGTTAGAACTTGTGCATTTTGATGGTTGGAATGTATTTTTGTTTCTGGAAATTTGGATTTGGATTATCTGATTTGTGCCTTGCACTCGATAAATTCTTTTTTTTTATAACTCTGTTTATATTCCTCATCCTATTCAATCCATTTCAACTGGACAACACAGTTTTAGATGTGGAAGTATTACAGACCTTACTTTCAAGTTTGGAATGTCTTGCGGAGACGTTGTTCATAGTTAATACTCTTCCCTACTGTGAATATATATGTACTCGTGTGTGCGTGTGTGCATGCGTGTATGTCGAGCGTGCACGTGTTCTGAGTTTCTTCATATGACAAAGTTCTCCCTGTGTAGCTGCAGCTGAGTTAAAATCTTGACATATGTTGAGGAAAGAAGATGGTTGCGTATTTCTCACTCTTTCTTTTGTACTCTTTAAAGTCTCGTTTGATCCAATAATATTATAATTTCATTTTTAGGATTTTATTGGACATGCGTAACCATCTGGCAGAAGTATCCTCGAAATATCTGAAACCAAATGATTATATTTATGTCAAGGGTATGCTAAGCTCCTACACAAAAGCGGACGATAATGGAAAAAGTGAAGTATTATACAAGGTCTATTTCCATTATCTTGTTATCTAAATTGATACTACATTATTTCTTGAAAAAACAGAGTTGGAAATTCCTTTACTGTATGCCGTCATAAGGATTGCTAATTCGAGTAACTTCATTATTGTTCATTAATGCGAAGTCTATGTAATATCGCTTGGAATGAAGTTTATCGATGGCTCCTTTAATTTGTGCATATGGTAGCGATGTTCAATTTTCTGAATCAAATTTTCTCTTACCGGTGAAATTGTAAACTCAAATGAAATATTTTTGACCTCAAATGACGTTAGTTTTGCAAAAGTAATTTTGTCACTAGAGTTGGTTGGTATTGATGATTCTTCACAAACCAAATAACCTTTTACTTTTTGCAGGTTCTTGTCAGTGAATTAAATTATGTAGGAAATCTTGATACATCTAAATTTAATCAGAAGTCTGAGAGTGCTACTGCAAATTCGACAGCAACAACTTCTCGTAAGCTATATATCTGCTATCTTTCTTTGAATTTCTTTAACAAGGATTTAACTATATGTACCGTTGACTTAATTTCTTCAGGCAAGATTGATGATGAAAAGGCGTTTTCCAGTAAGTTTGTCTGTCCTTGGTTTAATTATGTTAATGGTATGAAACTTAAAGCATCTCCAACAGCGGATACACAGTTTACAAATTTGTATTTGAGTAGAAATTTGTCTTTCATTAGTTGATTACAAAGGGAGAATTCATGGAAACAGGTACAAATCTGTAGCCGTAGTTGGGTGCTGGTTAAAAAAACGTTCATACTATGGGCATCCATTAAACAAGCACTCGTGTGTGTGTGTGTATGTATATGTGTGTGTGTGTCTGTGTGTGCGCACGCGTGCGTGCGTGCGTGCGTTTGTTAAGGCCGTTATAATGGTTGTCACTATGCCTATATAGCAAGATGCTTTTCTGACAAAATGCCTCATTTTCCGAAATTATTCTGAATACAGGCAATGAAAATGAATCGGAGTGTGATGCAAGGAAAAGGGACCGACTGTTGTTATGGCAAGTTTTTTTTGCCAACCCCAGTGAATGGTGGGACAACAGACACAATAAAAGACATCCAAAATCACCTGATTTTAGACACAAGGATACTAAAGAATGTTTGTGGATTGAAGCAGACGATCCTCCATGGATAAAAAAGCAACTTCTGCATTATGATTCTAATGTTAGAGAAGCAGAAATATACAACAATAAATCAGCTGTAAATAAAAGAAGTTTGGGGGATTTTCTTTAGTTAGCTAGCGTGCAATTTATATTTTGTTTAATATGCTGATGCCAATGTTTTTTGGAATTTGATGTGCATGGAACTTTATTTTCCTTTACAGTTTGTAGGTATGCTTTATTCAGCTGTGAACAATGGCAATCCTTGAGATTTTCGGATAGTTGCATGCTGTGTACCTTGTATCAAACAAGAGGAGATTTTTAGATGCCACTTATATAGTTCCATGACAATGTGGTGGTATTGATGTTGCGTGATATATGGTTTCATTACATTGTGCTTTTCTTAAGCATTGTGGCTATTAGTGTTTAAGCTCTGTTTCTGTATTACCTAGATGTCGACTTGGTAGAAAAAATTCAACCGACTTGAATTTAAGCTTTTAACAAATAATAACATCTAATACAAATTCATAATTGATGAAAATTAATAGCCTAAATCATAAATTCATCTAGACCTTCAAAAATTTTAAATGATGACAGCAATGTTAAGTATGAAAAGAATTGCAACGTATAGAACATAAGACAGTGAAAACCATCAAATTGCACGAAGCAACATTAAATGTTCACATCTTAGATCACATGTTTGTATAAATTTTATCGTTTTTGTAATAAAATGCAAGATATTTCAGGAAAAATAAATAAATCCAAACGTTTTATTGCCTTACATTCCATATAATGCAGAGCACAAAGAAAATCGCTAATATTGCCCATACAAAATATTTTGAACATTACATAAAACATGTTGTTTAAAATAATAAACCACCAGCACCAAAACAATAACCACCCCCACCCTCCACACACACAACAACAAACCCAATCCCACCAAAAATTTTTTTTAGTAAATGTCAAACATAGAATAAATAACTGGAATTACACAAAAAGACATTATTTTGAATACATAATAATTTAATTCATTTATTTCCACACAACATTCTGACTACATGATACAGGACATTTCAACAGAATAAACGCATGTAAAATTTTCATGTGCTTACGCGGTAAATAGTGCACAGTGCATTAAATGCTAACAAATTTACATAAAAATGACACGGTACAAAACTTATAACCCTTTTTATCATTTATCTATGTATAGCATATTAGCATGACGCTATAATTATGCAATGCAATTCAATTTGACAAATATCGATAAATTCAAAGAAAATTAAATGACCTAGCATTGGATGATCATAAGCATTGGTAGATTGCTCCATATAGAATGAAAGTCACCAACCAACATGTGTACATGCAACTTACATTTCATACAACAAAAGATAAAGTTTTTCAAACTCTCATACATAAAGTTAAGCAAACAAATATCAACATATATTTAAACAAAATCTGTACCCAATAATTAATGCCCTATTTGTGTTTTAAACCAAAAACAATAATCAACATCAACATATTACACTCTATTTATGAAACATAATGAAAGATGATGATCGATCTCAATCAGAGTCAGAAGAATACTGCGAATGAGGATCTAACTGCATAACCATCTTGCTCAACACCTCTCCCATTTCTTCAACTTCTTCTCTCCCAAAACCCCAATTCTGAAGCAACCTGCTACCTTCAGCTCCCCTCTCCATTCCATACTTACAAAGAGATGCCAGTTTTTTCTCTATCAATGGTTTCACAACAGTGCTTGATCTTAGTCTTGCTGCCATTGGAATTGAATCGATATCCAGTGACCCTTTTCTTCCATTTGAATCGCTTTGAGTAGAGGATAAATATTCACCTTGTTTGCCAACATGTCCCTTGAATATTGAAGGGAAGGGTAGAGGAATCGGTAAAGGGCAGAGAGATAACGCAACATGTGAAAATTTTGGTTTCAGGTTTTCGTGCTCGTATGCTTTGCATATTGACTCGTTGACTTCAGAAAGTGAAGCTCTACGACCTGCTGAATGAAAACAAACCAAGGAATCAGTTAACAAAGTGTTGGTACATAGTGTAAAAATAAACAGCAGACGACCTGAATGAAACATCCCATGCATTATCAGTGATTCTACAGCTTCTGAATCGTCAACACTGTCCTCAATATCAGGGGTTAGAGAGCACATGCTTCTAAAGAAAGATCCTGGATTTTGGCCACGTGAGTTCATTTTGGAAAAAAGGGTAATTATAAATGGGGGGAATAGGCATTATTTTACCTGTTAATGAGGGTGCAGGCATTGAAACATCCAAAGCAGCAACCATATTTTGCCGGCCTTTGCCTGCCAAAAATTGAACCATCTCATTGATATCTACAGCTCCAGAAGTAGATGATGTGTTCGTACTTGGACTAGGAAGATCCATGCGAAATGGAAGACTTATCGAGTGTAATGCTGCAGCATATACTGCACTACTGTGGAAAAGCTTCTGGTCTTCGATATTTAGAATAGAAGATAATTTACCTGGATTTAGTAAACAGTACATGTTACAAGCACATCCAAATTTTCTGCTACACCTCTATTCCCCCCGATTTCAACCACACATTCCGATTTAAATAATATACTTTCTCTCTCTTGTCATCTCATTATATTATTTAAATAGGAGTGTGGGGTTGAAATAGGGAGGAATAGAGGTGTAGCCGCTCCTTGCCCTATACGCACACATGCACGCACGCACTCCAGACATAATTAGGGTCTTTGGAGGGGGGGGGGGGTGGTGTTGGGGGTTGGTGTAATGCAAGATAACAAACAAGATAAAAATCAGACATATTTGATATGAAGATGCATACTTTCACTCAGAGAGGGTAATCCGACAGGCACCATCAATTTACAGTATGAAGAAAGCTTTGAAAATGAGACGGCATCATGAAGAGATCTTGAAATTAAATGCTTTCGACTTGTAGCCTGCATATAGGAGCATGGATCTCTTGCTGCATAAAGCAAAACAGGTGTATTTGAATATTCATCTGCAATATTTTCCAAGAATTCAGAAGCTACACCAGAAAATCCTCCTGAATCATCAACTATGAATTGGATACCCTGTAGAAAAGGTTGCAATGTCAAGGAAGGAAACCTACAAACCATTGCTAGGATGATAAGCACATCCACTGTAAGACAAAACTACATAGAATAAATCAACTGCAGTGGTATGAATTTATTAATAATAAAAAACGAGCATAAAATTTCTATTTTTTTATGCACTTACCAAAATTGTAGCTTACCACTAGTCCCTAATTTTATTTTCACTGATCTATTTCATATCTATTTATTTAACATCAAAATATCTTCTCTCGTTTGTTCTAACCCAAGTTTGAATTCAGATTACAATTCAGAAAATTTTGTCATCGATGTCTGACTTCTCAAATGCAAAAGTGCAAGCGATTTTTTGCTTTTCATTCAATTCAATGAACTCGCAATTATTTTTACCTATTATTGGATTTAGAAATTATCCATGAAGAAGAGAAGCATGAACCAAAAAACTAAAAATTGTAAATTATACAAAAAAGCAACTACCTTTGTTAAGCACAACACTAGTCAAGTCATGCAAGAATAAGAAGAAAAACCTGAATATGATCGCATTCTTCAATAAACATCCTCAGCTTCTCATTAAACTCGTCTCCTTGAAAACCTTCTGCAAGAACATCTTTTCCAATCTGATAATTGTCAAAATTATTGGGACCTGTCCACGAACCATGTAATTCATACAAACTTCGAGGATGATATTGAACTTTTGAGAAATCTGTCCAGTATTGAACTCCATTTTCAAGACACCCAATTCGATCAGTGTCATGAATTTCTCTACTGTTAGATTCTCCCTCAAAATTGGAACCATTCGATCGAGCTGGACCAGCATCTTGTTCTTCACACAGACTCTGTAGAAATAAATTCTTTTCTACAGGTTTTGATTCACATCTTGTTATATTGCCAGACCTGTCAATCAACAAATTATTGTAAGCATAGCATTTATGAGATGGGACGACATGCATACAACATTAAGAATACGCACATGCTAAACAAGCAAATTAAATGTAAATACATGCTATTCCATCCAAACTAGTCAGAAATTCACCATTTGGCTATCTTCTTTCCTGACAAGAACGGATAATTAAGTTTCAATGTAATTATTATCTACAAAATAGATAACTCTGCCATGAAGGAATGTACTTAATCTGTTAACCAATAAGGTCAACAAAGTCTGCTTTCGGTGCTGTCGTAACTAGATCATTTGACAGAAACGGTTTTGCAGTATAACTGAAATTGCAAAATCATACAACTAAACAGTAGAATAATGTGCTGCTCCATCTACATTTAATTGATTTTTTTTCCATCAATTTAGCCCGCTTTTTAAACTTATAACAAATTTAGGCATGTTTCAAACATTTTCAACGTGAGCTAGGAAGAAATCGTTGAATCAACATCAGCACAGCACAAATAAACATATATCTATAGTATGTTTTGATGCATGCTTAAATTTATTTATGTTTTGAAAAGTGGGCGATGTGGCAAAAACAAACATATATCTATAGTATGTTTTGAAACATGCTAAATTTGTTATATTTTTGAAAAGTGGACGACGAAAAATCCTGTATTTATTTGTCTTTAATATAGAGTTTTGTTCACAAATATATGTCATATTTAAATAGATACACGATTTCTTATATAAATGGATAGAACTTATTGGTGTATTCTCTATCTACAAATGAGTGGTAAAAAAGAAAAGAAAAAAACCGATAACAAGAGTAATACTTTATTCAAGCAGAACACTCATTATGATGTCAGGGGCTCGAACCCATGATATTTAGAAACTTTGTCTAAAGCGTCGTACCTTTGACCACTTGAGCTAGAGGTCTTTGACTACATTGTAAATTTTTTATTAATATTGATCAAAGTTTTAAACGCAAAAGCGTACACAAGGCGTTCTTTTGCTCGCGAAGCGATGCATTGAGATGTAAGTAATTATTGCTTCATTATTATTAGTTTTTGATTAATAAATAAAAGTTAACAATTAATCATATAAGACTGTAAATAAATAACAATATAAACACTCAACTTTAAAGAGTTCAGTCTTCATCATTCTTTATAAAGAGTTCGGTCTTCATCATTCTTTATTATTCATTCATAAAATATTCATTCATAAAAATATAAATAATTAAACTGTAAATAAATAAAATTTAAACACTTGATAACATATATAAATGATTGAATCCTTACCAGTATGTTTGAAGAATTTATATTTAGTTTTCAGCTCCGCAAAGATATGTATTTTATTTTATTATTTCTCTGTTGATTTATCTTCGGTTTTTTTTCTAGATTTTTGAAAATGAACTTTGATCGATTCTAATGAAATCGATCTCTATTCCAAGCAATAGGGAACATTATTGTTTTATTTATTTTTTCTCCTACCAATTTAAATCAATCCACATTATTTATTCGGAGATTCAGCAATGACAATTCAAAAACTTTCTTTAAAATAGCATTTGAGAAAATCCATTATGCACATCTCGATCATTGTTTCAAAAACAATCTTACTTAATAAAAGTGAAAAAGAAAACATTGACTTCCATTATCATAAATTTTGTTCTATTTTTTGCTTTATATTAAAATAATTAAGTTTTATAACTTCAATTAGTGTCAATATTTATAGTTGGAGGTGAAAAAAAAATTTGAGTCGCGTGCCTCAGCAATTTGAGACGTGCGAGACTATGTTTTATGCGCTTCGTACGTCTCAAGTTGCTGATACGTAAGTCTCAGAGGTCTTTTTGAGAGAGCCTCGAGGCGTTTTCTCTCTCCTTACCTTGAGGCGCTCCTTGAGGTGAGCATTGAGGTGGATTTTTTTAAAACATTGGCATTGATAAGCAGCAGCATTATTCTTACCTTGAGTTACGATGTAAGGCAAGTTGTAGCCTAATTCAATGATTTGTATGTATTTCTCATTGAGTTAATTATGTTGTAATCTCAGCTCATCTACCTGTCCGACTGAACCACGAAACCAAAGATAACATCTATATATTTGCTCTTCTCCAATAAAGGTATAGTGCTTCACCTCACCTTTTATTTACTTCTTTTCGACTTTGTATTCATTTCACTATTCAACTAAAAATCATTTTTTATGGGATTTTTAATCAATTTAAGCTCACTTTTCAAAACATTTAACAAGTCTAAGCCTGTTTCAAAACATACTACAGATATAGGTCTTTTTTTACCACGTTGACGCTGATTTAGCACTCTCACGGAGCAATATGAAATTGTGCCAACTAACTAAAAAAAAAATCTCATGATGCATGCAAAGTGGGCTAGGAGACTTTTTAAAAAAAAAAATTTAAGAACAAGAGTTTCTCCAGCTGCACTTTGAGAATGTGCCATTGATTTTTTTCTTTTTTGAAGAAATTCCTCTTGCGCATTTTCAAAGTCTGCTAGGAGGAAATTGTTAAATCAACCCCAACATGGATAAACAAACCTATGTTAGTACTATGTTTTGAAACAGATCTAGATTTGTTATATCTTTTGAAAAGTGGGCTAAATAACACATGGGATGTATTATATTTTCTTTCATTTTAGTGGGTAAATTGAATTGTAACCATTGCATGGGCTACTATGTACTTTCCACAATTAATTGCAAAGTATGGGGCACAGGTTGAAGATACCATGTGATAACATCTGAAGAATCAGATGTTTCTTCTCCACTGTATAACGAACCTCCACGATTTAGGCAGCCAAGGTATCCTGTAAATAGCAGAACAACTGTTAACGACAAAAAGGGGACATAATGGTGTGTTACACAAATATTTTGATTCAAAATTTGTATCACATGAGCTAAATGCACAACAAAAAATGCATGCTTTGACAATTATTGGTATCATTCATAAAAACAAAGTCCCTTCTAAACTAAAACACAAGTATAATGTCCAGTTGCTAAACCGACAACAAAAAAACACTTCAAACATCCTAACTTCAAATTGGAAACATCTAAGATTGATATGCCATTTTTACCTACAACCTTGATGATTTAAAGTGCCTTTCGTGTTGTTAATTTTAACTACTGTTTGAAAACCAAGTTCAAATCTTTTGCTATTTGTTCATTGATTTGCTTAAATCTATGGAAAATGAAGGCAATGCTTGCTGAATTATTTTGGAAGCAAAGACAAAGATGAGGAAAGAAATAGCAATAGAGTAATGTGAAGAAAGAAAGGAATGCGAAGATACTAGTGCATCAGTCATAATCAATTACTAAATATACCTTTTTCTTTAGTGTTCGAGTGGTTGAAAAACACTTGACAAATTATTTAGCCCACGTGATTTGTTTGTGTTCAGGTCTGTTGAATACTCCCAATCTTCTAAATATCATGCGAGACTGAGCCATGTCAGCTCTTCATCAAAAAAAAAGAGGGGGGGGGGGGGGTGGGGAGGGTATGTGATTTTTACTTTTACACTGGCTGTGGCTACCCATCCCAACTAGAATAGGCATCTTATTAGACATCAAGACATTACAAATACACGTACACTTTTAAATCTCCTCCATCTCACCCGAGATATCGGCCCGAGATACGACAGCTTGATCAGTTATCAGAGTTTTAAATCTCCTTCATTTTTCAGTCAAGATATTAGCTTGAGATTTTCTCCAAAATCCAAGATTTGAAACAATGCTTTGAAGAAAAAAATTGATACAACTATTAACCTCATACAAATCAAGTGAATTTAACCGTGTAATTAAACTTTAAAAAGATATATGTAAATATATTTTTTCAAATTTTGGAAGAATTCTGTAAGAAGATGAATAACTTGTTTTTAAACTGAGATTTTCATTCATTTGAGAAGAGTAAAATCATCTATTTGAATTTTTTTAAATTAAGTGACTTTCCCATTAACATAGGATTACATCAAGGATCAGCTTTGATCCCCTACATTTTTTGCCCCAGTGATGGATGAGGTTACGAAGGGTGTACAAGGTGAGATTCCTTGGTGTATGTTATTTGCTGATGATGTTGTGCTAATTGATGAAAGTAGGATTGAAGTTGATAGACAACTGGAGCTGTGGAGACAGACTTTAGAATCAAAGGGATTTAGGCTTAGCAGAACTAAAACAGAGTATATAAAGTGCGAGTTCAGCGCTGTCAGGTCAGAGGATGGAGATGTCACTCTGGCCGACAAATAGTTCCCAAGAAGGAATCCTTTCGATATTTAAAATCAATGTTGCAGTATAATGGTGAGATTGATGAATATGTTAGTTTTAAAATTCGAGCGGGGTGGGTGAAATGGCGACAAGCGTCTGACATTCTCTGTGACAAGAAAGTCCCACAGAAGTTTAAAGGAAAGTTCTACAGAACGGCAATCAGGTCTGCGATGTTGTATGGTGCAGAATGTTAGCATACTAAAAGCCAACACGTCCAGAAGATAAGCGTAGCAGAGATGCGTATGCTGCGATGGAGCTGCAGTCCTACAAGAAGAGACCGAATTAGAAATGATGATATACGTGATAAACTTGGAGTAACACCAATTGAGGAGAAGCTAATTCAACATCGCTTAAGATGGTTTGGACATCTTCAACGTTGGCCGTCTGAGGCACCTGTGCGTGTTGGAATTATAGGCCGCGTCGAATGCTCAAAGAAAGGCAGAGGTCGACCAAAATTGACATGGGAGGAAGTAGTAAAAAGGGATTTGAAGATTTGGAGTATATCCGAAGAGCTGGTGCCAGAAACGTGGAAGTTAGCGATCCACGCACCGGAACCATGAGCTATGAGTTTTTTAAGTTTTAGATTATAGAACTAGAGAACATGAGCCTAAGACGTAGTGTTTAGTCTTTGACCAATATTACTATTAGTATCATTATCACTATTAGTATTATTATCATCATTTTTTTTATACATACATACATAGATACATACATATATATATATATATATTTATCTTTATTTTTGTTTTACTTAATTATTATTATTATTATTAGTTTACTTATTTGACTTTATTTTATTATTGTTATTGTTATTATTATGACTTTTAAATTGACTGTCATTTAGTTTTGGGTTTCATCTCTAGCCGATCCCAACTTGTTTGAGAATAATGACTTGGTTGTTGTTGTTGTTGCTGTAGTAAGTGGGAGGTGAAAGTTGGATTTTGGGGGACATGGAATAAGCTTTCCATATGTACTACAAACTTTAATATCAATTTTAACTTTAACCACTCAATTATAATTTTAATCTTAGATGTATTGCATTTGTAGTTGAATGTAGACTTTAGAATTAGTGATAGCTGTCTATTTTAAATCTTTTAGAATATGACCAGTGTACGGTATGACATGCACATATAATGTAGAGATGTGGTAGAATATGAAAATTGAAATGGTATTTTGTAATTTGCCAAAACGATGATGCACCACTGAACCTTATTTTGTAGGCACCTCCAATGGTTGTTGATCTAAAAATTGCACATTCTGAAGAATTCAGATAAAGATATCGAAATCATACTTGAGATATAAAGTTGTGATAAGTATATAAAATTGTCGTAATCTGTAGATAAAGATGGGCTTGCAACACTGCAATCATACAACCATAATTTCCACATTTTGTTAATAATCAGGAATGAAATAGAAAACAGTAACAAAGTAAACGGTTGAAGATTTTTGTTCCAATAGAATTTAATTGTTCGCGAAACATCGACAATCCAATCATATTAATAACTGAAGTTCACCAATTTGGAGAAGGTAACTACTTGTAACTTTCAACTTCAGAGTTAAACAAATATTGTTTGGGCTTAAATCATGAAACCTATAATTGTGGCTTCTCACAATTTTCTTTGTTACATCCAATAAACTTAGAGGAGTTTGAACAAAGTTGCAGCTTGTATTAGACACATGACTTAGCAAATAGGCTATATGCTTTATGATAGTTACCGTAACATTAATTAAAACAACTTTACCCCAAACAAAATTAACATGTTTAGCAAATAGCTTACCTACCAGCACCATTTTGTAACTTAATCAATAAGTACAAAAAGCATAATTTATTTGTATGCATATGAGACGCAAATTTAACCATTTATCACTTCATGACAGATAATTTTCATTACTTTTTTTTACCAACATAACAATAGGATTTACAACAGTCGCATCGAAGATAAAGGCATATTGGCTCCTCTCGTCCGCCTTCTATTACAACTTATCAAACTAACAATGTATCTTGCAGACCAAAAATATTCCAGCTATCAAATACCATATTGAACTACAAACATATAAGGAATATCTTCCAAACATCTTAATAAATAATACAACATTAACAAAGTGCCACAAAGCAGCATGCACACTTCACCATAAGTTCCACTCGCCTAATTTGCTTACTAACTTTGAAACAATAATCATCACCCAATATGAACAGAATAAAAAAAGACTTAATTTATAGCCTAGTGTATCACATGCATAACGTGCAAACACATGCACATGATGTAAAGATGTGATGGAATATTAAAATTTGGAACGACATGCAACTTTGATGACGGTTGAAATGACAATACACTGGCAAATCCTACACAACAACCCATTATTTGTAGTAGAGATATATATTATAGATATGTTTTTGTATGAAAAATCAAATAGTTTTGCATATAATACAATCTTTAGTATCAATTCCAGGTTTAACCACTATAGTCTAATTCAAATCCTAGTTGTCTTATGGTTGAAAGATCTATTTTAGGAATAAACTTTGAAATGATATTATGACCGTTTATTTTCTACAACTCATTTATAAATGACATGTTTACCTTTGTATTTTGTTTTATCATTCATTAGATTTAATTTCATAGCTAAATCAGGATCATGCACTTTTATCAACTTTTGTGTGTGTGTGTGTGTGACTTATGAATTAGTATGAAAAAAACATTAAATATGTCATTTAATGATAGAAATAATTCTTTTGTACAACAATATTGTATTTTTTAAATTGTGTGTGTGTGTGTAATGGGCAAAAACATTATTGAAATGAAATCTATTCTTAGCCAAACATAAGGACTTTGATAGTGATATATTGGATTTATTTGCGAAAATTATCAAATTTATTTGTGAAGTACATGACAATTTGCAACACACACACACACACACTGTTCTTTACCTAAGGCTTAGATGAACAAAAGTTTTTCTCCATTTTCCTGTAGTAAGAGAAACCTCTTATTGATTGGTTTGCTTAAATTCATTTACATAGCTTACTTACTAAATTCAATTAGGTCTGTATTTATCTATCCTTTTTTTGCCCAGATTGGCCAGCATATCACTATTGAATAAGCTACAACGTAATTCATTCTCACCTCAGAGATTTTTTTTTTTTGCTATATCCATATATTCCCATTAATAAATATTAGCTTTGTCAATGTCTGTCCATCCACACACATGTTACATTTGCAGAAAATACATATAGTGATCCTCCAACTCAAAGGGTGGAACCCTGTGAATCAGGTTCTGTGCTATGCAAAGGTCAGAAATGGATCGCCTACGAAATAGGAAACTAGCTCAACTTTGAACCATTTTACGATTCACCAACCACGATTTGATACATGTATAAATATTACTAACACTGAAATGCCAATCTTTGGTTATAAGAGGTATGCTACTAGTAATATCGTGCAAGAGGAACTGCTGATAGATCATTGTCATATTATTAGAAACTTTAACAGAGGAAAGATTGTGTGCATGGATGTAAGGGGAAGGGAGAGAGGGGGTACTCTAGATGTTCCATCCTCCATTAACGTAGGAACCTGGTAGAGGAACAATCTATCTTCTTAACCCATAATCGAAATAATAGAAGGTAAACAAGAGATTTTACTAGCACATTCTCAAGATACAATAGTTGTCAGTGTAGATGAAAATCACCTTGAAGGCCAACTGACATCAACCTTGGATTGTATGTAAGAATACCCTGCAAATAAGGAAGCATTTGATACATGCTAATTTATACACCTTGAAAGACTAAGTGGAAAAATAAAAGGCCAAATCCAAAATCATTACATTTGGTTGATGTTTTATAAATCTGTAAAAGAATCAAACAAGGAGCAATAAGCTAAAAAGAAACACAAACAAACCAACAGTATAGCCATGAGAAACTAAATTTTATTATGTTCTCATTTTGAAGCTTAGAAGCCCAAAGCAGGAATAGAAGTAGGATCGGGTACGGAAATGAGAAGGGGAAACAAAACCACTTAAACAAGTCTATATTGGGAACGAGACGATAACGTTCTTTATAAAACAATACAAAATATATTTTTATATAATTTTGTAATGTTTTAATACGTTTAATTTATAGTGTTGTGGTTTGTTTACTCAAACATAAAACAAAATAATATCGAAATTCAATTCAAGTATGCATGTTCTTACTAATGTATTGGCATTACTTCAAAATAGGTGGAACCCATTGCACGAGGATTGGCATTACTTCAAAATAATTTAAGAAATTTAAAAATCAATTTTTTATATCTTTATTTATCGAAAAAGAGCAATATAATCGGTTCTATTTTTCTCACTTCTAATTTGATAAAGATGTGAAAAATACAACTTCTCCAAAAAATTGTTTTTATCTAAAGTTTTGATTGTTTGATGAAACGTTCCTTCATAAACGAATAGTGTCCTCATCTACTTTAAACAATTTCTCAGATTCAAAATAAAAACCGAAGAATTATAGTTCTAACTAAGAAACTTAGTGTCCTCGAAGGTTCCAGCCTCTTAACTTTCCAATTATATTAAGAACAATAATGAAGTTACGTGCAAGACTTCCCAGCTTTATTAAAGAGAGAATACTAGCAAGGTTCGAGTATTATACATTTAAAACATTACGCTTGCATGATCATATCATTGATTGACAAACAATACAATTTTTTTTTTTAAATAAAATAAATAGCATAGCATTTTTATTGCAACTTGCAGATATAATCATCATGACTTGATAATGGCATCACCCCTAAGGTGTACTAGGAATAAACAATTATCATTCCAAATGTGCATCCCAGTGTGCATCATTGCTCTAATCTTACTCATGTCCATAACTAAATACAAAATGATCAGGCTCTTGGTATTTTATCACTGCAAGATATGGAGGATCCATGCATACTAACTGAACCTTAGGAATATACAATATCAACCATATAATTCATAAAAATAACAATGTGACTATTCAATCCAGCAACTTGGAAAGATGTGAGAACAAGAAACTAAACAAACCTGATCTGTTTCGCCGGCTCGGTAAAGGATATCCATATTCAATGAAGAATTCCTATATATTTGATCTCCATGTGGATCCTCAGCCAATCCAATCAACTCATCCTTCAATATCAACCCAAACAAATATATTAAATATCGTTTTGAACTTGATGCCAAGCCATGTTCTTCGTCTTAAATCAGTGATTATTACATCATACCAACAAATAAATAGCTTTCATACTACTAAACCCTAAGCTTTTATTTAAGTTTTACGAAAAATACAGCAATGAGTGTAGTGGACAAAATCTCAAGTGAACTGCCTATGTTTTTTTTTTCCTTTTCTTTTTCAGTTTGAATAACAAGATTACAACTTAGAGCGGCAAGTGCAAACCAAGCTAAGAATAAAAATCTGAAAAATCAAAAGCAATTAATAAAATATAAAAAAATATAAATTCACCTGAAAGTTCCAGAAGTGTGAACCGATATAATTGGCAAAGTTGCCAACTTGTATTGTCATTATTTCCCTCATTTTTACAGAAAAAACCTACTTGATTTTTTCAGCTTTGATTTTTGAGGCAGTAGAAAAACGGGGAAGCAATGAGCGATGATGAGATGAAAATGAATAGTTGCGGCAGAAGAAAGGCGGTAGGAATGGCGGCCGGCGCAAGTGGAAGTGGTGCAGAGGCACGCTTGCGGACAGAGGCGAGAAGCAGGAAGAGGATAAAAAATGGGCAATGCTGGTATGCAGAGGAGAGAAAACAATGAAATTTTTGGGGTTTTGCTAGAACGACCGAATAAAAGACAACGGATTCACAGGGGAGGCAGGTAGGACGTGCGATTCCAAACTTTGACAACAGTAGTTCCACTTCACCGGAAACAGGGGCAACGGGAGTTTAGAATCTAACCGGAGGACCTTTACTTTAGCCCGTCAAGATCCATCCTTTGGGTTATTGTGACGGATAGTCCATGAACCGCTTATAAAAGCGGTGAAACTTGAATCAAATTGTGATGTGTCAAATCCACCATAATCCGATGTAATTTTGAAAACTTGTAATATTAATATTTATGATTTGTTGATCTATTTAAACAAAATTGTCTATAAACGAAAATATCGTAATGCTTTAATGAATAGGTTATCGTGTTTTGAAGTATTAAGTTATATTACGGTTAATTATACAATAAAATTTGCATATTATTTGAGTTGTAGCACTTCATATTTTATTTTTATTGTATAATCATTAGTGTATGTAAATCACATTACCACTTTTGAGAGAATATATAAAGACGCACCAGGTTTTGGGGTAGGTCGGGGATTATCCTGACTCGTACGGATCTCAGTTTGCAGTGAAAATGTAAACCCACACAAGGTCCACATAATGGTTCTAGGACGGAGTTTAACAAAAGTCGGGATGAGGCACGAAAAATCCACCCCAACCCCCTCGTTGTCATTCCTATCGGAAACTGAATTGATGCAGGAACAACCTTCAATATGATGCAACCTCGCAATTTCTATCGTTACTACCGAGATCCGGCTTTTCCTATCCTCTTACTTCAGTCATTGTAGCATTACTCTTTTGTTAAAGGAACTACGTACCATTTTCTTATTCGTGACGCGAGTACACAGTAAAAATGGAAGACACCCATAAAAAATATAATGAACTATGCCACGAGGGCACTGCTTGATGTATTCTATTGCTATTTTTTATATAAGTTGTTTATGATTTCACGGAGAGAAAATCATACATAGATAACACAGAAAATAAAGTGTAGAAAGTAAAGGACGCACACATTTATAGTGGTTCGGCTGAAAATTGCCTACATCCACTGTGAATCATCGTTGCTTTTCCTGTAGATCTAGGGTACAATATTTAAATACATATTACAATTATCTATTGCTCAAGAAAAGTGTAAAATATTGTTTTGGCTAGATTCGATTTGATAGTTCTTTACTCTCAAAAGTTGTATGTCGATATTGTTCATCCACGGGGCATTATATGTAGGAGGTTGTGAAGAGGCTGGTTTGGTAATTTCCTAAAAATAGGCACTTTCCATGTTTGATCCATCTTGCTCGATAGCGATTCGTTTGGCTAAGTTTTGGTCTGGTAAATGTTCGGTTTGGCAAATAATAGCCAAACCAATTTTCTTATTCGGTAGTGCCAGCTATTAAACCAATTTTTCTGTTCGATGGTTGATTCTACCGAATTATTTCCCTTCTATCTTTATTGAACCGTTTCCGCTTGTCAATTGTCGAACCGTTTGCTATGACCATTCAAAATTAGTTTTCTACTCTGATTTCCTTCAAACTATCTTTTGATTCTCATATCTCTTTGCATTTCTATTGTGATTACAATCTCATTACGGTCCCTCCTAGTTGTTCCTATTCTCCTTAACGTCTTTTCACATCCGTCATGTTGTGGACGAAATGCGCCCAATACTTGCCCTCAAAGCATACTTTCATGAATACAAAGTGTGTTTTGCTCCATCCATATTATCTTCCTTTCATGCAGTGGTTATCTTGGATTTTAAGTGGTTCCATTTATAGTTTAGTTTGTCCCAGTAAGTCTCAAACCGGCATTTGTTGTAAAGTCTCCTTTACGTTGAGATGATCCTTTGACTGTTCTTGAATATTTGAGCGTTTGTAGCTTATGCCTGAAGAAAATAACACCATTTAAGTTGTGAAACACAAGATTCCACCATAAAACTAAACGATTCGGAACTTTTCCTTTGGTACTGACTTCACTCGGTACAAATTTTTCGATACGTTGTCTGGTCAAGTACCGAACCAATCACATGACCATTATAAATGCGTTGTGACTAGCCTATTCCCACACATTTTAACTCATTTACTATAACGACCTGTAATTTAATCACTTTAAATATGAATATTCAATATAATTTTAAATAATTTATTAATGAATTTTATAACTCAAATAAATCCCTTTTTAATAAAAATTAGTGATGATGGAATTTTTTTCAGAATTGGTTTAGAAAATGAATTAGTTTAAAGAAAAATCTAAAATGTGACCGGAAATCATTTTTCGAATTCTCGACTTTTCATCATCTAAAAGTTATCAGAAATGTTGTGTACACCTTAGCATACAAATACACATACGTATACTAATCACGTACATATGGTTAATAATAATAAATGATGAAATTTATTTACTTAAGTAAATATAAAAGAAGTGACTTTTTTCCAAAAAATTTAAAATAAAAATAAAAGAGAAAAGATGTTGAAAAGGTGAGGTCAGATTATACAACACATCATAGTACAAAGGAGTAAAAAATGATGGACAAATGGAGGGTTGGATGCCTTGCCTGTGGAAGAAGGGAGGAGGGGGAGTGTGGTGATGTGGCAAAAGGTGAGTAGAGGGTATGTACCTAAAGGGTATTTAGGTAATTTGCTTTATCCAATTTGTATAAAAACAATCTCATATTTTTCTCTCTCATTTTTCATTTCATTTCTTATTTTCAAAACTCCATCATCTTCTTTTCTAAGCTCTTAGACTCTTTAATGGCCTCCTCATAAAAATTTCTAAAGTAAAAACTCTTCTTTTTCTACTTTAAACATTTTAAAACCTTTTCAAAATGCTCTTTCCCCTTCCTACACCACCTTCTCCTTCAAAAGCAAGCTTAAACTCCCCCTACAACCCAAGGTTGAGCCCTCCACACCTCTAGGGCGAACCAAAACCCATTACCCTAGGTCAAAAATTGAATTTTTACTTAAGAAAATAAAAAATCTAGGTCGGTTCAAAGCATGGTGAAAGTTTGGTTTGTTTTCATGAGCTTTTGGTGAGTAAAGCTCACCCTTTTAGATAAAGTTTTAAACTTTATGTTTGTAATAGTGTGTAATGGTTGTTTGGTTGAAAAATAGTATAGTTGTGATTTACATATTTGTGTTTATATGTAATGGTTGTATACACTTAGAAAATAAGTCAAAAGTTAGTTTTAGTTCCAAGTTATGATTTTTACTTATGTATTGTTGGTTATGACATGTGTTGTAAATGTATGAGCTTATGTTTGGATATTGTAAGCTAAAAGAAAGTTAGCACTTATTTTTTATGACATTGAGATCCCTTGATTTAACTTGTTTTACTTATTTTAATTTCTAGAAAAGTTTATAAGTTTCCAAAGCTTTACTTTTAGTTTTAAAATCTTTATACTTGGTTTTGTAAAGTAGGTTAAGTTAAGTAAGGGGTTGATGGTCTTAGACATATAAAACTAGTTTTGAAGTTATGGTATCCATAACGATAGTCCCTATGGATGCAACTCGTAAAAATGAACATTTTTTGGAAACTAAAAGTGTTTTCATCTTAAATATTTTTGAAAAATTATTTCAAAATATACAGTATAAAAAGGTAATTATTATTTATTAACTAAGTAAGGGTTTAATGATTAATTCATTCATTAATTAATTAAGTAAAGATAATTAGTACTTAATTACTAGTTAAGTAAAGGTAATTAGTACCTAAGTAATTAATTTAAGTAAGATAATTATAATTATTAATTAAGTAAGAGTTAATTAATTATTAATTAAGTAAAGCTTAATTATTTAATTAATTATTATTTAAGTAAAGTTTAAATATTAATTAATTATTAATTAAGTGAGGTTTAATTAATTATTAATCAGGTAGGGTTAATTATAAATTAATTATTAATTAAGTTAAGATTTAATTATTACCGAATAAGGTTTAAACTTATTTTAAATTAATTAAATAGAGGTTTTAAATTTTTAATTACTTTATCTCCAAGAATCGGTTGGTTTTAAAAAGCAACTTTCTTCTACAAAGAATAGTTTAAATATAAGGGATTCTCTTTGTCTGTGTCATTAAGTAGCTAAACAAATATGACTACGTTATACTAAAACATTGACATGTTTTATTGGAATTAAGTCGTCTTGTATTTAGCACTAAAAGCCGATGAGTTGGCTTTCCTCTATCTAGGAGATGTAGAACTTGATTTTCTAGGCGAGGGATAGAGAAGTCGAAATGTCGGAAATGTGATAAATACAAGGGAGTTAATTTCGATAAATGGGTCATGATAAATTAAGCATGGAAGATGTTTCATCATATTCTTAACACCAAATTCCAAGGTAAGAAAACTCGTTTCTATCCCAAAAGGTAAGAATGTATGTCGAGTCATGGTTAGTTTCTAACTTGTCCGACTTTATTATTAATCAAGGGATAGTACTATTTGAAATCATAAAGTGGGGATAAGTATAAGATGTCTTATCATTCATATGAAAGTCTATACACACCCCGGGTAGTGGATTCGTCCACTATCGATAACTTGACCCTTTTAAAATTATCGAATGTTGGTTCGAAGAGACTGAGATTCGACAGCATGAGTTATCCGAAACCACTTCGAACCATAAGCGTTTGAATTGGTAACATCACAAAGACGATGAAATCGAAGATGAATATCTTTGAAGCGCAAGGGCTACTTGCTACTAATTTTGAGGGTGATCCCAAAATGGATATGTAGAAGTTGTGCCTTTGGTTTGTTCATATCCTAAACAACCTATATGGACGAATGCTAGCAGTGCATTGTCGTCTAAAGGGCAGTGTTAGCATTCAAAGTGAGAATTGCTAAAAAAGGTAAAACGTAATCTCAAGCCTCACAATTGGGAATACAAGGGATATGTAGCAAGGCTATGTGGGTCGCTCCCATTAGGGTACGCTCACCACTTGATCTAGACTGATTTTCTCAGATTATATATGCTAGTGACCCGGGTACGGTTGTTGATCAAAACCGGGGTGGTGGTATATTCAATACTATCTAATAAGGGGTAGGTCAGTCTTGCCATGTAGGGGTTCCATGCAAGGCCCTAGGTATATTTTATCTAGAGGTGTACTGTGGTAGGTGGTACCTCAGTAGCCTGGTCATTAATGGAATCCATTCTCTAATAAGTGCATTTACTGACTTAGTTGTATACTTATTATGCTAGAATTTAATTAAAGTAACAATTTCGGCTATGTTCTATATTAACTTCAAACCCTAGACACTATTATAATATCACTGGTTTTTCTATAGAAATGTTTTGGTTATTGTAAGGTAAAAACTCGTCCGTGTTTATATGCAGCATTGTCTTATGAGATACCCTTTATTTTTAAAAGAGTTTATATGCTTAATAATTCAGTTGTTTGGAGCTTACTCACACCAGTTTGACCTAGAGTTTTTCTTTCTTTCCCTAAAACTTTTGCGTACTCAAATTTGTATAAGTAGCCAAGTAGTCCAGGTTCCCACGGATGCATTTTGGAAGTGCATGAAGCATGTTGCTTCGTCGATATCTAGCTATCTTCTTTATTTTACACTGTGTATATATATTTTGTATCAGCATTGTGGGGGAAGGAAGTCATAACCGTCTCTTGTTGAGGTTGTATTTATGTGACTCTGATGTTTGTGGAAATGACTATTTATTATCTTATGTTGACTATTTATATATTGTCCTATTGCGTTGTAAGATTCTATTTTTATTTCTTCTTGTCTTTTCATTTCTTTTACCCCAACTGCTTGTCTTTTGGACTCTTAGACGATCGGCACATGAATACCGTAGGTGTATTAAGTGTCATCTTTAGGGGTAAGAAAAGTGGATCGTTACAAGTGGTATTAGAGCTTAGGTTGAGCAAAAACCTAAGCTTCGGTTGGAGCCAACTTATTAGAGATAGGGTCAGTGATACCCTAGAATGAGTTTAGTTTTTGAGAGTGCATATTTGTAACTTTTATTCGTGTGTGTGTCTCTGTGTGTGTGTATAATCAAGTTAGTTAGATCAGCTTTGGTATGTTTGATTTGTACCCTTTCCTTAAGATTATATTGCCTAAGCATTCTAAGGGTTATCTTACTATATCCAGGTAGTAAGAATAAGCAATAGGGTAAGACGAGGTAGAGGAGCTAGCAGCACCACGACCACCAATGGCCGAGTCCCAAATGTTGGAAGAGTTAGGATTGTTGAAGAGGCAGCACCCGCGTAGCCCAAGGTGAACTTTGCAACCATGTGCAAGGATTATACAAATCTGGAAGGAAAGCCGTTTAAGGAATGGAATCCATCGTCGAAGTTCAAGCTTGGCTTCGATCTTTCGAGAAGATTTTCAAGGGTCTCGATATTTTGGACGAGCAGAAGCGTTTCTTAGCATCCTGGCAGTTGCAAGATGGAGCAGCAACATGGTGGGACTCTGTTACAGCTAACGTGCCAAAAGATGATTTTATTGGGTCAGGTTTAAGGAAGTATTTGAGGATCAGTCCATGCCCACAGCTGGAAAGACTCAGATGTATAGGAATTTCTTAGACCTTAGCAAGGAGACCTATCGATGGCTGAGTATGAGATGAAGTTTAATAAGCTATCTTATTTTGGACTAGAGTTAATCGATACCCCTTTGAAGAAGAATGAGATGTTTGTGATAAGGATGAGGGAAGGTTTCCAGGAAAAGATGACTGCCCATATAAAGGGTTCTTTTATGGATTTAGTAGATATGGCTTTAAGATACGAGGTTCTTAAGAAAAAGAAGCTAGCAGCAAATCCTAGTGGGAATACCAGCAACCCAAACAAGTGAAAGTTTAATTCATACTGGAAGAACCAGGGAAAGGGGAAATCAGAAGGAGACCAAGGGAACAGGTTCAAGAATGTTGAGTGCTATCAGTGCAAGCAGAAGCACCATCTAGCTAGGTATTGTAAGAATTCTAAAGCTTCCAAGTAGCAAGGATGACCCATCTCCCCAATGGTTTAAAAGACGCTTTGCTACAAGTGTTAACAGCCAAGGCACATGGCAAAGGAGTGCCCTTTATGAAGAAGGGACAATAGGTCAAAGTGTATGCTATCAAGAATGAACCATCAACCTCGGCGGATGTGAAGGGAAAGGGAGTTCTTGAAGGTACTTTAATGATTAATGAATTTTTGTTAGAGTATTTTTTGATACTGGAGCTTCCCATAGTTTCATTTCTTAGAGTCGGTAGAAAAACTACAACTTTCTCCAAAATTTGTAGAAGCCCCTATCTGTGTGTCTAACTCCATAGGAGGTACCACTAAACTATGCATGGTTTGTGAAGATACAATGATTTCTTATCTCACCCACATTTTTCTATATAACCTATTCATTCTAGATTTTAAGAGGTTTGATGTTATACTTGGTATGGATTGGCTATCAGAAAATAAAGCTGTTCTAGATTGTGTTGAAAGGTCGATGGTATTTCAAAATAAGAGAGGGAATCATTTTAAAGCATCATGTGATGATCCAAAAATGTATGAGTTTATGCATTAGAATCGTCCCAAGAAGAGTTAGGGTCATTAGAAATTATTAAGAATTTTCCTGATATCTTCAAAGAAGTTAATAGTCTACCTCCACATGAGGATATTGAGCTCCACATTGACTAAATTCCCGGAGCGAGACCTGTTGTTCAACCCATGCGTAAAATAGCGCCGAGAGAGAGGAAGGAGCTAGTAGATCAAACCGATGATTTGTTGAGGAGGGGAACTAGTTAGACCAAGTCGATTGAGTTGGGGATCAGCTGTAGTTTTTGTGGCAAAGTAAGATGGTTCTTTAATACTTTGTGTGGATTATCAGAATTAAATAAGTACAATATTCGAAATAAGTATCCTTTAGCCCACATAGACGATCTTTTGGCCAACTTCACGGTGCTCGAGTGTTCTCCCAAATGGACCTGGTTATCGGATTTCACCAGCTAAGAGTAGCGGAGGATAGCATACCCTTAAATGCATTTAGAGGGCCAGACTTTTTATTTAAATGGTTAGTTATGCCTTTTGGGCTAACCAATGCACCCACGTATTTTGTAGATCTTATGAATCACGTTTTCAAGGATGTTCTCAATAAGTTTGTGTTAGTCTTCATAGATGATATCCTTATCTATTCTAAGACTGAGGAGGAGTACCAACACCATTTGGAAGTTGTGTTAGAAATATTAAGGAAACACATTCTTAAGGAAAAAAATTTAAGTGTCACTTTTGGCAATCAAAATAAAGGTACCTAGGACATATTACGTCGGGAGATGGTATCTCGGTTGATCCAACAAAGGTAGCCGCTGTGCAAGAATGGAAGCACAGACTCCTACTGAAGTTCGAAGTTTCTTAGGCCTAGTCGGGTTTTATAGGAGATTCATCCACCAACTTCGAGATCGCCTCGCACTTGACTAAGTTGATGAAGAAATATGAGAAGTTCGTTTAGACTCCAAAGTGTGAGGAAGCCTTCGTTGAGTTGGAGAGGAGGTTGACTAGTGCTCCACTTTTAGCCATTCTGGATGGAAGTAGAGGATTGACTGTATATATCGATGCTTGTAGAGTGGGTTTTGGTGTAGTTTTGATGCAGTAGAGGAAGGTGATTGCTTATGCTAGCAGGTAGCTAAAGCCCCTTGAGAAGAATTATGCAACACACAATTTGGAATTGTTAGCTGACGTATTTGCTTTGCAGATGTAGAGACATTACTTGTTGGTTGAAAAGTTCGAGCTCTTCACGGATCACAAGTCCCTAAAATTTTTTTCACTCAAAAGAATCTGAACTTGAGGCAGTAGCGATGGTTGGAATTTCTTACGATGTACGACGTGGACATTTTATATACACCAGGAAAGGCAAATATGGTAGTAGATACTCTAAGCAGGAATGTAATCTTGGCTCTTTTGGAAGTAACCCCAACCCCCCTCAAGAAGATTGAAAGCAAGCAAAAGGAAGACAATCGCTTACTGGAAATCATCAAGGATGTAAAGGAGGGGCAGTGTTCAAGTTTAGGAATAGATCACCATGGCGTATTGCATATGAATGGAAGGATATGTGTTCCTAATGTCAACGGTCTTAGGTAGAAAGTCTTATTAGAGTGTCATCGATCCAAGTTGAGTATCCATCCGGGTGTTTCGAAGATGCATCATGATATGAAGCGGGTATTCTAGTGGAAGGGAATGAAAAGGGATATCTCTATCTTTGTGAGCAGATGTGCGAACTGCCAGCAGATCAAGGGCGATCGCCAAAGAACTGTTGGGCGACTCCAACCCCTAGAGATCCCAAATTGGAAGTGAGAACAGATACCAATGGATTTTATTAATGGATTGCCTTGATTAAGGAAAGGGAATAAGGTGTTTGGGTCATTGTGGATCGGCAAACAAAGAGTGCTCATTTTATTCCAGTCAGGCCAATGAGGACTGCTTTGTCATCGGTAGAGATTTATATGAGGGAGATCGTTTGACTACATGAAGTTCCGATGAGTATTGTAAGTGATCGCGATTCCATCTTTACCAGCCAGTTTAGGGAAGCTTTACAAGTAGCTTTGGGAGCAATGCTAAGTCTAAGCATTTCCTACCACCTTTAAAACGATGGTCAAATTAAGAGGGTGAACCAAATCTTGGAGGATCTATTGAGAGCATGTATTTTGGACTTTAGAGGATCTTGGGAGGATCATCCGCACTTGGTGGAATTCTCCTACAAAAATAGCTACCAAGCTAGCATTGGCATGGCGCTTTATGAAGATCTTTATGGATGGCCATGTAAGTCACCGACATGTTGGGTAGAGACTGGGGATTGACTAGTGCTTAGACTCGATATGATTCGGAAGGCTATGGAAAAGGTTGCGGTGATCAAGAGGAGGATGAAAGAAGCCCAAGTTTGTCAGAAGAGTTATTCAGATCGAAGGCGAAGGGATTTAGAACTTGTTGACGTAGACTTTGTGTTTGTAAAGATTTCACCGATTAAAGGAGTTGTTCGGTTTGGGAGAGCTCGGAAGTTGGCACCAAGGTATGTTAAGCCTTTTCGAATTCTTATGATGATTGGGTCGCTTGTTTATAGAGTTGAGTTGCTGGAGAGGTTGTCGGAGGTACATAATGTTTTCCGTGTGTCCCATCTGAGGAAGTATGTTCATAACTTGTCTCTGATTGTGGAGCCATTTGTGCAAGAGGATTTGAAGGTAAAACCGAACTTGACTGTGATTAGGCATCTAGTTCGCATTGTGGATCGGGATGAGAAGAGACTGTGAAATAAGGTAGTGAGATTGGTTAAGATACAGTGGAATGAGGACCCTAGAGATTGTACTTAGGAGATAGAGTATAGTACGAGAGAAGATTATCTGAATTGATGCTAGGATAGTTGTTTGCTTGTTTCTGACATAGTTTCTTAGTGTATTTCTTTTGTATGGGTTTCATGATATATAATATATGCCATTTGAGTTGTTTTGAGTTATCTTCTTGTGTGCTAATTTCGGGATGAAATTCTTTTAAGAGGGGAGAATGTAACGATCCAGAGTTTAATCACTTTAAATATGAATATTCAATATAATTGTAAATAATTAATTAATGAATTCTATAACTTAAATAAATTTATTTTTAATAATAACTAGTGGTGGTGGAATTATTTCAGAATAGGTTTACAAAAATGATTAGTTCAAAGAAAAATAAAAAATGTGCCTAAAAATCATTTTCCGAATTTTCGACTTTTCATCGTCTAAAAGTTGTCGGAAATGTTGTGTACACCCTAGTATACATATACACACACATATATACTAATCACATAAGTATGGTTAATAATAATAAATGGTGAAATTTATTTACTTAAGTAAATAAATAAGAGATGCGACCTTTTTCCAAAAATTTAAAACAATAATAAAAGAGAAAAGATAGTAAAAAGGTAAGGTCACATTATACAACACATCATAGTATAAAGGTGTGAAAACAATAATGGACAAAGGTGGGGGGGGGGGTAGATGCCTTTCATGTGGTAAAAGGGAGAAGGGGGAGTTTGGTGATGTGGCAAAAGGTGAATGGAGGGTATGTACCTAATGGGTATTTAGGTAATTTTCTTTATCCACTTTGTGTAAAAACAATTTTCTGTTTTTCTCTCTCGTTTTTCATTTCATTTCTTATTTTTAAAACTCCATCATCTTCTTTTCTAAGCTCTTAAACTCTTTAATCGCTTCCTTATAAAAATTTCCAAAATAAAAACTCTTCCTTTTCTACTCTAAACATTTTAACACCTTTTCAAAGTACTCTTTTCCCTTCCTACACCACCTTCTCCTTCAAAAGCAACCTTAAACTCCCCTATAGCCCAAGGTCGAGCCCTCCACCCCTCTAAGGCGAACCAAAGCCCACTACCCTAGTTCAAAAATCCAATTTTTACTTAAGAAAATCAAAAATCTAGGTCGGTACAAAGCGTGGTGAAAGATTGGTTTGCTTTCATGATCTTTTGGTGAGTAAAGCTCACCTTTTTAGATGAAGTTTCAAACTTTATGTTTATAATAGTGTGTAATGGTTGTTTGGTTGAAAAATAGTATATTTGTGCTTTACATATTTTTGTTTATATGTAATGGCTATATAGACTGGGAAAATAAGTCAAAAGTTAGTTTTAGTTGCAAGTTATGATTTTTACTTATGTACTGTTGGTTATGGCATGTGTTGTTTATATGTAATGTATGAGCTTATGTTTGGATATTGTAAGCTAAAAGAAAGTTAGCACTTGTTTTGTGTGACACTGAGGTCCCTTGGATTTAACTCGTTTTACTTATTTTAAATTCTAGAAATTTTTTACAAGTTTCCAAAACTTTACTTTTAATTTTAAAAACTTTATACTTGTTTTTGTAAAGTAAGTTAAGTTAAGTAAGGCTTGAAGGGTATTAGACATATAAAACTAGTTTTGAAGTTATGGTGTCCATAGCGATAGTCGCTATGGATGGAGTTCGTAAAAATGAATATTTTATGTAAATTAAAACTGTTTTCATCTTAAATATTTTTGAAAAAGTATTTCAAAACGTACTATAAGTATAAAAAGGTAATTAGTATTTATTAACTAAGTAAGGGTTAAATGATTATTTAATTAATTAAGTAAGTATAATTAGTACTTAATTATTAGTTAAGTAAATGTAATTAGCACTTAAGTAATTAATTAAGTAAGATAATTATAATTATTAATTAAGTAAGAGTTAATTGATTATTAATTAAGTAAAGGTTAATTATTTAATTAATTATTATTTAAGTAAAGTTTAATTATCAATAATTATTAATTAAGTGAGGTTTGATTAATTAATTAATTAATTATTAATCAGGCATGGTTGATTATAAATTAATTATTAATTAAGTTAAGATTTAATTAAGATTTAATCATTATTGAATAAAGGTTCAAACTTATTTTAAATTAGTTAAATAGAGGTTTTAAATTTTTAATTACTTTATCTCCAGAATCGGTTGGTTTAAAATGCAGTTTTCTTTTAACAAGAATAGTTTAAGTACAAGGGATTCTCTTCATGTGTGCCATTAAGTAGCCAAACAAATATGAATAAACTATACTAAAACGTTGAAACGTTTTATTGAATGTAAGTTGTATTGTATTTAGCACTAAAAGCCAATGAGTTGGATTTCCTCTATCGGCGATATCTTGAACATGGTTTTCTAGACGAGGGATAGAGAAGTCGAAATGTCGAAAACATGATAAATGAAAGGGAGTTAATTTCGATAAATAGGTCATGATAAATTAAGTATATGGAAGATGTTTCATCGTATACTTAACACCAAATTCCAAGGTATGGAAACTCATCTCTATCCCGAGATGTAAGAATGTATGTCGAGTCAAGGTTTGTTTGTTACTTGTCCGACTTCATTGTTAATCAAGGGATAGTAATGTTTGAAATTGGAAAGTGAGGATAAGTATAGGATGTCTTATTTTTAATATACAAATCTATATACACCCGGATAGTGGATTCTTCCACTATTAATAACTTGACCCTTTTAAAATTATCGAATATTGGTTTGAAGAGACCGGGACCGAATAACATGATTTGTCCAAAAACCACTTCGAACCAACGTAACCGTTCGAATTAGTAACATCGCGAAGATGATGAAATCAAAGACGAAGATCATTAAAGTGCAAGGGCTACTTGCTACTAATCTTGAGGGTAATTCCAAAATGGATGTGGTAGAAGTAGTGCCTTCGGTTTGTTCATGTCCTAAACAACTTGTATGGACGAATGCTAGCATTGCATTGTCGCCTGAAGGACAATGTTATTATTGAAAGTGAGAATTGCTAAAGAAAGGTAAAACGTAGTCTCAAGCCTCACCATCGAGAATGACTAATACAAGGGATATGTCGCAAGGTTATGTTGGTCACTCCCATTAAGGTATAGTCACCACCCGATCTAGTTCGATATTCTCATATTATGTATGTTAGTGACCCAGGTACGATTATTGATCACAATCGGGGCAATGGTATATTCGGTACTATCCAGTAAGGGTTAGGTCGGTCTTGCCATGCAGGGGATCCATGCAAGGCCCTTGGTATATTTTATCTAGAGATGTACTATGACAAGAGGTATCTCTGTAGCCTTGTTATTAATAGAATCCTTTCTTAAATAAGTGCCTTTATGGACTTAGTTGTATACATATTATGTTAGAATTTAATTAATGTAATAATTTCGACTATGTTCTATATTTACTTTAAACTCTAGACGTTATTATAATATCATTGGTTTTTCTATAGAAATGTTTTGGTTATCGTAAGGTAAATCTTTCTGTGTTTATGTGTGGCGTGGTCTTACGAGATACCTTTTATTTCCATAAAAGTATTATAAGCTTAATATTTCAGTTGTTTGGAGTTTACTCACACCAGACTCATGTCTGACCTGGAGTTTTTATTTCTTCCCCTATAACTCTTGGGTACACAAATTTGTATAAGTAGCCAAGTAGTCCCAGTTCTTATAGATGCATTTTAAAGGAGCATGGAGCAGGTGGCTTCGTCAATATCTATTTATCTTCTTTATTTTCCGTTTTGTATGTATATATTTTGTATTAGCATTATGGGGGCAGGCAGTTATAACTTTCGCTGGCTGAAGTTGTATTTGTGCGACTCTGATGTATTATTATGGAAATGACTATGTATTATCTTATGTTGACTATTTATATATTGTTCCATTGCGTTGTGAGATTCTGTGTTTTATTTCTTCTTGTCTTTTCTTTTCTTTACCTCAACGACTTGTCTTTCGGACTCTTAGACGATCGACATATAAATACCGTGGTGTATTAAGTGTCGTCTTTAGGGGTAAGAAAAACGGATTGTTACATTTACAAACATAAAAATGTCTTTATTTGCCTATTTCTTCAGTGCTAGATTCAAGCAAGATCTTCACCAATGCAAGCGATTTCTTCCAATAATATTTGTTTGCACAAAAAATGGACAAACACCTCAAAGTCGTATGATTTAATAGATTTGATGTTGTTCTTAGCGATTTGGGTGATTTATGCAAATATATAAAAAGCAGGGGCTAAACTGTAAAAAGACAAGCAGATTTATAGTGGTTTTGCCAGAATGTGCCTACGTCCACTTCATATGTTATTTCTCTTTTCTTGTTTAGATTACAAGTACAAAGCTTTGATACCAGTAAAAGAAAGTTGTTTGAAAGTTCTCTCCGTGCTTGAGCTCTCAAACTTGTCCCCCATTGTTGTAGCCCTGCCCCTCTATTTATAGAGTGAGGCTGGGGGTAGGGGTCTTGGATGTATATAGCTGCTGGTGGGCCTGGACTGATGCGATCTGGCCTGGCAGTGTTGATCCGGTACGCCTTGGTCCGGTTGTGAGTGGATGGGGTTGGTTCGGTGGGAGGAGTGGAAGGAGTTGGTTCGGTGGATGGCTGGTCCGGTGAGGCCTGAGGGAGGCTGGTTCGGCTGCTTTGGTTTGGTAGCTCTGGACCGGTAGAGGGCTGGTTCAGCATCCTTGGTCTTAGGGGTTGGTCCGGTAGAGGCACCTTGTAGTTGGTTCGGTAGGCAGTGAAGTAGAGGCTGGTTCGATTATGCCTAGGAAGGGGATTGGTTCGGCCATGCATAAGAGGGGAGTTTGGTCTGGTAGTAGGCGAAAACACTCCCAACATTTGCCCCCCAAAGTGGGGCATATGCTTGCATATGGCGCGCTTTGTTTATCTGGACGCCCCCATCCGGTTTTGAATGCCGAATTATCTGAGACATTCTTTGTCGAATGAACTTCGTGCTTGAAATGTCGAATGACCATGAGGAGTATGATTGCCGAATGAGATTGATGGTTTGAATACCGAATGAATACCGAATGACCTTTCGGTCTTGGACTACCGAATGAATTCGAGTGCCGAATGGGTCCCCTGTTGGATATGCCGAACGAGAAAGGGGAGTTCGAATACCGAATGACCTTTCGGCCTTGAACTACCGAATGCACTTTTATGACTTGAATTATGAGTGAAATTCCAGACTGCACACACTCGCTTGTTTACTTCCTTTATTCTAACGACGCACTTCTTTGTGTTTGCAGATAAATGTCTTGTAAAGTTGAAACCCGATCAGAAAAGAGGAAATCCCAGGATAGAGATGATCCTTCCGCAGTGCCCCCAGCTCAGTCAGAACCGGGACGTCATGGGCCTACCCCGAGGTCACTAGTGGATGGGTACGGCCCTCAGGAGCTTCTGAACTCACCTCCCTACTGTTTCCCAAGCTTTCTCAAAGGCGAGCAGCTTGACGTTATCTCCCGCTCCTTTGGGATTGATAGAGCGCGCATGTTGTTGCCGGGGGAGGCAGGTGTACAAGTAGAGGATGATGACCAGGATGGTCAAGAAGCAGGTGTTGGTATGTCTTCCTTTCTGGTCTTTCCGTTAACTTGGTTGCTTATCACTAATGAATTCTTTCTTTGACCGGACAGGTGGGCAACAGGGCAAGGATAAAACTCCGACGCGGCCGGCTCCTTGATTGGACCTAGATATCTTTTGGTGGGCTTGACATTGTTGTATACGTTAGTCTCAAAACAGTAACGTAACTCTTAGGTTGTAATTATGCCACTTGTAATAAACAACACTATTCTTGACGTGTAATTTTTTAACTTAAGCTGATTCCGTCGTTTTTTGAATGCTTTTGTTATTTTCACATGTTGTATGAGAAATATATCTATGCATATGCTTGTAATTCAGTTGTGTTTAATGCCAAGTTCTTGCTTAAAGCATAATTTCATGCCTTATAATGCTAGTGTGATGTATGAATAAATTATAGTCAGGAATTTGTATAAAAGAAGAAAATACCGCCTTTCATGTTCTAATTGTAGATGGCAGTTTTGAATATTTTTGTACGACCAAGGATGGAGCTCAGTTGAATGTCCTGCTATCCAACCGTGAATTCCCATTCCCGCTGGTGAGTATCTTCTACTCTGTGTCCTGTACTTCAGGGATTGTTATAGAGGATAGGAGAAAAGTTCTTTAAATAGAATTGAAATATGTGAAATAGTAAAACTTCCAATCACGGAAGGCCTTCGATGTGCTTAAGTTCGTGGAAAACGGGCTTTGTAGTCACTTTCCCTAGCTGTGGGTCTTGGAGACATTTGCCACCCATCTTACGCCTCCGCGGGGAGTTAATTCTTTTTTACCACAGCCGCACTTAAGACACATCGGAGCCGAGATCGCGCATAGTAACTACCCGGGCCATTATGGCCCGTAATCGTGGGTATTATTCGATTTACTGTGGCCGGCTAGCGTGGGTGTCGATCGTCAACCGTGAACTACCCCTGGCTGGCCACACCTTATGTTGGGGTTTATAATCGGTTCACAGTTACCGGCGAGCCGAACGCCGTAATGAGCTGCCTCGACTATAGTCGGCCTTCTCGGTGGCTTATAATCGGCTCATTACAGTTGGCTTTGAGGGCCGTCGCGAGCAATGAGTTAACCCGCAGGGCCGCAGCAGAGGGATGCCGGAGCAAAAGTGTCCCATTGGCGAGGGCATAGATTCGTATAGTACCTGTTAGGTCTTGTCCAGGAGAAGTCGCGTTGTGGAGCGTCTTGAATGAAAATGCTATTTGCAGAGGATTTTGTTCAACAGAAAAGGATAAAGTTAACAAGCAGCCAAGATATGAAGGAACAAGTTAAAAAGAGACAAGTTTTTTTAAAGTGGTTCGGCAGGAAAATGCCTACGTCCACTGATTCTCTTTGTTAATTCACTTCATATGGGCAGTACAAGTTAAGAAAAGTATCGACGAAGGTGTTGGATGTTCCATGCCCTCTGGAACACCTCCCCGTCCACTGTTGACAAAATATAAGCTCCATTGTGGAGATCTTTATGAATTACACCATCCCAGATTGGATCTAGTGCTCCGGGGCGAGGGAAGATTCGCTTGAGGACAAGATCCCCTTCTCGTAAGGTACGATGCTTGACTTTGGAATTGCATTGTGCTGCCACTTTTTGTTTGTGGGGTACTGCTTTGAGGGCTGCATCATTTCTTCTCTCCTCAATTAGATCCAAAGACATGTAAAGGAGTTCTTCGTTCTCTTTTGGGTTATAGTGGATCCTACGGTGGGAAGGCACGATGGTTTCAACTGGGAGCATAGCCTCCGATCCGTATGCCAAAGAGAAAGGAGTATGCCCTGTTGATGTTCTGAAAGATGTGCGATAGGCCCACAGTGCCGTAGGAAGTTCATCCACCCAAGCGCCTTTTGACTTTTCGAGTTTCTTTTTTATTAGAGTTTTGAGAACTTTGTTGACGGCTTCGACTTGTCCGTTTGCCTGGGGATAAGCTACAGATGAGAAGCTTTTGTGAATTCCGTGCTCTCAGCACCAGTTGGCGAATTCTTCGCTGTCAAACTGAAGTCCATTGTCTGATATGATTTTGAATGGGACTCCGTACCTGCACAGAACATTTTTGATCAAGAAGTTAATAACTTTTGCTGAAGATATTTTATTCAGAGGTTCTGCTTCCACCCATTTGGTGAAATAGTCGACTTCCACTATGGCATATTTGGCCCCGCCTAGGCCCATTGGCAGCTCACCGATCAAATCAATTCCCCATACTGCAAAGGGCCAAGGGCTGGTCATTTGTGTAATTTCAGTTGTTGGTAGCCGCGGAATCTTAGCAAACTTCTGGCATCTGTCGCATTTTTTGACGAAATCTAAGGCGTCCTTGCTTAAGGTAGGCCAGAAATATCCATATCGGAGTATCTTCTTTGCTAAAGTTTGCCCTCCGGTGTGATCTCCGCAGCTTCCTTGATGAATGTTGGATAAGATTTCCTTGGCTTCGTTACGCCCGTTGGGTAGTATGCCGCTTTGTAAGTAGTCTCGGATGGGAGTCATCCAAGTTGCCTCTTTGGTTGCGGCTATCAAATTCACTTGCTCAAAACTTGGGGTCAGTTGCTTTGAGATGGTTACTGCCCCGAAGATGGCGCTGTCTCTCACACTTGCTTGCTTTGCCAATTCATCGGCCTCTTGGTTCTCTTCCCGAGGAATGTGTTTGACTAAGTAGTGGTCCAATCGGCTGAGAAGTAACTTGGTCTTCTTTAAATATGCTATGAGTCGTTCTTCTCGAGCTTGGAATTCTCCTAGTATTTGATTAACAATAAGTTGAGAATCGCTGTGAAGACACAAAGAATTGGCTCCGATTTCTACGGCAAGTTCTAGTCCGGCTATCACTGCTTCATATTCTGCATCGTTGTTGGTGGCAGCGAACTCCAACCTTATAGCATAGTGCAGTTTGTTTCCCCTGGGAGTGATTATTTCCACACCTGCCCCCGAGCCTTGTTCGTTCGATGCACCATCCACAAAGAGATTCCACTTGATGTCTTCTGCTATTTCCAATTGCTCCTTATCTTCGTTGGTAGTGAATTCTGCAATGAAATCAGCCATGGCTTGTCCCTTGATGGCGGTGCGAGGGTGATAGGTGATATCATACTGACTTAGTTCGATGCACCATTTAAGTAGTCGCCCAGAAGTGTCGGGACGATGGAGTACCTGCCTTAGTGGTTGGTCGGTCAGAACTTTGATGGAATGGGACTGGAAGTAGTGACGCAGTTTCCGTGATGTGATTAGTAAACAGTATGCTAGCTTCTCAAGTTTAGTATGTGGCATGCTATGTCAGGGGAGATTCCGGTCATGTCAGCATGTGACCATGCAAATACATCCAAGTTGTGGCGGAGAAAGTCAATGAGTTGTTCCTTCAACTCTATTTTTAGTTGGGACCCGATTTTCAATAGTCTACTCAAGTCATGTTTGCCTATAGATACAAATTCCATAGCCTCTGCAGGCTCGGCGGTGGCCTCCTCCTCCCTGTCCCTGCGGCCTAATTCATTGAAGGGATTGCTGGTATATCGAAGAGGAGGGGCTTTCTTTAGTTACTATGCTTCCAAACTTTTTGTGCAGAGGGCAACCTCTACACTCTTCCCTTTATCCTTCCTGTGGTTGTTGTGAAGTTCAGTTACATAGCAGTCTCGAGCAACGTCCTGGTCTCCCTCTACTTCCCCTACTCCATTGTCCATTGGAAATTTCATCTTTAGGAACTATGGGGCCAGGACAATTTGGAAGTCAGACAGGGCTGGCCTTCCCAAGAAAGCGTTGTAGTTTCTTCCTTCTGATGTGTTCTTCAATCAAGTCCCGGAGATGATGGCATTCATTGGTATCATGCCCATGAGATTCGTGGAAGCGGCAGAACTTTTCAGACTTCTGTGCATTATCTGATTCCTTCTCGTACGGTGGGCGTTCGTATCTAACTTCGCCTTGGGTGGCAATGAAGATGTTTTTCGACGGTTTCATTCAAAGGAGTGTAAGTGTCGAATCTCGATCCTGGCCGATATAGACGTTTTTCTCCCTTCTTGCCCCCAGCATTGTCTGTAGAATCATTTCTTCGAACGTCCTTTGCTACAGCGGGCGCGTTGCTGTGAGTTGCCTTATTTTGTTGCCCTGACTGCCCCTCAGTGGCAGCGTCTTCAAGCCTCATATATTTCCCGACTTTATGGAAGAAATTGGGTAGAGTAGCTGGTTTTTCTTTTGTTAGTCTTCTAGCGAATTTAGTATCCGGATGCACACCACTACAGAGGGCCATTAAGACAAGCTTCTCATCGGCATCTTGGACTACGGCCGCTGCGGCATTGAATCGGGTTAAATATTGCCGCAGCTTCTCTCCAGGTTCATGTTTGATATTGGATAAGGAATAAGCGTCCTTGGGTTGTTCCACATGAATGCAGAACTAGTTGATAAACTTTTCTTTCAACATCTCCCACGAGCTGATGGATCCTTGGGGTAGATGGCAGAACCAGGAGGTAGCTAGATCTGCTAAGAATAGTGGAAAGCATTTGCATAGTACTCCCTCTGTTGCTCCCCTCATGAGCATATGCTGTGTGTATCTCTATAAGTGTACAACGGGGTCGGAGGTTCCTTTGTAAGGTTCCATTATTGGCATCTTCCATTCTCGGGGGGTGATAGAAATTTCGATATTGCAGGCGAAAGGGCTGGTTACCCTAGCGCCTATCCGTCGATCTCTTTGATCCCGTTGGACGCACTCTCTGAACAAGCGTGCCATCCTTTCATCAGAATTTGGAGCAGATAGAAATGAGTTCGGTTCTGTTCTGTGGGATTGATTCCGTCCAGATGACCTGTAGGGATGGTACCGTCTATCATTCCTCATATTTTCCAGTGGCTGCCTTTGGTGTTCTGGGAGCATGCTAGGGTCAGCTACAGTTGGCCCTTGCCTTGATCTTCCCCTGCTGGGTTCTGATCTAAGCACTTCCTCGGGTCCAACTTCGGGCTGGATTCTAGCTCGGCCCCGTTCATTGGCGTTCCGTGGTTAGGCAGTACGACCGGCTCAACTACAGTTGACCTCCGCCCGGTACCTCCCCCGTTGGGTTCGGTTCCAAGCGTTTCCTCAGGCCTAACTTTGGGCTGTGCTCGATCTCGGCTCCTACCATGGCTGCTTCTGCCATTAGCTCCTTCGAAGAAGGAAGATCTTTGTTGTCTCTGAGATCCTCCAGACTGGGATTCACCCCATGACTCAGTGTTGTGGTTGGACTCTTCAGCATCCCTTAAGCGCGACATGAGATGGTCCACCAAGGCTTCCTACTGGGACGTGAAGCAGTTAGTTACTTCAGCCACAACCCTGTCTAGATCTGCCCTAGTAATTGCTGCGGGCTGTTCTGTGGCAGGAGTGGTCGGATTAGCCTGTCCTTCATTTGGTACTGCTGCTGGAGGGGGACGATTTACTTGATCTGTGTCCACTGGATCTGGAAGACTACTGGTTGCGATGTTTTTTCCTTTGTTAACATCTTTCTTCTGCTTGGGGGGCATGTTTTCCAAGCGATGAACGATGCTGTTAGGAAAAAAGGTTAAGTGGAAGAAGTTGAAGCTTCGAGCTTCAAGCTCTCAATGAAAGCACCAAAAATGTTTGCACAAAAAATGGACAAACACCTCAAAGTCGTATGATTTAATAGATTTGATGTTGTTCTTAGTGATTTGGGTGATTTATGCAAATATATAAAAAGCAGGGGCTAAACTGTAAAAAGACACGCAGATTTATAGTGGTTCAGCTAGAATGTGCCTACGTCCACTTCATATGTTATTTCTCTTTTCGTGTTTAGATTACAAGTACAAAGCTTTGATACCAGTAAAAGAAAGTTGTTTGAAAGTTCTCTCCGTGCTTGAGCTCTCAAACTTGTCCCCCATTGTTGTACCCGTGCCCCTCTATTTATAGAGTGAGGCTGGGGGTAGGGGTCTTGGATGTATATAGCTGCTGGTGGGCCTGGGCTGATGCGATCTGGCCTGGCAGTGTTGATCCGGTACGCCTTGGTCCGGTTGTGAGTGGATGGGGTTGGTTCGGTGGGAGGATTGGAAGGAGTTGGTTCGGTGGATGGCTGGTCCGGTGAGGCCTGAGGGAGGCTAGTTCGGCTGCTTTGGTTTGGTAGCTCTGGACCGGTAGAGGGCTGGTTCGGCATCCTTGGTCTTAGGGATTGGTCCGGTAGAGGCACCTTGTAGTTGGTTCGGTAGGCAGTGAAGTAGAGGCTGGTTCGGTTATGCCTAGGAAGGGGTTTGGTAGAAAACACTCCCAACAATATTTAGGTTGATTCCAAATCTTAATCCAAAATGTAGTTTCTCCCATTTTGCCACTAATTCCCCATGTTTCGACTTATTGACCTGAACTATTCAAACTAGGTTTCGGTCTTCATGTGAAATTTGGATTTTTTTTTTCATTAGATTCCTCATTAAAAACCCATTTTTGTATCTACTTGATTTGGGGTAATTCATCGATGTTAGTACAGAAATTTGGTAAAATTGGATAAGGCTGTCCTGGCCGAACCATGTTGGGTGTTTGCCTAGGTAATGCTAAAGAGAAATAGTATGTTGTGATGATAGTTTAGGTAGTTAATTCAAGTGCAGAATATGTTTTGGGACATGGGAAGCATTTGAAATTTTAAGATAAAAATACGACATTGTTCGGTTCCATTATAGTTAACTACCAAACAAATTTTTTGGATATTCCTTCTTGAATTTTTGGGGATAATGATTTCCATTAAGTAAACATTCATACTAAGTTGATTATGGTGGATGTGTGTGCTAGTGCACCTAGTTATCATGTTATTGTATTGATAATTATTAAAATGCCATTTTGGGTTCGATTAAATAACTACCCCTTAATGTTTTAACAAATAATTTTCTAATACAACTAGTTGATATTATGGATGAATATGTTGTCTACTTATTATTATGTGTCTCCGATCATAGGGGTTATGCTCAATCAATGTGGCTCATGTCAGTTCGGTGAACATATCAATTTACGCATCGCTTTGAATAGTTTAGTACATAGTAATACAAGAAATATCATAAATGTTTATTATTGCATTTCAGGTCATATTACCATATCGCACTTATTACTACATACGTTTTTAGTTTTTAGTCTATCATACCAGCATGACATCTCGCCATCTCATTTGATTTGCTACCGATGACAGTGCTTAGCCTACTACTAGTCTAGTTTCTTCATCTTTTGTTATGAATAGCTAGCCTAGTTTAGCATGATCACTAGTAACAGGATATAGGCCATCGTAGTTATTAGTTGATCATGCTTATTTTGTACCCATTACCTTGCTCCTTATGCAGCTAAATACTATAACACAAGTCCATGGATTACCCCGGGAGGATATATTTCTGTCATCCTTCGATCAATGGGCTTATGTGCTTCCCGAGGGATATATGGCTTACAGTCGATATCACTGCTTAGTCGATGCTCCTCCTCCTCTACATTCTTGGATTTTGACGGTTCTTGTTTATCTCAAGATAACGCCTTTTCAACTCCATTCCAACGGATACATTATCTTTATGAGCTTGTACATTATCTCAATGAGACTATTCTATTCTCTTCTACATACAAATAACTCCGATTTCTATACATAATGGGAACATTTTTCCTTCTTCTATCTTGATGCATGCAATAGGTTCAAGCTGATGCAGGACCTATATTCTAAATGTAACATGTTCAAACATGAATTTCTTTATCAAGGACCAGTTTCCTTACTTCCACCAGTGGCATTTTAAATGCAAGTATCTCCTTTCTCCACGCTTCGCACAATTTTGTCAAATTGGCTTATATGATGATTTTCTTTGGTCATTTTTAAGGGCCTCATCAAAGTAGCCACAAGAAATGTTAATGAAGGCAAGTTCCTAAAGTGGAAAGGGAATTGTCCTGGCTCTTGACCAACGAGATGCTTGGGTAATACAAATTGATTACAAAAAGATGGTCTATTGGATGGATTAGGGCCCCATAACTAAACAACCTCGACGCAAAATAAAAGCTAAAGTCTATAGAATGAGAGTCCAGCAAGCACCCGACTCTTAAGATCGGACTCCCAACATCAATGTGAACCCTTCTCATACAGGAAGGTGTAGTTCTCTAAGAAGTTGGGAAGATGATGACCTCACCGACTTTGTTGTTCATGCTAAAACTTCTTCGCCTAAGGAAAATGACATTTTGGCTGCTAACTTAGGGGTGCTCATGGAGAAAGAAGAATTGAGGTTGACATAACTACTAAGTTTGACATCGGTAGTGCTTTTCGGGATATATATAGTTCTGACGACATTGATATGCCTGCCCGATTACACAACCCGCTTTCTAATTATCTTCATGATATTGATGTGAACCCTTTATAACTCAGAATGAGCTAGAAAGGAAATTGGGATCTAGTGAGGTCGATGTGGTGAGATGTAGTGGTCCGTCCACTAGTTTATACACACACTACATGCCCTCACATGCTTGCACTATAAGCATTTCTATACTTCTATATGGTTCTAACACTTGCTTTACTTTTCATTGCAGATTCCATGGCATCACGAAGGCATCTTAATATGGTCAACAAACAACTAGCTCCCAAAGAGAAGAGAAAAAGGCCTTAGAAGCTATTACTTTTTTGGACCGAACCTAAATGTTGGTGGTCCACCTATTGAACTTAAGACTGGGAATGTATCGACCAGCTGCGGAACCTACACTTATTACTAATGAACCTTAGAAGCTTTCTAAAACCCACAAGCGTTTACACTCACCTTCTAGAGGTTCATTGTAACAATTTGCATTTATAACGATCGAATATTTAAATATTAAATTGTTAATTAATGGTATGTCCAAATACTTGACTTTTGGAGACGAATAAATTAGGACTCTAAATCCCTTCTGTTGAGACTACAATTCCGTCGTGAGAAAAATGAGTATAAGCTTAACTATGTTTGGACTTAGTCGATAATTTTTAGAAGTGTATAGTGTTATTGTTTGGAAGAAATGAATTTTGGGCTAAGGCCCATTTGCTAGCTTATAAGATGGCTAACAATTCATCTACCTTTCATTCTACGTTACATTTCTTCTTTCATTCATAATCACTTTCCTAATCCACTCCTTAAACATAAACTTAGATCCACTAATCAGAGCCTAAATAAATTCCAATAAGTCTTACAAAAATCACCTTAATTGTTTTCATCTTATTCCCCACAAAACCCATCAATGGATTGCTTTGAGGTGATGTTTGAAGCATCATATCATATTTCAAGAGAAGGAAAAGTTGAGTTTTGATGATTAGGAGTTTGGTTTGGAGAAGAAGAGGAGAGTGTGATGATTCTCTAATTATATTAGCTTGTTATGCTTTATGAATTTATTTATATGTGATTATGCAGCAATATGAAGTGATTTAGAGAACGATGTGGTTAATTTGAGATTATTTTATGTTGTAAACATGATTATCAACTCGTTATTTATTGGAACCTTAATTACTAATTTAGGAAAAGTTAGCAAGCTTAGGAATTAATTTAGGTTTAATTAAATAATGGCATGTGATGTTATGATTGATTAAATAATAATTATATGATATGATTTTGTATATGCCAACTGTCAGTATTAATCTAAACATTTGAATTGGTTTTAGGAAAGTTAGTAAGTAGCTTTGGTTGCTAATTCTTGTTTGATGGGTGATATGTGATGATCTAGACTCATGTTTATGTAGTAAACATGGTTAATTTTGCACATTAGTTATTAAAAACCTTAACGATGACTTTTGGATAAGTTAGTAAGCTAATTAAGTGACTTTATAGCTCTATGCTTATTATTGAAGTGATTAGTTATTTGATGGAGCTTAATTTGTGCATTTAAATATTACTCAAATAAAGAATTTTTTATAAGTGAATGGAATATTTTATAAAAAGGTTATAAGGTTTTATAAATTATTTACGAGGCGAGCACTAAATTTTTAATGAGTGAATTACGTATTAAAATGCTTAACAATGATTAATAAGCTAATGAGTTACTTTATGAAATAGTTACACGATTTTATAAAATAGTAGAAAGAGGTATTGGACTTTTATATAGAATATTTGGTGAAAGAAAGTAAGATCTGATTATATAAAAATTAAGTTATTTATTTTAATACATGTGTATTTGAAAATATATAATAACCAAAATGATTAGTTGTAAGGTTAGAATTGTTTAAAGTGGTTGCATATATATGAATATATAAGTATAATCATGTGAATTGCATAATGGTTGATATATAAGTAATAAATTTATTACTTACTGCTTTGATTATAAACAATTTCCATTTAGTAAAAGAGAAATGAAATTGATATTTCGTTGAAACGGGATTTAGAAGAGTATAGGCTAGAGGCATGCAAAGGATTCGAATTGAAAAAAGAAATGATGGGAAAAGCATGACTCGAACCTTGCTTTGTCTTGCGGGAGTATGATGCATGAAGTTGCTCCAGATTCCATCCGAAGCAAGGCATGCACTATTACCTATGAGCGGCAGTACACAACTACACTGCTGTAAAGTAGCAATGCACAATTGCACTACTATCAGGCAGCTGTGTAATGCACCGCTGCTAGGTAGCAGTGCAAAAGCACTACTGCCTTGCACATCTACGAAGTAGCAGTTCAGTGCACTACTATTGTTCAATATTGCAAAAGTACTGCTATCAGGCAACAATGTTATGGGCATAAGCATTGTTGCTCCGAGCAATAGTGCAGGTGGGTTGAACCTTGCTCCAACCAAGGCCGAAGCATGGCAAGACCTTGGACTCGATCCAGGGCAAGGCAAAGTGAATGTTTCGATTTGACAAAGTCTAAAGAATTCAACGGTTCGATGCATGGTATGCTTGAGAGATCCATTAGGGTTGATGTAAGTGCACGGCGAGGGACGATGCGAAGAGAAGCACCTGATGGCGAGAGATCGGTACAAGATCCTAGTAGATAGGTGAACATGTGACAGCAAGTGATTGGTAAACGATCGAGCAGACGCATGAACATAATGGTGGAACAGACTCCATGGTTCAATGCATTATTATACTTGAGAGATCTATTAGGGTTAACGCAAGTGCACGACAAGAGAATCATGTAGAGGATGACTAGATTCGACTCGTAGCACGGTTCCAGTTTTACATATTATTTTATATGTTCATTTAATTATTTTCGGCCATGCCTTCGGGAGGGTTCGAAACAACACTTAAGGGATATTGGTATCCAATAGTGGTAGCATGAATTTGATGCTAGGTGTACTGTAGTGATAGGGATTTTCATCAGTGCCATGAGAGCGGTTTAGGTCTGTACGAAGGCACCTATGCAGCAACAAAATAATATAAGGACATTCAGTTCTGCTTGTGGACTCTCAATGGGTAGTAATGTAGACAAATCCAAACATCGCATAAGGTGTAGTAGCTCCATAGACATTTTGTTCATTATCAGGACAAGGATAATGTCGGTTATATAGACTTACATATATGAGCGATATTTTGAGTATGTATAATTTATTATTTGTTCTTATAGTTACATAATAAGAATTTTTATATTATTTATAATAAAGGGTGTTGACATCGGTTGACCTTGGAGATACCCCTATCCTACACTAGCTAACATGAGTATTATAACATCGTTATTAGAGGCAGATAGGCTTTTCTAGTATCAGTATTACTAGGATGTGCTGACTTTTTTTGTTATAGGAGAAGAGCAGGTTATGATATGATTCCCTCTCTTTTGGTATGGGTTTACTTTACTTGTTTATGGGCAGTCCGGGTTACCCTTGAGCCACGTTTGTGGAGAGGACCGGATGTACTTTAGTAGCTTTCTACTTTATATATGTATATATAGTTTTGATATATAGTATTTTGAGATAATTCCCTTCACACCAGTCTCTAAGTCTGACAAGAGTTTTATCTTTGTATATTTATGTCATGACAACTCTCAAATACTCGATTGAGTAGTTTGGAATCGGGTAATTTTGGGGATATGCTTATAGGATAGATGGAGCATTTTGGAGGCTTGACGATGATGATTTTGGATATGTATACTTGTTGTTATAGTAGTACATGATAGACATGTTATTTGTATACGAGACTTGTTGTATTAGATATTATATTCAAACTCTATATGTATGGAGTTGATGTATTCTGACTTGATGCACTGATATTTATTTATCAAATGCTTCTGCTGGTACAGTCTCTTATATATTGTTTATCATGTTCTGTTCATGTATATTTAGTATATTATACTTTATCATTCTGTTATGAGGTTGTATCGATATGCTTTGTTAGAGTGTTTATTTTAATTTTACCCTGACGAACTGTCTTTTGTAGTATTCGGGAGTCATACGCTGTCATTTGACATTGATTTAGAGTATTATGAAAAATGATTCATCATGGTTAGTATCAAAGATTAGGCTCAAGACTCAAGACCTAGTAGACCGATTTGAGTTAAATACCCTATTAGATAAGATATGTTAAGAGAGCGTACTTCTATTTTTCTACTATATAATACCACATACATCATATCTCCTGCATTTCAGTCCATTTGCATCACAAGCTACTATGGTATCTTCATTTGAGGCTATCAGAATGAGTGGATGAGGTACATAAGCAGTTGCGGCTAGGTAGGCAGTGATGCCTGATTTGTTTGAGTGCTATTTGACTTCCGCATGGAATGCTCCACGCCTTCCCCTCTCCTCCCGCCCCCTCCTACCCCCCCTTCCGCGAACATTCTAACAACTAAGGTAGGTGTTGGAGGTGATATAGCCACCAAGGCACCAACATTATCTACTCCTTCGTCTTTGGACTTTCTGAAGTTATGTCGGAATAGGGGGGAAGCCATATCCAGGTTCGGAGACTATCGTCGAGATGCAGGCTTGGATATGTACATGCAAGAAGGCTTTCACCAACATGGTCATAAAGGAAGTTCTCACGAGGAGGTTTACTTCCCAGCATTTAAGGGGGAGGCTTTGTTTTGATGGAATATAGTAGTGAAGGAGGTTGATGAGCATATCATGACTTGGATTGACTTTAAACATCGCTTTGAGTCGTAATTTAGGTTCGAGACTGAGAGCTTGAGCATTTCATCAATTTTTAGCAAGGTAGCTTGTTAGTTGGCCAACCCTAGCTTAGCAAAGAAATCATGCAAGCGAACATATTGGATCAAGCTTCGTATATCATTTTGAAATATCTTTACACATTATATGTGTGTATGTATATATAGTATAGTTAAGATAACTTGTGATAGTTTAGGGATGGGTTTCTCGACTAGTTTTGTGATGATTCGAATAATCTTCTAAGTGGTGATATGATACTTGCCTAGGCAAGTGTCATAGTACAATTAGTACATTATTCTTATTATCATTGTGTGGTTGAGGTGAGTTTGAACTTGAGGGAGCGCAAGCGTTGGTAGAATATATTTAATATCAGTTTAATTTGTGAAGATTTCTCCTTGGGAGAAAGAGTTCTGCTCAAAATAAGAGGAAAGGTGAAATTTAGATTGCTGGATTTATCCGAAAGTCGAGAGGATCGATGATTCAGCATATCGTATAAGTTTTCCTTTTCATAGCAGAAAGTGTAATAGTCTTTCATACCTTGCATTCATAGAAGGAGTTGCACCACTTAGGCTTTTTATTCATTTTTTATGTCGAACGGACTCGTTTGAGTCTATATCTTAACACACACGTTATGACTATTATTGGTTATCGTGCGTGTTGGTATAGACTTGTGTGTTTAGTTGCTAGTATGCTAATTGTTGTTACTTGTTTTGTATGTTTGGTTATTTTATATGCTAATTGTTGTTACTCATTTTGTATGTTTGGTTGTTTGTATGCTAATTGTTGTTGTTTTGTATGCTTGGATGTTTGTATGTGAATCGTTGTTACATGTTTTATGTGTTTGGTTGCTAGTATGCTAATTGTTGTTACTTGTTATGTATGTTTGGTTGTTTGTATGCTTATTGTTGTTACTTGTTTTGTGTATTTGGTTGTTTGTATGTTAATAGTTGTTACTTGTTTTGTGTGTTTAGTTATCTGTAAACCGACTATAGTTGTTACTTGTTTTGTGTATTTGGTTGTTTGTATGTTAATAGTTGTTACTTGGCATGGGCAAGAAGGACTTGGCTAGTAGAGATGGCTCATGGCTTGAGGCAAGAGATTTGGCTAAGTATTGGGGTTGTATACCGAGTTATCATAGAAGTTAGAAAATACAGGCTACGGGTGGGGTCGAGTTATCAAGAAGTGATAGGTCGATGTCTAAAGTTCTTGGGAAAAGGAGTACTTGGAGCAAGGAGGAGAACTTAGCCAAATTTGGCTAAGTATATAACTCAACACCAAGTTATATTTATAATTCAGTACAGAGTTATCGAATTTCACCTGAAGAAGGTGGAAAATTCAAGCAAGAAGGGGATGCTCTGTATGTCATGTTGGAGGTATTGGCTCATTCGCATGATGACTGATGGCGATGTAACAACATGATGAAAGTTAGTGTCTTCAAATGGTAACTCGATGATGAATGGAGTTAGATTTCGAAGATAATGGCTCGATGTTGAAATGAGTCGTGGAATGAGGAATGTAGAATAGTTCCTTAGAGGTAACGACTGGATGTTGAAGGGGGTCGTGGAGAGGGGAATGCAGAATGGTTCCTCAAAAGATAATGGAAACTAGATGGAGTAAGGAAATGACTCAGATACATTTACTAAGAGATCGTTGATACTTGGAGTGTTTTATGATGTACTCAAAGCAGGGGTATTGTGAGGACGCTCATAGGTATTTTGAAAGGTTACCCAGGATCGGTTGAATGGATCCTGTACACCAGGCCGGTTGAATGGGTCTAGTATCAGCTTCAGGCTAAAGTGAGTACACTAAAAATCGGTATTTCCATTAGTCCCTAGTAGTAGAAAGGTCATACGAATGATCATATATCCAGAGCACATAGAGTGACAGTGAGGATTGTTTGATGGATGTTATGGTTGCTTCGATTTCTTTCCTCATAGTCTATCACTCTAGGGTAGTCATTGGAGATTGGTATTGGAGATAAGGATACTTGGACACCCGTTATCATTCTTAGTGTATTATGCCTTTATGACACGTAGAGTATGCTATGTGCTAATTCTTTGGTTGTAGGAACAGGTCAGGTATGACTAATATACCATTGTTCCTTGCTATATCGACTTGTATAGTATTTTGAGATTTATTTACTGCTCACACCAGAATGTTGTCTGGCTTGAGGTTTTATGCTTTGCTTCTTATTATCTCGGGTCCTCTTAAATGATTAGACTACATAACAGGTCTAGGTGCAACACAGTAGCTGTGCAATGGACGAGTCGGAGGGTGCTATCTCGTATCACATATGGGTTTCTATTCTTATTTCGCTGTGCAACATTGTGCAGCCTTGGCGGCACTTGATTATCATTATTATTAGTATGTGATTGTTATTTGAGTTTACTTCTGTGTATAAACTCTATTTCATGATGCATAACTTTGTGTATCTATGCTTTGATATTTGGATGACTTAGTTATTACTGTCTCTTATGTTTTATATCTGTGATATTATATTTTATTCCATGTTCTATGAGATATACGACGGATTCTGTGATGTTTTTTTTTTCATTTTTAAACCTTGATTGTCATCCTACATCAATCGACACATCAACAACACACTATCTTATGTATATTGGGTACTGGAGGTGTAGGGTGATCATCACATTTGATATTAGAGCTTAGGTTGCGTTGTTTAACCTAAGGGATTCCATGATCCAGTAGAGATAAGGTAGGAGTTCCTGCCTTAGACTGGATCGAGAGAATATATATTTAGACATACACACACACGAGAGAGAGCGCGTACTTGTTATATATTTTGATTTTCAAGATTATATAGTAGTATATATAGTATATAAGTCGCATGCACACATGAGTACCATAGATATAACTTTCTTTTTGAGAGACTGATCATTCTTGTTATAGATCAAAAATGAGTTGGCAAATAAGAAACACTATTAGGAACTCCATCTCTGGAGTTAAGCTAGGAGCGGGCTTGAGGGCTGCTAATCCTAACCTGCAAGCCATGTTCAATGAGATGATAGCGGATATGCTTCAGAATGCCCAAGTGGCCGCTCCGAATATTGTTGTTGGTGATGGTGATCAAGTGCAGGTGCCGATGGATGACTTTGCCAAGCTATGAAAAGATTACTCTACTTTAAAAGGCAAGTCATTTCCGGGAATGGAGTTTGCCATCGATGTGCAGAATTGGTTGGACACCTGCGAACGTATCTTTGGTGATATGGAGATTGATGATGCTATGAAAAGAAAACTGGCCTCTAGACAACTTCAAGGGTGGGCCATGAATTGGTGGAATGCCACCATTGTTGCTACACCCGAGGATCAGTTCACTTGGTATCAGTTCAAGGCCAAGTTTGTGGAGAAGTTTGTTCCCTCAGAAGTCGGTACTATTTAGGAGATTTGCTGATTTAAAGAAGGGAGATATGTCTGTTTCTGAATACATTGCTGAGTTTGATGCTTTATCGAAGTATGGGATGTCTTTTATCGACACTATATTGAGGAAGAACGAGAAATTTATTATGGATTTCGACGACTATTTGGGGGAGAAGCTAGTAAGTCATATCGATGAGCCATTTAAGAGACTCATTGAGAAAGCTCTTCATTAGAAGAGTTTATACCCCAAGTCCAAATCAACTGTTGTTGTTAAGGAAGAGCCAAAACCACAATAAAGCGGTAGTGGCAAGAATAAATGGTTTGGAAAGAGGAAGCCGCCTCAAGGAAAGAATGAGGGGAAGAATGCTTGGAAGAAGGTTAAATTGGATCGTAATTCCTATGGTTGTGGAGACAAGGGTCAGCTGATCAGAGACTGCAAAATCGATGGGAAGAAGAAGTGTTACAACTGTGATAAGCCCAGGCATATACCAAAGAATATCCGGAACCAGTGCATCAGAACCAGGTTGTGAAGGCATATGCTTTAGACGCTATTCCAACTTCGTCAAGTGCTCCCTCGGTGAAAGAGAAGGGGAAGGGCGTTGTCATTCAAGGTATATTTTCCCTTTTTGATGTTCCCATATGTGTTTTATTCGATATGGGGCTTCACATTCCTTTATATCTAGAAACCTAGTAGATAGTCTGGGATTGAATGCTGAAATAGTTGATCGACCATTAATTGCGACGAACTCCGTTGGTAGCTCCACTAGCCTATGTATGGTTTGTCGTGGTTTGGTCTTATCGAGTCGTGGATGCTCTTTTGTTCATGAATGTTTTCGTTTGAATTTCGTCGAGTTTGGGATTATCTTGGGAATGGACTGGCTAAGGAAATATGCGACAACAGTGGATTACGAGAAGCCGTTGGTGACAATTGGGGTTGTGGAGGGCGGATGGTAGTGATTGGCTACTTGCTAGAAGATGGGGTTATGCTTAGCTTTCTACATTCGCTTGAGATTCCATAGGATGAGTTGTCATCTGTACCTATCATTAGAGAGTATCCGAACATGTTTGAACAGGTGACTGGGTTACCACCACATAGGAAGGTCGAGTTTCGAATAGACTTGATGAAGGATGCCAAACCTATAGTTATGCCTTTGAGGCATATGACACCAAGAGAGCAGAAGGAGTTAGAGGTGCAAGTAAATGACCTATTGAGAAGAAGGTTCATTCATAGGAGTATATCTGAGTAGGCTGCACTTGTAATACTCACCACTAAGGAGAATGGCTCTCTAAGGTTGTGTGAGGATTACTGCGAGCTGAATAAGGTGATGAAGAAGAACAAGTATCCACTCCCACAGTCCCACATATTGATGACTTGTTCGATCAGCTCCAGGGTGTGAAGGTGTTATCCCAACTAGATTTGGCGATGGGATTTCAGCATTTGAGGGTAGCAAAGGAGATGCATCAATCACCGCATTTTGTATGTCGTCTGGTTTTTTTGAGTGGTTGGGTATGCCGTTTGGGTTAGCCAATGCTTCGGCTTACTTTGTTGAACCCATGAACCATGTCTTTAGGGTCAGTTGAACAAGTTCGTACTTGTGTTCATGGATTATATTCTGATCTATTCTAGGACAGAGGAGGAACACAGAACGCACTTGAGGATTGTGCTTGAAGTGTTGCGGAAGCACAACTTGAAAGAAAAGTTTTAAAAATGTCACTTTCGGAGAAGGGAAGTGAGATTCTTTGGTCACGTCATCTCTGAGCAGGGCATCGCAATAGATCTTGCCAAGGTAGCAACGGTGTAATATTGGAGCCAACCTAAAATGCTACTAATGTGAGGAGTTTCTTAGGATTGACGACCTATTATAGACGCTTTTTCAAGGACTTCTCAAAGGTTGTCGTGCCGTTAACCAATTTGACAAAAAAATCAGACTTTTATTTGGGGCATGAAGTGTGAGCATGCTTTAGTAAGTCTGAAGGAGAGGTTGATGAGCGCACTTGTGATGACCACTCTAGGTGGGAATAAGAAGCTGACAGTATACACAGATGCATGTAATACTGGATTAGGTGCGGTATTGGTGTAGAAAAGAAAAGTTATCACTTACGCTTGTCGACAGCTGAAGTTGCATGAGAGGAAGTATCTAACCGACGATCTGGAGTTGGTAGTGATAGTGTTTTCTTTGGTGATTTAGATACATTATTTATTAGAGGAAAGGTTCGAGTTGTTCATGGACCACAAATCCTTGAAGTGCCTTTTCTTCCAGAAGGATCTCAACCTTCGGCAACAGCGATGGTTGGAATTCTTAGCCTCCTACGACTTTGACATTTCCTACACGCTCGGTAAGGGAAATGCGGTTGCCGATGCATTGAGTAGAAGACATGTCAGTTTGGGAGCGATGTTCTTAGAGTGGAAACAGTTATAGTACATTACTGGTTATAATTTCAGACCTCATTGCGAGTTAGAGCCGAGATGTTGGCAAGTTTAATAATCAAGCCTATTTTGATTGAGCGGATCGGTACCAGTCAGAGGCAAGATGCTAAATTGGTAGAGACCATGGAGAAAATAGAAGGAGGAGTAGAGTCTGAGGAGACGAAGCAATACGGCCTTGACCGAGATGGTTAGCTCCGTAAGGATGGGAGGTTGTTTGTTCTCGATGTTGACTGATTGCGAGATGAGGTGCTACAAGAGTGCCACCATTCTAGGTTGACCATACATCCCGGCGGTATTAAGATGTACTGTGATTTGAAGCAGAGCTACTATTAGGAGGGTATGAAGAAGGACGTCGGGACGTTCATCTCGAAGTGTATGAACTGGCAGTTGGTGAAGGCAGAGCAAAAGAAACCAAGTGGCCTATTGCAACCGCTTGAAGTTCTCGAGTGGAAGTGGGAACATGTATTGATGGATTTCATTGATGGACTGTCAAGAACTCGAGCAGGGTACAACAACATCTGGGTCATAGTCGATCGATTGACCAAGAGCGCTTGATTTATACCCATCAAGTCAAGCAGAATGGTAGCCAAACTGGCAATGTTATATATGAAATGGATTATATGATTTCATGGTGTGCCAAATAGCATTATTGGCAACCAAGACCCGTTATTCACTAATGGGTTTTGGAGGAGCTTATAGGAGGCGTGGGGTACCGAGCTGCATCTTAGTACAACTTATCGTCCACAAAAGGATGGGCAAACTGAGAGAGTAAATCGTATATTAGAGAATATCTTGCAAGCTTGCATTCTCGATTTTGGAGGCTAGTGGGATGATCACTTGCATTTTGTAGAGTTCACATACAACAACAGCTATCAGTCTAGTATCGGTATGGCACCATATGAAGCATTATATGGCCGACCGTGTATTGCCCCTTCATGCTGGTGGGAAGCGAGTGAAAAGACTAATGCTCAGGCAAGATATGATTAGTGAAACCTTGGAGAAGTTAGAGAATTTTCTATCGGTGATATGGTATTCATGAAAATTTCTCCTTTGAAGAATGTTATTCGATTCTGTAGTAAGGGGAAGTTGGCGCTGAGGTTCGTAGGTCCTTTTCCGATAGCAGAGAGGATTGGGAACCTATCATATCAGGTCAACTTTCCTCGGGAGATGGTGAGTGTGCACAATGTCTTCCATGTTTCTTATCTGCGGAAGTTTGTGCACGACTCAGGCATAACAATTGCACCGAACCAGCTTGATGATATTGAGATTGAAGCAGAAGATGTGAGACCTCGTAGACCGGTTCATATTATCGGACACGATATGAAACAACTTTGGAGGAAGATGGTGAAGCTAGTGAAGGTTCAATGGGGAGAAATCGAAGGCGATTACACATTGGAAACCGAGTAAAGCATGAGGGCCACACATTCAGAGCTCTTTATATAGTAAGGCCTACCATTTATCGTATTTCCTTTCACTTTTGATATCATATAGGGTAGTCTAATATCCCGCATGCTAGGATAGATTTACCTATATTATTACTTGCATGGTTGTGTGCTTGATATGTTTGATGATACACATGGTTGTTAGGCATGCGGGGTAACTATGATTGATGGTTTGTGTCTGTTTGAGGATTTCAAGGGTGAAATTTCTAAAGGGGGAGAGTGTAACGACCTGCATTTTACGTATCAACGAATCATAAAATATTTTTATTTTATTCATATGAGGTCTTATGGCTCTAAGATTTTGGGAAGTGACTCTTAGGGACATTTTCCACATCTATGATTCTTTTCGAATTTCTATGTGACCATTTTCACCCTGAAAATCTTGTTTGGACTACAAATTTTGATAGGAGCTAAGTTAGGATCTCAAACCACTTCCATTGCTTCGGGATGATGGTTTTTCATTCCGTAGAGTGGTTACAATAGAAAAGCGGTCATGTCAGTGATATTGCAGTTTTAAGTTTTGGCTGTTGCTGGCCAGTTTTAGTGGGTTATTAACTAACCCTGTGCTTAGGCCCACTAACCCACTTCGAAATTTGTGCTAAGAAGAGATAGTAGGAACTGACCTAAATCATTTCCTTCTTCCTTAAATTAGGTCTAAATCTCCATTAACCCTAATTTCATTAAAAATTACATCTTTTCCTTACGAATTTTAACCAAATCATTGATTAGAGAAGTGATTAGCATATAGAAGCTAGAGATTATCAATTTTTTGATTTGAGTTCTTCTTCCTTGTTGTCCACTTTAGATCTAAGGATGAAATTTGGTATTTTAGGTATTTGGTGAGTGGTTCTTGACCTCTCACTCTTCTATACTTGTTTATATAGTTAAAAAGCTTGTTTTTAACATGATTTTTTGATCTTAAATGGTTTTCTAACTTTAACAACCTCGTAAAACATATTTATAACTAGAAATTGGAGATTTTAAGATGATTTATAAGTGGCTTTGTAATCCACTTTACTCATATCCACATGCTAGTGTAATTCCTATCATTTATATGCATATGCTAGTGCAAAAGTTGGATTTAGATTAAGATAGGCTTGATTATCACATTTTTATGTATTGGTTGTGTGAATGGATGTATATGCATGTAATTACATGTTTGTATGTTGTGTTTTGATGTTGTTTGCTAGTGTTTGGGATGTTAGGTAGGTAGGTTTGGGAATTGAGCAAAAAAGAGGCAAAGTTGGTCGGAATTGAACGAAACTTGAAGTAAAGTCTCTGGAACATGGGGGGAGCTTGTCAAAAAATTCGCACCTCTAAATGAGTTAAAGTACATAACTCGACACCGAGTTATGCTTATAAATATGTACCAAGTTATGGAGGGAAGACTTATGACTTGGTAGTTGGCATAGACAAGAAGGGCTTGGCTAGTAAAGTTGACTCATGGCTTGAGGCCAGAGATTTGGCTAAGTGTTAGATTATATACCGAGTTATCCTAGAAGTTAGAAAGTACAGGCTATAGGTGGGGGCCGAGTTATCAAAAAGGGATAGGTCGATGGCTTAAGCTCTTGGGGAAAGGAGTACTAGGAGTAAGGAGGAGAACTTAGCCAAAATTGGATAAGTATATAACTCGGCATCGTGTTATAATTATAACTCGGTGTCGAGTTATCGAATTTCACTTGATGAAAGTAGAACTTTCAAGGAAGGAAGGGATGCTCTGTAGATCGTGTTGGAGGTGTTGGCTCGTTCGCATGATGATTGATGGCGATGTAACAGGATGATGGTAGTTAGGGTCTTCGAATGGTAACTTGACGATGAATGGGGTTAGATTTTGAAAATAACGGCTCGATGTTGAAAGGATTCATGGAACGAGGAATGTAGAATAGTTTCTCGGAGGTAACGACTCGATGTTGAAAGGAGTCATGGAGTGGAGAATGTAGAATGGTTTCTTGGAGGTAACGACTCAATGATGAAAGGAGTCGTGGAGTGGGGAATGTATAATGGTTCCTCGAAGGTACCGGCTCGATGTTGATAGGAATTATGGAGAGGAGAATGTAGAATAGTTCCTTGAAAGATAATGGAAACTAGATGGAGTAAGGAAATGACTCAGATATGCATACTACTGGATCGTTGATACTCGGAGTGTTTTCTATCGTACTCAAAGTAGGGGCATTGTGAGGACGCTCATGGGTATGTTGAAAGGCTAATCCAAATTGGTTGAATGGATCCGTGTACCCTATACCGGTTGAATGGGTCTAGTATTAGCTTCAGGCTAAAGTGAGTATATTGAAAACCGGGATTTTAATTAGCCCCCGGTAGTAGAAAGATCATATGAGTTATCATATATCCAGAGTACATCGAGTGATATTGTAGATTTTTTGATGGATGCTATGGTTGCTTCAATTTCTTTCCCTGTAGTTTATCACCTACGGTAATCATTGGAGATAGGTATTGGAGATAAGGATACTTGGACACCCATTATCATACTTAGTGTATTATGCCTTCATAACATGTAGAGTTGCATATTATATTATGTGCTAACTCTTTAGTTACAAGGACAAGTCAGATATGACTCATATACCTTTGTTCCTTACTATATCGACTTTTATGGTATTTTGAGATTCATTTACTGCTCACCAGACTGTTGTCTGATTCGAGGTTTTATGCTTTACTTCTTATTATCTCGGGTACTCTTAAATGAGTAGACTAGATAGCAGGTCTAGGTTGCGGCATAGTAGCCGTCCAGAGGATGAGTTGGAGGGAGCTATCTCATATTACATACGAATTTCTATGCTTATTCCACTGTGCAACACCATGGAACCTTGGCGGTGCTTGCTTATCATTATTATTAGTATGAGATAGTTATTTGAGTTTACTTCTATGTATAAACTCTACTTCATGATGTATAACTTTATGTATCTGTACTTTGATATTTGGATCACTTAGTTATTACTATCTATTCTATTTTATATCTGTGATATTGTATTTTATTCCATGCGCTGTGAGATATACGACAGATTTTGTGATGTTTTTATTTCATTTTTAAACCTTGATGGTCGTCTTACATCGATCGACACTTCAACAACGCACTATCTTATGTATATTGTGTGCTGGAGGTGTACGGCGGTCGTCACACCTTGTTAGAGTGTTTAGTTTAGTTTTATCTCGACAGACTTTCTTTTTTGGTATTTGTTTAACACCTTGTAAAATCATCCATAAATGAATTGAGTGAATTAAATTAAATAACGTAGGTCTGAAAATGGAAATTTTATAAAAGTTGGAATTTGACCATGAAAGTTATTCGGTTGCGTTCAAGGCAAATTTTGATTTGTTTCCATATATGATATGCTGAAAACAAAACTCAAACAAAGAAGTTATGAGCATTTGAAGTTTTCAGATTTAAATTAATTTAGTTTGAATTCAAATTCAAATGAGTATTTAAATTAAGGGTTTGAATTTCAAAAATTAACTGTAGGATTATTTGGGGGTTAAGTAACCGTTAAGTTGGACAGTTAATGTTAAAAGTTAATTATGGAATAAAATAAACGAGCAACGAAAACAAATTAGCGCACCTAAATAATAGTAGAGGTCGACACCTCCAACCCCAAGCGATCGACCCCTAGTAGTCAACTGGTCTATGGGGATCGGTCGACCCGTACTCAGTGGCGGTTAAGGTTTTTCAACGTTAAACACTCCAGATTTTTCCCTTTCTCACCTAACTCCATCCCACAGTTCTGGTGCGTTTCAACTCCTATAAATAGGACCCTATCCTCTCTACTTTTATTCATAAATATTTAAGAAATACCTCGAACCTCTGCCATTTTCTCTCTTCGATTAGATTAAGAAATTCAATTAGAAATTCAGGTAAGGATTCTAATACTTTTCTAATTATTCTTTTAATCTATTTTCTTCTCCTCTAACCTCTCTGAATCTAATAAAATTATATATATATACCTATCCTTCGCCGTGTATATATCAAAAGAAGGAGATGTGAAAAAGAATTGCTTTGGCATGGCAAATCCATATAAGTAAAGCTAAGGATAATCTATGAGTGGAAACCTTAGTATTTTTATCTCAGTAATTGAATAGTATATATCAATGGATTTGAATATGCCTTAGGGATTTTGGAATTGCGAAAGAAAAAGAAAAAATCTCGCAAAATTCCTTTTTATTTTGAAATGTTAAATCTAGGTAGAGATACTTAATTATTTATGTTAATTTGATGGAATTTATATTGTTCTACAATTTCTTATAATCTCATAGTCCATTCCACTTATCCTCCTTCTTTGATTCAATTTGTGAATTTTCAATAATGAAATAGGGTGTAGAGCATGAATCCTATTCATAGTTTACACCATTTATTCACACAAAATTCCTTCGTCTATTTCTTTGTAAAAGAGACGTCGAATAGAATATGAAACTAGAATTGCAATTCCTATTGTTTAGGATATTCCATTTAATTGATAAAATAAATTGGGTTTCTATTTCTATTTACAAGTTTATTTATTGCAGTTTTGATTATGGATATTTCATCCTTGTTATGAAGACTAGAATCCTTTGTTATGGATACTGAAATCTTGGAAATCTAAAGGGAAGGACTTTTATTAGTATTATGGTTAAAGATATTGTCGTTTAATGCTAGTTTAGGGCATATCAACCGCACGCTTAGAAGTTATTAGGCGCAAATATACATACACACACACACACACATTCATATACATTTTTCTATTAGCGTAGTTAACCTATAATTATAGCATATAATTGCATAGTTAGCTAGGTAATAATTGTCATTAATTCCCCCTTAGGAAGGTAATTAATATTTTAATGCGTAACAAGGAAGATTCCTTGTAAGGCCTCAATTATGAAACGATGAGATGAGTATTATATATGGAGAGTATTTTAATTATGGCTATGTCATAGGGATGCGAGTTCAGTAGAGTTTCACAATAGAAGTCCACCCTTCACTTTAAGGCTACCAGTAGTTATGTACACTTCCTATTGATGTGAGACATCCCCTATGATAAGTATTTATGATGATGGGAGGTTAGTCCCAAATTTTGTAGTGTAAATCTACCAGCTAATCTGGCTACCAGTTCCTACGAATAGTCGGACTACTCATTGTGAGTATGGGTCTTAATATAAAGAGCCTGCTTTGGGGTCTTGAGGTATTAAGTGGTTGTTTAAGGGCCTGCCTCTTTTCCCTAAATGAAGTATTAAATGGCCAAAGGGTTAGTTATTAGGCACGTAAGGTGGTATCTCAATAGGGGTCTGCTTTGGGATAACGTATTAAGTGACTGATTGCGGGTCCATCTTTCTATAAAGAAGTATTAAGTGGCTCGAGAGAATCTATATAATGTCAGCTAGATAGTTACCATTGAGGAGTCTGCCTTAGGAATAGGTATTAAATGATGGGGTCTGCCTAACTTGAGGTCTTAAATGGCCAGTCTGCCTATTTTCCAATAAAAGGTATTAAGTGGCTTGGGTACTATCTCTTGCATTGTTAGATATTTATGACGTGGGATTTGGGTTATGGGATTTAAAAACCTGCTTTGGGAATGGAAGGAATTAATTGGTTGATTGTGGACCCGCCTCGTTTCCCTATAAGAAGTATTAAATGGTTTTATGTACGATAGACATATCTGCCCACGTACTGAAATGGTAAGACTCGAGGTTTTTATTCACCAGACATTTGTTGTTCTATCTCCCTCCTCATTACAACACAAGTTAAGGACAGAGTGATGACAATGACGATGCTTGAAGATGGATTGGCTTAAGCTTGTGGTAGTTATTATTGTCTTTTATGATGTTTTATGTTGTACCCATGTATTTTGGATAAATGATGTAATAGATTTTACTTGATAGATTGATGATATTTTGTATTTTGACATTTCAAATGGTTTTGAAATAAATGGGTACAATTTATTATTATATTTTATTCCATCCGCTGTGAGTTCTAAAAGAATAGTTATTGCTCTGTATTGTTACTTCCTTTTCCAACCAACATCCAATCTTAGAATGGATCTAAGTTTCGATGGGCCTTTTCTTGATCGAAATTTAGGCATGTTCCGAGGTGGGTTGTTACATTTGGTATCGGAGCTTAGTTTACCCGATTAACAGGGAAAATTATACATATGAGTGGTATATTTGTTGTTTTTGAAAATATTTTTCAAAAACCTTACTATATATATATACAAATTTTGGATTTACGCCTAACTCTATAATTCCAACTATAGAAGTAGTTGCTACCATATTCCAAAAGGGTAGGCGAAGCAACTATGAGTTGGAAAAATAAATGGAGTTCAATTAATATTTCTTTGTTGGACCTAGACATTCTTATCATTGTCGACCCTACAAGCGTGTTAAATAATAAAGATAGGAATCGTAGAAGGAAAGATTGTAACTCCAAATTTTAATAGGTAATGAATGAGCATTAAGTGGGGAGTTACAAGAAATTAAATAGATTTATGAGGTTATTAGGGTAATTATGGGAAGATAAGGAAGAAGTTAAATAAGTAAAGTTGAATAGGCAACTAAATGTCTTTAGGAAACGTCCGTTAAGATAACAACCATTTAATACAGGCAAAGTGACATTTATGAGAGTAGTAAATATTTATGTTAGGCAATAGTTAGATATTATAAGGCATAGTATTCATATGAAAGTAAGAGATATAGAAGTGAAACAAACTTCCATTAGAAGGTGTACATTAATCACCTCAAAGGACAGGCTTTTGATTGGTGGAACTCGGTGACTAGGGAAAACACTAAAAGGATTCTCTCGTGGGATGAATTAATAATAGATTTGAGATAACATTTATATCTAGGGCAGAAGTGAGTTTACAACTGGAGAAATTCATTTAGCTTAGGCATGGAGATTCCATTCTTATGGAGTACATAGCTAAGTTCACAACGTTGGCTAAATCTGGGATGAGCTTGATAGATACACCTATTAAAAAGGCCATGAAGTTCGTGAAGGGCCTAAATTTCAACGGAGAGAAATGTTTTTGACCTAAGTACCCATTGGTGCCACGTATGAGATGGTGGAGATGGCAATGCTACACATGGCCAATGTGGATGGTAAGAATGCAGAAAAGGAGAAGGATGCACCTACCCAAAAGCAAGGAGGGTCCAAGAAAGGTAGCTTTCGGGCTAACAAGAAGTCAAAGGGGAAATTTAACAAGGATGGTAAGGTATGCAAGCGATGCCAAAAGAAAGGCCATGAGGCTAAAGGTTGTAGGGTGAGTCTGATGAAGGAAGCTTTTAAAGGGAAGTGCTTTAATTGCCAGCGAGAAAGGACACCTCAAGAATCAATGCCCTAAGTTGGCAAAGGAAGGATCAAGCATACAAGCTTATGCTATTGAAGCCAGCCCTATTACTAGCAGACTACTGAGAGACTAAGGGAAAGCAGCATTGGAATGTATAACTCTTATTTCTGGGGTTACAAATTCATACCCTATTTGATTCAAAGGCATCATATTCCTTTATAGCTAGGAATGCAGTAAACTTTTTAAACCTTCAAACCCAGATTGTCACCAGCTCAAAAGTGGTCTCTAATCCTATTGGGGGTTCGGCACATCTCTCTCTTATTTGCAAAGACCTAGTGTTGGACATATGCAACGTTGATTTCATATGTAATGTGTGCGTTCTAAATTTTGAGGGGTATGGACTTCCCTTGGGCATGGATTGGTTAGCATATTATGGAGCAATTCTTGATTGTGATAGAGGGTTGTACAATTAAGAAGTTGAGGAGGCCGTGACCTAGAAATTCTTTATATACCCCAAGATTTTGTTGAATTAAGCTATCTATACTCACTAAGTCTATCCATTGTTGGAGAACCATCATTCGTACCTCTAGTTTGTGAATTTCCTAATGTCTTTGAGGAAGTCTTGGGTTTCCTACCGCATAGGGAGATCGATTTCCGAATAGATTTAGAGAAGGACGCAAGGCTAATCGCCCTGCCTTTAAGACACATGCCCCCCAAAGAAAGAAGGGAATTAGATAAGCGAATCTCTAAGATATTAAAGAAAGGATTCATCCATCAGAGTACTACGGTGTAAGGAGCCATTGTTGTTTTCACCAGTAAGGCATACGGTTCCTTGAGACTTTTTGTCGACTATAGGGAAGTGAATAAGTTGACAAGGAAGAATATGTACCCTTTACCTATGATAGACGACTTGTTCGATCACCTTGGAGGAGCTAAAGTCTTTTCTTAGTTAGACTTAGCAACTGGATTCCATCAGTTGAGGATTGTAGAAGAAAGCAAGTCGAAGACTGCAGATGGACTATATGAGTGGGAAGTGATGTCTTTTGGAATGATGAATGCCTCAGCATACTTTGTGGATTTGATGAGTAGGATATTTAGTAGGCAACTAGATAAATTCGTTGTTGTGTTCGTTATTGATACTTTGGTTTTCTCCAAGAGCAAAGAGGAGCATGAGGATCACTTAAGAGAGGTATTAGGAACCTTAAGAAAGCAACAGCTTAAGGCCAAATTTGTTAAATGCCACTTTTGGAGAAAAGAAGTTAGATTTCTTGGGACGATAGATGCACTAAGGCATTTGAGAAGCTTAAGGAGTTATTGACTAGTGCACATGTGCTCACTATTCATGATGGAACCAAACCGTTTACAGTTTTCACAAATGCTTGTGGCATAGGGTTAGGAGCAGTTCTAATGCAAGAAGGAAATGTAGTTGCTTATGCTAGTATGCAATTGAAGGATCATGAGAAGAGATATCCAGTTCATGACTTGGAGTTAGCAACTATTGTCTTTGCCTTGAAGATATGGATGCAATATCTTTTAGGAGAAAGGTTTGAGTAATTCACTAACCATAAATCACTCAAATACCCGTTTTCCCGAAAAGATTTGAATCTTAGGCAGCAAAGATGGATGGAATATATAACATCGTTTGATTTTGGTATTCAGTATACCTCTGGAAAAGGGAACGTAGTCGCCGACACCCTTAGTCGAAGGCACGCTATCCTAGATGCTATATATAAATGAAGGCGGTTGGAGTTCCTCTTAAATTTTAACTTCCAACCGCCAACAGATTCCATCCAAGGCTTTTTAGTAGTTATGGAGATTAGACTAGCCTTAATGGACCTCATATGGTTTGAGCAAGTGAAGGATGAGAAGTTAGTAGAGATTTTGGAGAAGTTAAGGGGAGGAGAGCACTTTCCCCATGCTAGTAGGTATTCAGTTAATAAGAAGGGATGCTTAAGAAGGGATGGATACCTTTGTGTCCCAAACATTGATGGTTTGTTGAGAGAGGTGCTTATAGAGTGTCACCACTCGAAGATGACCATTTACCCCGGAGGAGATAAGATGTACAAGGATATAAGGAATATTTTCTTTTGGCATGGAATGAAGAATAGTGTAGCTGAGTTGGTTGCTAAGTGCTTGACATGTTAGAGAGTGAAAGCTGAGCAAGGGAAGCCTAATGGATTACTATTGCCTTTGGAAATTGTGACTTTGAAGTGGGAATACATTTCGATGGATTTTGGTAAAAGGATTTCCTAGAAGTTAGAGAGGTATTTAAGCTATTTAGGTTGTTATGGAGACTCGCTAAGAGTGCCCATTTTAGCCGGGTTAGGAACGACAAAACTGCCACTTCTCTCGTGTAGATCTACATCAAGGAGGTAGTTCGGTTGCATGGAATTTGCATGAGCATAGTTAGTCATAGGGACCACCTGCTAGTGAGTTTTGGAGGAGCCTATAAATAGCTTTGGGAACTTCTTTGAATTTCAGCACTGCATATCACCTACAGACTGATTGTCAAATAAAGAGGGTGAATAAGATTTTGGAAGACTTGTTAAGGTCTTGTGCTTTGAATTTTGGAGGACATTGGGAGCAGCACCTACCATTGGTCGAGTTCACATATAACAATAGATATCAAGCAACGATTGGTATGGCCCTATTTGAAGCACTTTATGTGAGGCCATGCAAATCTCTAAGTTATTGGTGTGAAACAGTCGACAAAGTATTACTCGGACCCGATTTGATCCATGATACCACGAAAAAAGTGAAAGAATCATATATAAGGTGTTTTGGAGATAACAACCATACAACAATGCTACTAATATTTTTATTAAGTTATTTCAGGTCAAAACGATGATGGAAAATATAAAAAATAAATTGGCTAAAAATACACGATTCTGGGACTCAAACTCGGGTGGGCTGAGAGATGAGCACATGTTTTTACCACTAAACTAAGCAAGCTTTTGGAAATTATGCTTATTCAGTCGACTGAAACCCTTGCTTAGTCGACTGAACTATCCTAAGTTGACCAACTTATCAAAAACAGCTTACTGAATCAAGCCTGAAGTTCTGGACCAAAATTAGCCACTTTCAGTTGACTGAATTTGGTCCTCAGTTTACTGTGCTAGTACAAAACGACTATTTTTTTGAATTGGTGCCTTTGTGTCTCTTCGCTCCAGAAGTTGCATCTCTTCGCTCCTACAACTACTTCTTCATCAATGACGAATTTGGAAGGTTGCACTCCTACATTGGCATCCCTACAATAACTATATAATCCTCTAACCATTTCTGAATCACTACACATTATTAAGACATAAATTTATGCAGTGAAATCTAGGCCTCAAACTCTCAATTCCCCAATACTCCAAATTCCAAGAAATTAATGTAGTTCAAAGATTTCGATTAGTGTGCTTCATTTCCATACCCCATATTCTAGTCGAATAAACTTCTTAGCCTCTATACCTTCACTCAATATAGTTTGGTCTGGTTATAGAAGTTATTGTATGTCAAAATGACATTCTGTATATCAGGATACGCTGTGTCAGATAGTAACATTTGTTACACTACTTGTAATTGTTTTTGAAGTCCCATACGAATGTTTAGTCAGAGTCCGTAAACCTGTTCCTTTGGGTGAAGTGAGGTGTTGATAATGAAATATCAAGGGGAGCTTCGAGACTGAACGTAGGACAGGAGGTTCGAACCAGTATAAAATTGACCATGTGATCTATTATACCATTTCGCTGCATTTACATTGTTTACTACTGTTGGTCATTTTCGATCCTGTTCATAGCGATTAACAAGTGGTATCAGAGCCTGGAATTCTATCGATCGTCACAACATCATAAAATAATGGCCATAAAGAGAAGATCCAGTCAGAGCTCAAAGACAGTCGATAAAAAGCAAATTTCTAGAAGCGAGCAACAATCAATAGAATCAAGGTAAATGTGTGTATGGCTAATCTCAAATCAAAATCGGTACGCTTTGATTCTATATATAATGATCTTTACAAAAGCATGAGAAGTTATTAAAAGATTTTAAAACATCATAAAAGGTCAATTCTATTGCTTTTGCTAAATTAGATGATTGTGAGCGTAAAATTAGTATTTTATAACGGAAGAAAATAAGTTTTTAGAAAAACAAACTGAAATTTTTGAAAATACATTGGAAGAACTTGTTTTACAAGAAGATTTTCTATTAAAAGAAAATGAGCACTTAAATGATAAAAATACTGATCTTTTAAAGGAAATTGAAGTTTTGCAAAATAAAAATATATTTTTGGAAAATTCTTTAAATGATTCTAATTCTAAACTTTTGTCTCTTGAAAAAGAGAATAAGACTTTAAATGATAAGAATCTAGAACTAATTAAAGAGTGTGAATTTTATAAAAATAATAATATTGTTTTGCAAAAAGAAATATGTGATTCCAAAGTTATTTTTGATAAATTAAATGAGAAAATCACAAATTTTAATAGAGAAAAAGATGATTTATCTTCCTTAACTACTAAGAGCAAAGCTCACAATAATAGAACTGGTTTAGACTATAAACTAGATAATTATAGAAAAAGTACTAGATATGCATTCTTGTATACATATTTTAATGGTAGTACTAAAAGTAGAGATAGTTCTAAAACCAATCCATGTCATGATAATATTATGCTTGGAAATAGAAAAAATACTTTAAATATTAAATCAATGACAATTAATATTGATATATGGATTCCTGCTAATCTAATCAATCATGATAGACAGTAATATATTAGCAATTATTATGACATTGTAATTAATAATGAAAATTATATTTTTAAGGGATCAACCTTATCCAACTAGATGTGGATTCCTATGTCATAACCCTAATTTTTTTGTAAAATTAGTATCATTTTACTTACATTTGACATATATATTAGATACTCATCACTTTGCATTAATAATAAATTAGTTAACTTATCAATGATACTTCCTATCTGTTTTTATAAGGGGGAAATTGTACACATTTATAAGAAAGGCACATAAAATCATTTATTAAGAGAATTATCATATTTATGGGGGATATTATAATATAACATGCTTATGCATTTATTCCTTTTTGTTGATGACAAAGGAGGAAAAGAACTTATGCTTTACATACTTTATATTGGCATCTTTATAAAGTTAAGGGAAATAAATTTATAATATATAACATATATTTAGGGGGAGCTATTAATTTATATTATAAAGTTGTGTGGTTGTCATCATCAAAAATGGGGAGAATGAAAGAACCATATATGTGGTGTTTTGATGATAACAACCATACAACAATGCTACTGATATGTTTATTAAGTTATTTTAGGTCAAAACGATGATAGAAAAAATGAAAAATAAATTGGCTAAAAATATGCGAATTTGGGACTCAAACTCGGATGGGCTGAGAGATGAGCACATGCTTTTACCACTGAACTAAGCAAGCTTATGGAAATTATGCTAATTCAGTCGACTGAAACCCTTGCTCAATCGACTGAACTAGCATAAGTTGACCAACTTATCAAAAACAGCCTACTGAACCAAGCTTAAAGTTCAGGACCAAAATTGGAATCATATCCAGTCGATAGAATTTGGTCCCCAATAGACTGAGCTAGTACAAAAATGGTTATTTTTTGAATTGGTGCTTTCGTGTCTCTTCGTCCAAAAGTTGCATCTCTTCACTCCTGCAGCCACTTCTCTTCATCATTGGGGAATTTGGAAGTTTGCACCCCAACTTTGGCATCCCTACAACAACTATATAATACCCTAATCATTCCAGAATCACTACACATTATTGAGACATAACTCTATGCATTGAAATCTAGGCCTCAAACTCTCAATTCCTAAGCAATACTCCGAATTCCAAGAAATTCACGTGATTCAAAGATTTCGACTAGTGTGCTTTATTTCCACATCCCATATTCTAGTTGAATAAACTCCTTAGCCTAAACACCTCCACCCAATATAGTTTGGTCTGGTTATAGGAGTTATTGTATGTCAAAGTGACATTCTGTATATCAAGATACATTGTGTCAGAAAGTAACATTTGCTACACTGCTTCTAATTGTTTTTGAAGTCCTGTTCGGTTATTCAGGCAGAATCTGTAAACCTGTTCCTCCAGGTGAAGTGAGGGTGTTGATACCGAAATACTGAAGGGGAGCTTCGAGACTAGACGTTGACTGTGTGATCTGTTACACTATTCCACTGCATTTACACTGTTTACTACTGTCGGCCATTTTTGATCCTGTTCATAGCGATTAACCAGTATAAAACATCACAAAAGGTCAATTCTATTGCTTTAGTTAAATTAGATGATTGTGAGCATAAAATTAGTGTTTTAATAGAAGAAAATAAGTTTTTAGTAAAACAAACTGAAGTTTTTGAAAATACAATGGAAGAACTTGTTTTATAAAAAGATTTTCTATTAAAAGAAAATGAGCGCTTAAACGATAAAAATACTGATCTTTTAAAGGAAATTGAAGTTTTGCAAAATACAAATATATTTTTGAAAAATTCTTTAAATGATTTTAATTCTAAACTTTTTCTCTTGAAAAAGAGAATAAGACTTTAAATGATAAGAATCTAGAATTAATTAAAGAATGTGAATTTAAAAAAAAAATTGTTTTGCAAAAAAAATTTGTGATTCCAAAGCTATTTTTGATAAATTAAATGAGAAAATCAAAAATTTTAATAAAAAAATGATTTATCTTCCTTAGCTACTAAGAGCACAGCTCACAATAATAGAACCGGTTTAGACTATAAATAAGATAATTGTAGAAAAAGTACTGGATATGCATTCATGTATACACATTATAATGCTAGTACTAAAAGTAGAGATAGTTCTAAAACCAATCCATGTCATGATAGTATTATGCTTAGAAATAGAAAAAATCCTTTGAATATTAAATCAATGACAATTAATATTAATATACGGGTTCCTACTAATCTAACCGATCGTGATAGCCAATCATACATTAACAATTATTATGACACTGTAATTAATAATGAAAATTATATTTTTAAGGGAACAACCACATCCAACTAGATATGGTTTCCTAAGTCATAAACCCTATATTATTTTGTAAAACGAGTATCATTTTGCTTATATTTGACATATATATTAGATACTCATCACTTTTAATTAATAATAAATTATTTAACTCATATATGATACTTCCTATCTCTTTTTATAAAGGGGAAGAAAAATTGTACACATTAATAGGAAAAGTGCATAGAATCCTTTCTTAAGATAAATATCATATTTAGGGGGAGTTTTTATAATATAATATGCTTACGCGTTTATTCCTTTTTGTTAATGACAAAAAGGGAGAAGAACTTGTGCTTTACATACTTTATTATATATAACATATAATTAGGGGGAGCTATTATTTTATATTATAAAGTTGTGTGGTTGTCATTGTCAAAAATGGGGAGAATGAAAGAACCATATATATGGTACTTTGATGATAACAACCATACAAAAATACTACTAATATGTTTATTAAGTTATTTCAGGTCAAAACGATGATGGAAAAGATGAAAAATAAATTAGCTAAAAATATGCGAAGCTAGGACTCAAACTCGGGTGGGCTGAGAGATGAGCACATGCTTTTACGACTGAACTAGGAAAGCTTTTGGAAATTATGCTTATTCAGTCGACTGAAACCCTTGCCCAGTCGACTGAACTAGCCTAAGTTGACCAACTTATCAAAAACAACCTACTGAATCAAGCCCGAAGTTCTGGACCAAAATTGGTCACTTTCAGTCGACTGAATGTGGTCCTTGGTAGACTGAGCTAGTACAAGAATAGCTATTTTTTTGAATTGATGCTTTCATGTCACTTTGCTCTAGAAGTTGCATCTCTTCACTCTTGCAGCCATTTCTTTTCATCAATGGCGAATTTAGAAGGTTTCACCCCTACATTGGCATCCTTAAAACAATTATATAATCCCCTAACCGTTCCTGAATCACTACACATTATTGAGACATAACTTTATGCATTGAAATCTAGGCCTCAAACTTTCAATTCCTAAGCAATACTCTGAATTCCAAGAAATTCATGTGATTCAAAGATTTCGGCTAGTGTGTTCATTTCCACATCCCATATTCTAGTCGAATAAACTCCTTAGCCTCTAAACCTCCACTCAACATAGTTTGGTCTGGTTATAGGAGTTATTGTTCGTCAAAGTGACATTTTGTATATCAAGGTATGCTGTGTTATAAAGTAACATTTGTTATTGTAATGTTTTTTGAATTCCTGTTCAGTTGTTCAGGTAGAGTCTGTAAACCTGTTCCTCGGGTGAAGTGAAGGTGTTGATAGTGAAATACCGAAGGGGAGCTTTGGGACTGGACGTAGGATAGGAGGTTCGAACTGGTATAAAATTGACTGTGTAATCTGTTATACTATTCCGCTACATTTACATTGTTTACTACTGTCAGCCATTTTTGATCCTGTTTATAGCGATTAACAAAAAGTAGAATTGATCAGACGATGAATGAAGGCAATGCAAGACCGTCAAAAATCTTATGCGGATAGAAAAAGGAAAGAGCTTGAGTTTGAGGTTGGAGAAATGGTATTCGTTAAAGTCTTCCCTCTTAGAAAAGTGGTTAGGTTTGGCAAGTCTGAAAAATTGGTTACTAGATTTGTTAGGCCATTTAGAGTTTTGGAAAGGATATGAAAACTTGCTTATCGCGTGGAGCTTGCTGACAGATTAGCAGGAGGCCACAATGTTTTCCACGTTTCTCGTCTTAGGAAATGCCTTCATGACACCACTATTAGAGTTGAGCTTGATCAATTAGGGGAATTAGAGATGGAGCCAGTAGTACTCCGTGCCACCGCATGCATTATGGAGCATGGAACTAGGAGACTCCGCAACAAATTAATTAGACTGGTCCGAGTACAATGGGGAGATAACCCAGCAGAAAGCACATTGAAAACTGAGAAGAAAATGGAGATCACTCATACAGAGCTTTTCAGTAGTAAATTTTCTCTCCAAATTTAAGATTTGGGTTACATCGTGGTTGCTAGATTGGATGCTAGGAGATGGTTACCACACTTTTTCACAACCACTTTACACTCATGTAGAAATTTTTATGTATGTTAGGGTATTTGTATACATACTTGCATGACACGATTTACACACTCATGCTAGGATTGTACCCATTTTAGTATGTTTGCAGTACATAATTACATTGCAATTTGGTTTAGTAGAAGGTTGTGTAGATAACTTAGTTGTGTAACATGGATGTTATTGCTTATTATGCAATTCTCCCATTGAAAGATTTTGGGAGAATTCTTTTTAAATGGGGTGGAATGTAACACCCCGTAAAATCAACTACAAACGAATTGAGTGAATTAAATTAAATAAGGTAGGGTTGAAAATGAAAATTTTATAAAAGTTGAAATTTGGCCATGAAAGTTGTTCTCTGCATTCGTGGCGAAATTCTGATATATTTCCATATATAATATGCTGAAAATAGAGCTTAAATAAAGAAGTTATGAGCATCATAAGTTTTTAGATTTAAATTAATTTAGTTTGAATTTAAATTCAAATGAATATTTAAATTTAGGGTTTGAATTTCAAAAATTAACTGTAGGATTACTTAGGGGTAAGTAGCCATTAAGTTAAAAAGTTAACGTAAAAGTTAATTAGAGAACAAAATAAACGAGCAATGGAAACAAATGAGTTCACCCAAATAGGAGTAGAGGTCGACATCTCCAACTCTAAGCTGTCGACCCCTAGCGGTCGACCGGTCTATGGGAGGCGTTGACCCCTATTTAGGTGGCGTCTAGGGTTTTTCAGTGTTAAACGCTCCAAATTTATCTGTTTTTCACCTAACTCCATCCTACGGTTCTGTTGCATTTCAACTCCTATAAAGAGGACCCTATCCTCTCCACTTTTTATTCATAAATATTTGAGAAATACCTCGAACCTTTACCATTTTCTCTTAAAATTTAGATTCAGAATTCAATTAGAAATTCAGGTAAAGATTCTAATCCTTTTCTAATTATTCTTTTAGTCTATTTTCTTCTCCTCCAACCTCTCTGAATCTAACAAAATTATACATATACCTATCCTTCGCTGTGTATATATATCAAAAGAAGGAGATCTGGAAAAGAGTTGCTTTGGCGTGGCAAATGCATATAAGAAAAGTTAAGGATAATCTATGAGTTGAAACCTTAGTATTTTTATTTCAGTATTTGATTAGTATATATCTATGGATTTGAATATGCATTAGGGATTTTGGGATTGCGAAAACAAAATAGATAAAATCCCCCAAAATTCCTTTTTATTTTGAAATATCAATTCTAGATGGAGATTCTCTATTATTTATGTTAATTTGATGGAATTTATATTGTTCTGCAGTTTCTAATAATTTCATAGTCTATTCCACTTCTCATCCTTCTTTGATTCAAATTATGAGTTTTCAATAATGAAATAAGGGTGTAGAGCACGAATGCTATTCGTAGTTTACACCACTTAGTTCACACAAAATTCCTTTGTTTATTTTTTGTAAAAGAGTAGTTGAATAGAATATGAAATTAGAATTACAATTCCTATTATTTAGGATATTCCATTTAATTGATGTAATAAATTGGGTTTCTATTTCTATTTTACAAGGGTTTTTATTGTAGTTTTGATTATGGATATTTCAACTTTTATGAATATTAGAATCCATTGTTATGGATATTGAAATTTAGAAAATCTAAGGTTAAAGGAATTGTATCAGTATTATGGTTAAAGGAATTGGCATTTAATGCTAGTTCAGGTTTACGAATTGCATGCTCAGGAGTTATTACGTGCGAACATATATATATATATATATATAAGCGTAGTAGACATACAATTATAATGTATAATTGTGTAGTTAGTTAGGTAATAATTGTCATCGATTCCCCTTTAGGAAGGTAATTAATATTTTAAGGCATAACAAGGAAGGTTCCTTGTAAGGCCTTAATTATGAAATGGCAAGATGAGTGTTATATATCGGGAGTATTTAAATTATGGCTAAGTAATAGGGTTAAGAGGTCAGTAGAGTTTCACGATAGAAGTCTGCCCTTCACTTTGGGGCCGCCAGCAGTTATGTACACTTCCTATTGACGTGAGACATCTTCTATGATAAATATTTATGATGACGCGAGGTTAGTCCCAAATTCTATAGGGTAAATCTGCATAGCTAATCTGGCTATCAGTTCCTACGAATAGTCGGACTAATATGAGACGTCATTATGAGTATTAGTCATAATACGAAGGGCCTGCTTTGGGGTCTTGAGTTATTAAGTGAATGTTTGAGGGCCCACCTCTTTTCCCTAAATGAAGTATTAAATGGCCAAGGGCTAGTTATTTGGCACGTAAGGTGGTATCTCGATTGGGGTCCGCTTCGGGATACGGTATTAAGTAACTGATTGAGGTTTTGCCTTTCCATAAAGAAGTATTAAGTGGCTCAAGAGATTCCATATAGTGTCAACTAGATAGTTACCATTGAGGAGTCCACCTTGGGAATAATATTAAATGATGGGGTCTGCCTCAATTGAGGTCTTAAATGGCCAAAGTCTGCCTATTTTCCAATAAAAGGTATTAAGTGGCTTGGGTACTATCTCTCGCATTGTCAGATATTTATGACGTGGGATTTGGGTTATGGGATTTAGAAACCTGCTATGGGAATAGAAAGTATTATGTGGTTGATTGTGGACTCACCTCCTTTCCTTATAAGAAGCATTAATTGGTTTTATGTACGATATACATATTCTTATATTGAAATATACTACCCAAATACTGGAACGGTAAGACTCGAGGTTTTTATTCATCGGACATTTATTGTTCTGACTCCCTCCTCATTACAACATAGGTTAAGAATGAAGTGATGACCATGACAATGATCGAAGATGTAGTGGCTTAAGCTTGTGGCAGTAATTATTATCTTTTATGACGTTTTATGATGTACCCATGTATTTTGGATAAATGATGTAACAGATTTTACTTGACAGATTAATGATGTTTTGTATTATGACATTTCAAATGGTTTTGAAATAAATGGGTACAATTTGCTATAATATTTTATTCCATCCGCTGTGAGTTCTGAAAGAATAGCTATTTCTCTGTACTGTTACTTCTTTTTCCAACAAACAACCAACCTTAGAATGGATCTAAGTTTCAATGGGCCTATTCTAGGTCGAAAGTTAGGCATGTTTCGAGGTAAGTTATCACAGTTTGAGAGTCATACGTTGTCATTCGATATTGATTCAAAGTATTACGAAGGGAGGGTCATCACATTCATGGTGGAAGTCGCCTAGTCGTCACTCCAAGACTCAAGAATTTCCCATGTTCGTATTTGGACTCTAAGATTGTAGGGTGCCAGGAGAGGATGCATCAACGGGTTCCTAATAATTCCTCAGGCTTAACAATATCCTTTGGTAACTTCTAGTACCAATGCCAAAACTCCACAGGCCCCCATGATGAATGATCTTAGTGATCTATTTAATAAATTCAAGCAAGTCTATACTCCTAAAAATTCAATGGCTCGTTTGTTAGCCTATGCTTCTGCTCGCCAATTACTCAATCGGTTGATCGACTTGCAAGCTCTATCGGACTATCACACTAAAGTGGTTCGGGTAGGAAACGAGATTGAAGAGAAGAAGGTTGACTTAAACGGTAAGATATTTTCACTTTGAAAGGACATCATGAGCATGAGAAGAATATTAAGAACCACGATAAGCTAGTGGTAGCATTGGAAAGGGCTCATGCATTCAAGCTAGAAAATTTTAAGAAAACTCACGTCGTGGGGATGGAAATAGTGAAGGCTAAGCATAGGACTCATCTAGACAAAGCCAAGGCTGCGTTCGAGGAGGAAGCAAGCTAAATGAGAAATGTATTCAATAAGACAACCCACAAGTACAAGAAGAGAATGAAAAAATCTGAATGACAAAGTGAACTCCTTAATAAAAGAGAAAGACAACTTGTTTAAGACAGTGGATCCATGGAGAGAAGAAAGGATATCTCTTAAAGCCTAGCTCTTAGCCCTTACCACCGAAAAAATAGGTTTGATCACTCAGCTTGAAGATGCCAAGGAGCTTGCTAATTCAAGAATGAAAGAGTCCAAAGAATTGGAGAAGTAGCTCGATTCGAGTACTTTTCTGGATGAGGTCCATTTCAAGATGTTTATGGAAGGCAATATGTGGTGGTTGGTTGAATACAAAGAAATCATAGCTTCCATCCACAAATGCATGGGGCGGGAGGCTCGGAAGGCTTGTGAAGTAGTGGGTAAAACTTTAAAGCTCTATGATATCGAGGCATTTTTCTCAACTCTGAAGATGGAAGCGATGCGAGAGTGGTACATTATCCAGGCTAATCTCGCGGAGGAAGAGAGGCTAGAAAAGGCTAATCAGGCAACTGAGGAATCTTTCTTCAATGCGTCTCTTAGTTAGACTTGTTTGCGCCAAAATTGGTCACAACCCCCCAAGTATTGTGAAAGCACCAGTGTATGAATACAAATCGGCAATATTCAAACACAAATATCAGATCTAAGCAAGCAACAAACAACGATCCAGAAATAATGAACAATGACACACAATTTATAGTGGTTCGGCTATCTCCGGCCTACGTCCACTCCAAGGTTTTTATGATTTTATTGCTCGATGCTTGAAGATTACAATTTCTTATCGCGTAGTACAACAGATTTTATGATTATAATCTGAATCTAAGGCAGCAATGGTGATCTGGAGTAAATCTGGCAGAGTCTGGGTGCTCTTTAGCTCTCAAAATTGTCCGACCCCCTTTTTGAATGACCAGGGGCTCTATTTATAGGTGTAAGAGGCTGATATTTCGCCTAAATTAATGGGAGACAAGTTCTTGCACGTGAGGGGGCCCATATGCCCGCTTTCAGGGAATCCGAGCCCACTTTGGGATCGATTCGAAATCCATTCGAATCGTTCAAGGAATTGTCCAATCGAGCTGAAATTTGGTGTGGACATTCTTCAACATGCATTCAAGCTTCTGTGAAAATTTCATAGCATTTGGATCGGTGGTTGAGGAGTTATGATCGATGCAAGATCGTGTTTTCCGTTGGCTGTCGTCTTCGAATCCATTGGGTCGAATCCATGGCTTCGAATCCATCTCTTCGAATCCATCCTCTCACGTGGCTTCATGATGACGCGGCGCGCAACCCTTGCATTGACCCGTCATTTTCTCCGGTTTGATCGAGTCATCTCGAGTATTTTGCCGTGTTGTCGTGTTCCCTCTTTGATTTATGCATACTTCTCGCTTGCATCCACCGATCTTACTCGTATCGATCCCAGGAGCATGCTTCGAATCGTTCTCACCGATCGATTTGAACATACCCTATCCATTTTGGGTCCATTGCCATCGAGTCGAAACCCACTCATCCTTCCTACCTGATCGATACGAACACGTTGTTCGTATCTGCACTGATCGATACGAATAGCGTATCTATACCCTACGCCTGATCGATACGAACATGTCATCCCAGAGCAAACGACTGAATCCATCTTCATCGATACGAACCGTATCGATACGGAGCGCGGCGAACTTCGATCGATGCGAACCATCATCGATTCGAACCAATACCATCGATTCTAAATGCATCGATACGAACCAGTTTTCACGTAATTTGGCCCATCCATATTTTGAGTATACGAACTCTGATTAACCTGAAATTTGAAATGTAGCCTTCTCTAGCATTGATCATCATCTCCAATCAATTCTGCCCCGATCGGAGCCCGGTCAAATTTTGATGTCATCCATTGCAGCCTTGTTTCCAATTGAACTCCAATCCTGATATCCATCATTCCTTGCCAATTTGTTGATATTCCAGCCTTGACCAAAAGGTGGGATAACATTTGCCCCCCAAAACATGCCTTATGATAATAAGGCGTGTTTTGAATAATTCCGTATCCGATGTCCAAAGTCCATAGCCAATTCCATGTCCATCCGAACTCGAAGACCGAGCCTTTGATCCATTCTTATCCAATAGCCAATAGCCGAATTCAGGACCTCTCCGGGTCAGTATCCAAATCCATAACCTCTCTGGGCTCTTGCCAAGCGCAATCCACATCTGACGACCGTGGTCCAGTGTCCCTGGACGTAAGCAATGCCGTGGCTTAAGTCCTAAGCCAAATCCTGGTCGTTTCGGACCCTTGTTGAGCATAGTCCATACTCAACGACCTGAAACAATAATCGATAATAGAGGGTCTAAGTCCTAGGCCGAATTCTGGTCACTCCGGACCCTTGTCGAGCATAGTCCATACTCGACGACCTGAAATGATAACAATAATATAGGGCCTAAATCCTAGGCCGAATCCTGGTCTCTCCGGACCCTTGCCGAGCATAGTCCATACTCGACGACCGTTTATCAAAAACCAAAAAGAATCCAATCAAAATCCAATCCAAAATCCAAATCAAATCCAAAAATCAGAAATCCAAACCAACATCCAAAATAGAAAACCATCCAAACGAAAATCCAAACTAGAAAGCAAACAAAACCAGGAGTTCAAACCAAACTCCAAAACCAAACCAGAAAAACTAGAAAAACGAGTGTCCAATCCAAAAACAAAAGAAAACAGATTTCGCAAACCATAGCTTCGCGGTGTACCATCATTCAGAGCATCCCTAAGGGCTATCTCCGTCCCCGTACATGTGTAAATGACTTGGTTGCTCGCCAATGGTTTGTTACTTATTTCATATTATCCTGGTCAATGGATAACCAATCGACCATCATTCTTGGGCCTCATGCCATCATGGCTTGAGGTGGGCGGTGGTTGCTCCCGCTCCACCGCTACATTCCGAGCCCCAACATACTGCCTCAATTGTCCATTCCTCACATGCTCCTCAATTATGTCCTTTAGGTGCCTGCAGCTGTTAGTATCATGCCCGTCCAAATCGTGGAAGAGACAGTGCTTTCCTGATGCCCTTTCTCGTTCAGAAGGTTCTCTCCTAGCTGGCCTTCGGTAAGGAAGGCGATCTCGGGTTTCCATGTATATCCGCTCCAGCGTCTCGTTTAATCCTGTGTATGTGGAAAACTTTGGATCCTTCCATCGCTTCCCGGCTTTTCCTGAATCGTCATCCAGCTTCCTCTTTCCTTTGTCCTTATCCAGGTTTCTGTTGGATGGTCCTCCACCCTCAGTCGCATTCACCTCCTTTAACTTTAAATCCATACATGCGTCTTCTTGCCGAAGGAACCTTTCAGCTTCATGGAAGAATTCCCTGAGATCCAGTGGCGGGTCTCGTACTAAAGATACCTTAAAATCCGAATCCTCTCTGACTCCCGACACCGCCGCCATCAAAACCATCGATGGATCCGGCCGATCCACCGAAGCAACCGCCGCATTGAATCGAGTTAAAAATGCTCTAAGTGATTCATCCGTCCTTTGCTTTACCGATGTTAACGTCATCACGTTCTTAGGTCTTTTGATATGAACCCGAAACTGCCCCAAAAACCTATCCACCAATTCCCTCCAAGTCCTGATAGATCCTTCTTCCAGCTGCCTAAACCACATTGCAGCTAGATCTGTCAAATACAACGGGAAACATCTGGCCATCACTTCCTCCGATGCCCCAGCACTTCCATGTGTCTAGTGTATCTCATCAAGTGATCAGTCAGGTCAGCATTGCCATTATATACTTCCACACTAGGTAACTTGAACTTAGGTGGATTCTGAGCTATCCTGATTTCCCGAGCGAACGGACTCCTATTCACTCCTTCCAAGTCTCTATTGGTCGAACCTCCACGCATAGTCTTCCTAATGATTTCCATTAATCCAGCGTTGTTTGTCAGGGGTTGCCCCCCGTGCTCCTGAGGGAACTCCGGTACATATTCTTCATGTGGCTCACTAGCAGCAACGTTGGCCCTAGCCTGTTGAACTCCCTCCAAAGGTCCTCCTGCATTGGATCCTGCGGGCCTGCCCCCAAGCCCTTGTTGATTGCCCTCTGGCTCTGTATTCTATTCTCTGTTGGGTTCCGCAACCCTTGTTCCTTGTTCCACATTTGCAGTCGCTGTAGTTGGTCCAAGGTTCTGTATCCCTGCAGCTCTCATCTGCTCGAAGAAAGTCTGCATCATATCCTGTTGACTCTTCAGCAACCTCTCATGCAATGAATTTGCCATAGCTTCCATTTCGTCTCTGGTAATGTAAACCGAAGCTTGTCCTTCTCCAGCTCCGAAGGATGCCTCTTGACTTCCTCCCTGTTGGCTTCTCTCAGCTCTTTGTCTTGTTTGTCGAGTCATTGTTAAGTCAATCTGAATCCTTCAAACTTTCAAATCTAAACTTTGAATCCGGTGTAGCGGGTGCTAGTCCTTCCCAGTGGAAGCACCAAAGTGTTTGCTCCAAAATTGGTCACAAACCCCCAAGTATTGTGAAAGCACCAGTGTATGAATACAAATCGGCAATATTCAAACACAAATATCAGATCTAAGCAAGCAACAAACAACGATCCAGAAATAATGAACAGTGACAGACAATTTATAGTGGTTCGGCTATCTCCGGCCTACGTCCACTCCAAGGTTTTTATGATTTTATTGCTCGATGCTTGAAGATTACAATTTCTTATCGCGTAGTACAACAGATTTTATGATTATAATCTGAATCTAAGGCAGCAATGGTGATCTGGAGTAAATCTGGCAGAGTCTGGGTGCTCTTTAGCTCTCAAAATTGTCCGACCCCCTTTTTGAATGACCAGGGGCTATATTTATAGGTGTAGGAGGATGATATTTCGCCTAAATTGAAGGGAGACAAGTTCTTGCACGTGAGGGGGCCCATATGCCCGCTTTCAGGGAATCCGGGCCCACTTTGGGATCGATTCGAAATCCATTCGAATCGTTCAAGGAATTGTCCAATCGAGTTGAAATTTGGTGTGGACATTCTTCAACAAGCGTTCAAGCTTCTGTGAAAATTTCATAGCATTTGGATCGGTGGTTGAGGAGTTATGATCGATGCAAGGTCGTGTTTTCCGTTGGCTGTCGTCTTCGAATCCATTGGGTCGAATCCATGGCTTCGAATCCATCTCTTCGAATCCATCTTCTCACGTGGCTTCATGATGACGTGGTGCGCAACCCTTGCATTGACCCGCCATTTTCTCCGGTTTGATCGAGTCATCTCGAGTATTTTGCCGTGTTGACGTGTTCCCTCTTTGATTTATGCATACTTCTCGCTCGCATCCACCGATCTTACTCGTATCGATCCCAGGAGCATGCTTCGAATCGTTCTCACCGATCGATTCGAACATACCCTATCCATTTTGGGTCCATTGCCATCGAGTCGAAACCCACTTATCCTTCCTACCTGATCGATACGAACACGTCGTTCGTATCCGCACTGTTCGATACGAATAGCGTATCTATACCCTACGCCTGATCGATACGAACATGTCATCCCAGAGCAAACGACTGAATCCATCTTCATCGATACGAACCGTATCGATATGGAGCGCGGCGAACTTCGATCGATGCGAACCATCATCGATTCGAACCAATACCATCGATTCTAAATGCATCGATACGAACCAGTTTTCATGTAATTTGGCCCATCCATATTTTGAGTATACGAACTCTGATTAACCTGAAATTTGAAATGTAGCCTTCTCTAGCATTGATCATCATCTCCAATCGATTCCGCTCCGATCGGAGCCTGGTCAAATTTTGACGTCATCCATTGCAGCCTTGTTTCCAATTGAACTCCAATCCTGATATTCATCATTCCTTGCCAATTTGTTGATATTCCAGCCTTGACCAAAAGGTGGGATAACAAGACTTGCTCCCTGCCGTAGCGTACGTGCCCACACATGATGTCCCTCCCATATATCTCTCTATACCGACTTCTAGCGGGGAAAGTAATTCTCTTATATTGTTCCTACTGTCCAAGAGACTTCCGAAAAGGTAGGATCACGATCTTTAGCTCATGCATTACCACTCTTTGTGTATGTTCATTATTAAGCAAATATAGTTCCAATTCACTTATTCATTTTCCTATAAGTGAGGTTGTAGTTTTGGACCCTATAGTCGTTGCTCCGTTTGATTTGACTACTATACCCCCTAGCCTTAAGGAAATTAAGCCAGCTCTAGGGACATTCGACCAGATTGTTGCACTCTAGGAGGACCCCTAATATTGAGGACAAATGCAGAGGAAGATGTTGGCGACGCCCTCAGAGTTCGGTTAAAAGGACTATAACACCTCGTAATTTTACAAAACCAAATAATTAAATCAAAATGGTAAAAAATTAATTTCACATAAAGGGAAAAAGAGTAGTTTTTACATAAGTTGGAATTAGGCTTCAGGACTTATCCATTGCATCTGGAATGTCGTTTAGAGTTACAAAACATATACAACTTGATGAATTTGGTTACACAAGCTAGAAATTAGAACAAGTCAAACCTAATGGCATTTTTCGTAATATATTGATTACGAAATTTCAGCCTAGATATTATTGTTTTCAGTCCATAATAGATCCTTAACCCTATTTATTTTGCTTTAAAAATCTTGCCTTCACTTATAAAACCTAATCCCTAAATCAATTCCAAATCCACCAAATCAAATCCAAACTAAATAGATTTATATATCAACCGATCGGGGGGGTGGGGTGGGGAGGAGGCTACATAAATAAATCAACCTTATGAGAAATTAAGAGTTTTGGAGGTGTGGAATATCTGGAAAGTGATGAAGAATAAGGAGGATTCACATCGGATTGAAGAGGATGCAAGGCTAATCGGTGAGTGAGACTCTTCGTATTTGTATATATATTTGTAAGACATAGTAATTCACCTCTTATAGTCATGAATTGAAATATATGTGATGAGATTTATAATTAAAAAGTAAATTTTTTTATACACCTATTTAAGATGTAGTATGCCATGGCTAGGTGGTTAAAAAGTAAATTTTATCGATTGAAATTAGCCAAAGTTAATCACACTCTAATCAAAAAGTGGGAAATTCAAAAGTATTTCAAATTAAACATATTATGTATCAAATTTGTAGTTCTCGATGATACGAATCCATTAGGGGTGTTCATTCATCGATCGGGTGTACGGACTGATCAAAAAATGTACTAGAAATTCAATAAACATGGGTCATCCATTTCGATCCAATGGTGAAACGACGACGATACGATGATCGAAAGACAATGATACGAAGAAGAGGTCGAGTGGATCACTACACTGGGGTCTAATCAGCCATATGCGATCAAAGGTCACCAAAAACTAATGATCTAGGGACAATGGTTGTAGTGGTTTATAGGGCGCCGGAGTAGGCAGCAACTGGCCTACAAGGGCGACATTGTGAGGTTGACGTTGTAATATGGGCGGAATGGTCTGTGAGGCCGTAAGCGTGGTGGTGATGAAATAAAGGAGGCTGGGATGGTTCGTTGCATGATACAAGTTCTCGACTCACTATAGCAATAAGAAAAATAGATAAATTATAGATATTTAATTAATAAATTAAATAAGTACGAAATTTCCTTAATCTTTAAATACTCGCAACTCTCGCATACGAATTTCGTTTCACACACAGTTCACGGCATCATGATTGTGGTGAGACAAGGAATGTTTTGATATGGTAGTTGTTGTCTTTTGAGATACTTCATAAAAGAGTCTTATTTCAGTAGAATAATTGTATTGAGGGATTCTATTATGGGATTGCGGTAGATTTATTAGGAAATTAATATTTGGCGACGATGTGTTATGGCTTGATCTAGTAGCTTCATAAACGATGGGGCGATTACGATTTTTGAGCTTGATCCCAATAATGTCATAGACCTTTAGGAAAATGAGTATTATGAACTTTACTTCAATAGTCACATACGTTTTCGGCATAAGAGCTGAGATTTTAGGCTTAATCGTGTGCATACGTTTGTGACGATGGCGATTTGGGACTTTGGGTTCAATCGAATCACAACCATTTTCGACATACGGGTTGAGACTTTGGACTCGGTTGCCTGCATATGTTTGCGGCAATGGCAAGTTGGGACTTTAGGCTCAATCGTATCGCAGTCGTTTCTGGCATACAAGCTGAAACTTGGGCTCGGTTGTGTGCATACGTTTGCAGCGATGTCGAATTGGGACTTTGGGCTTAATCGTATCGCAGTCATTTCGGCACACGAATTATGACCTTGGGCTCAATCATGTGCATATGATTAGGCATGGGTTAGGTTTTAGTGGGACCTTAGCTTATAATAACACCATAGCATTATATTGTGTTTAATTGACTTGTTGGGTGCAAGTGACATGGGTTAAGGTATGGTTTTTGAGTATAAATGTTATTTTACTAGCTTATTAGTGCAATACACTTATATGATGTGTATCCCTCACCAGTCGTATCCCTGACACTCTTTATTCCCTTCTCCTTTTTGTTTACTCTGATGGGAATGTGGTGATTTTGAAGATGCCACGATATGACGGAGACGCATATTTATTTATCTATTAGACATCTAATATTTTATTTCATTATTCCCAGACTTTAGACTATATCTGTTACTAGTATAGAGAGATGTTGTAGTTGGAGTTTATTTGATACTTCATTGTTTTATTTGTTTAGGGTTGTATTATTAATTGTTATAGTTTATTACTTCTGTCATAAGTTACAAAAAAGTGTACAACATTGTAAATAGATTTGTGTTATGTTTTGTATTTTACCTCAAAACGATCTTCCGTCTGTGAGTTCCATGATGTCTGCATCATTTTATGCGTGAATTGGGGCATCATCGATGGTGGGTTGTTACATGTGGTATTAGAGCGAGGTTAGGCAATAGTAGGACGTATGAGAGTGTGTGTTTGTAATTTTCTATTATTTATATCATATATATATATATATATATATATATGTATATTTGTATATGTATATATGTTTATACAGTTGGAACTAGACCGGCCCGCAGCGGAAGATATGGGTTAATTTTAAAACAAATTCCCTTATTGGATCTATATTAGGCAAATGAAGTCTAATTTATTTAGAACATTTCTAAATTTAATTTAAATAAAATGTTTTATTTCATTTAAATTTACAAATAATGAATTGAATTTTGTTTAATTCATGTTTAACTAAATATAATTACACACATATGTATCGTATGCATATATGTATGTGTGTGCATGTGTGACATAATAATCTGTGCAAGGTATAACATGACTGTATATAATGTTGGGATTTGCGTCGCAAAGGACATGTAGCTCATCTTATATGTATTATACGTTGTCCAAATAAATGTGTATATAAATAAACTTGTTATTTAAATAAGTACTAAAATGATATAAATATTTATCTCTACTACTAATAATGAGAATTCCTTGAATATGAATTCAACCGTGTCTTTTTTGAAATACAAGATATACCCCTCCTGTTGATAAGCTTATTTTAAAGTTCCCATCTTAAGCACCCTTTTTTCCTGGTCCAGCATGCTCAACAAGCATTCCTTCGTTCTTTACTGACGAAAGTAGCCTTTAAGCTTTGTGATGTATACTATGTTGTTGCGGAAATGGATATGGATATAGTGAACATCAAAAAAGAGTTTAGACAGGACTATACTTATAGCATTTTGAGTTATATCCGGATGTTACTATGGACAGTTTCAATAGACAAGTGTAAACATTAGTAAAATTATTATTCATGTATTAATAATGTAAAAAGATGCACCTGGATTTGGATCTGAAATTGCTGCTATATTGTATTTTGGTGTTGTAGTGTAAATGTTGATTTTGTATCGTTGTTGACTGATTCAGAAATGCTATGCAAGCTTAAATTGAATAATCATATGATGTTGCTGGAGGTGAGCATTTCGTTGTTTTGAGGTAAACAACATCAAATCAAATTGGAGGGAAGAGGAAAAAAACCAAAATCGAACAAAATCGAATTTTCGCTATTCGGTTGGTAATTGATTTAAACGAACTAAAAATGTATGTTATTATTTCGATAATTGATTTACTTAAAAAATATATAAATATATGGTTGGAGAGTGTAACGACCCATATTTTTCGATAATTAAAAATAGTAAATTAAATAAGATTTTGGAAATTTATATTGTGAGAAATTAAAACCTTATGGTTTATTAATGAGAAAAATAATTAAAATATGATTTGATAATGTTGTTTGAATGTTTCTAACAATTATTTTTAAGTAATTTCAATTAATAGAAAATATCGTAAAGTTAATTTGGTTATAATTTTAAATAAGGAATTAAAATTGGTAATTAATGGAATTAAGGAAATTGAATTATTATAACTAGTATGATAAAAGATGATAACTGTAAAATAAGAATTTAATAAAAAGTGAACTAGTGTCAAATGAATTCATATTTGGTATTGGATGACTGAATAATAAGATGTAAGCTGTCAAAATAAATGAATTTATTGGAATTTAAATTATAATTAATGAATTTATTTCAATTATAATTGAACACTGTAATTAGTGCAATATTTAAATATTAAATTTGACATGGAAAATTTGTTTTAAAAGCTTATTTAATTATATGTAATCAAGAACGATAAATTTGTTAAATTTTGAATTTGAATTGAAAAGTGATTAAACCAATTTAATAATAAGTTATTTAATTAACGTGAAAATTGCCATTTTGGCCACTGCCTCAGATTTCGACGAAACCAGTTTCATCGGATCCCTAACAGTGAATTATTGTAGGATTTCAAGTTTCGTAGCGATCAGACTTGTCATTTGATCGTGCAGGCTCGAAACGCGTAGAAATCAATTAAAAGGATTTAAATTAATATAATCTGATTTTAAAAGCTAGCTTCTGTATACAATGGAATTTGGATTTGAAACTAGTTCCATTGAGTTTAAAAATATCAAAAACATCTATTTTGATATATGGGATGACATACTTTCGTTTTGGAAGCGGAACGGGCTTTTCAAGTTCACGTAATCGTTTCGACCAATACGATCTGTCCATTCATCCTTATCTATCCTTGTCCATATAAATATATTTTCTAACCCTAGCAGTCTCTAATTCTGATTTTTTGTATGTACCGTTCATCTTATCTGTTCCTGTCTCCTCTCTCTAATGGCAGAAACCTAATTTCAATCCCAAAACCCTAAATTCAATTTAAAAAACCAATTTCAAAATTTAAATTCATCAAACCCTAGCATATTATATATCGTTGGAAAGCTCTCGATGAGCGCAATCTATTGTAGCAATTCGTTTTTCGATTTGGTGCATCGTTTGACCAGAAATCGATGAAGAACCTCGGCTGTCCATATTGTGGTGCATCCATGTGTTTGTGGTGGTCAGAAGTGTTGTGGGTTCATCGGAATCGGCCATCTTCTTCGAACGGCAGAACTCTACCTCTGGCGATCTTGGAGGTTGCGTGCGCAACGTGGGGGGTCGGCCTGAGGAGGGTAGGCCCACGGGATTGCAAGATCAGGCGGTCGAGGCTTGTGTTTGCGACGTTTTTCGAATCAACATAGCAGCTGAACAAGATAGGTCGCGCACGAGAGGCTGATGCTTGCTAGGGTTCGCTGTAGAAGGTAGTGACGTGCCCTCTTTTTATTTGTTTATCTAATTATTATATTTTATAAATTCAATCGTTCTAACACGCGTATCTTTTTCATAAAAGCTCGGATTCACGCGTGGTTTTCTCCATTACGATCGTATCAAAATTCTGGACATTATGGGACTTGTTTGGTTAGATTCTGAAACTGTTAGATTTTTGGGCTTTATTTGGATTTTAAATCAACGAAAAATCAAAGGTGAGTGCTTTAACCCACTCATAACTACTAAATCATCCAATGTTAGTTAAATTAAATTTATGATGTGATTAGAAATTTATTGGTTTCTATTTGATATTTTAAATTGTCATTTAAAATTGAATTTGAGTTTATTTGAATTTAATTTCTGTTTAATTAATATTGAAATTAATTGCCAGTTAAATCCATGATAATTATAACAAATTTATTTGTTGTGATTTATTGGTTGATTTTGAATAATGATCGTGATGGATGCTTATTTGTTGATTTTTGGATGATTGGATGTATGTTTATTTTATATGTTGTTATCACACTACAAGTTCCCTTAGTTTGATGTTAGGAAAATCACTATGGGTTGAAACGATACATACCCGAATGATCTATAGGTTAGGAAAAAATCATTATGGGTTGAAATGATAAACCCGAGCAATTTTATGGATTTTTGAATTTTAACTCGGGATTGCGGATTGAAATGATTTATACCCGTAAAATTAAATTCATTGCAAGTCGAAATGATATATATCCGTATGACTTGACCCTAGGGTAGATAATTATATATGGACACCGGATTGGTTAAATTAAATGATTTTAAATCCTTAATTTTGAATCTAGTTAAATGATATTATGAAATGAAATTGAATTTATATGAACTGAATTAATTTCAAATCCAAGCTTTAAATTACTGAAATTGAAATCGGTTTAAATGAATCGTTTAAAGAATTTAAATTGAAATTTTAAAGTTCAATTTTGAAATATAAATGAAATTTATCAAAAATTGAGTTATTGTAAACGTTTGAATATTTAAACTTTGAAATCTACTGAATTTCAAGTGGTTTAAATTTGTAGTTCAAACATGAATTTGTAATCGATATAGATTGAAATGGTTTTAATGAGAATTTGAATTAAAAGATTTAGAATTGAGTTTTGTTGATTTGAAATCTGGATATAGTCCAGATTTGTTGAAATGGAAGAAATAGTTTAATTTGATATTATTTTTCAAATTAATTATTTTGATATAAACTGTTTAAAGATATATTATTTTAAATTTCAGATTATATAGATTTTCAAACTATTTACCATATAAACCATTCCAATAATCAAACCATTTTATACTAAACTATTTTAACTGTTTTAAAATCCTTACACTATTAAACTATTTTTAACTAATAAAACTATTTTTAACTATTTTAACTATTGTAACTATTATAAACTATTTTTAATACATTAACTATTTTAATATATACCCTATTTTAATTTATAAACTATTTCTAATATATAAACTATTTCTAATATATAAACTATTTTAAACTATAACCTATTTTTTTATTATAAATTATTTTAATATATTATTTTAAATTTATAAACAACTTTATATATAAACTATTTTAATATATAACCTATTTTTAAACATATAATTCTTTTTAAATGTATAACTATTCCAATATATAAACTACTTTCAATATTCAAACTGTTAAAGTTGGAACTGTTATGATTTAGATTTAATTGGTTTAAATGCGAATATTTTGATATGATGGTCTAACCTATTTTGTGGTTATGATTTTGAAAAATGAATGTGATTTAAAGTGAATAATGATTTCGAAAATTGAATATGATTTCGAAAGTGATATGATTTTAAAGTGAACATTGTAACAACCCAAGATTTTTGCATATATTTTAAATTTGACTTTATTTTTATTTTGAAATTATTTTTAAACTTGTTTTATTTCAAACACTTCATTTTAAAATATAAATTTTGATTACCACATGAAATATAATTTCAAATTTGTATAAATTGAATATTTTCCTGAAAAGTGGATTTCTGGTCAAACTTTGACTTTTAAATTTTAAATTTAAATATTTAAATTCTTAAATTTTATCTTTTATTATGAAAATAGATTTAATAACATGAATACTGATTTTCGTTTCGTTGAAAACGGATTTAAATTGTGAAAGTTATACTATTTTCAATATTGTGTGTAAACTGATTTATTTAGCAATATTGTCTATTTTAAATTATATAAATTATATTTTTATTGTCATATTTTGTTTTAATGTTTGTTAATATGTTATTTCATGTCTTTAAATATTTTTAAAGTGATAAAATAATTTTTCCAAAGATTATTTGAATTTGTTTCAATTTATTTAGCCTAGTTATATATATTGCTATTTTCTTCATTTAATTTAATTTAATTAAAATTTATTTATTTTGTTTATTTATTTACTTTATTTCTGAGATTATTTATCTCTATTATCAGCCTTTTTAATATATATATATAAGTTAAAAAGAAATAAAAAGAAATTTGAAAGGTTTTAAACTCTTGAAATTCCAAAGTCTTTTTATCTCCCGACCTTTCATTTTCTCAACCTCCTCTTCAATGTTTTTGGCCGTGCATTTCCTCCATATTTTCAGCCGACTTCTCTTTTCTTTTTCACAAAAATTATTGTTCATTTTTCAAGAGAAAACTCACGGCCATTGTTGTGGAGAGTTTGGGTAAATTTCATCTTCTTCTTCCTTTGTTTTTCTACTTTTCTATTGAATTTTGTATATGGTTCTCAACTTCATGGCTCCACTCCTCCTCAACCAGATCTGACCTAACCTTCACCACCTTGTATTCTGATCAACCACCCCCCTAGTACCCCACCATAGCCAGGCCGAGCCATCTAGGCTAGAGATCACCACCAAAAATCCAATAAAACCATCACAAACTATGCAAACAAGCCTAGAATTGCCACATTCACCTTCTACCACCTTTAGCCGCCACTACCTCCACCACCACCACCTCTGACCTGACCTCCACCCTCTGCCACATCAACCACCACCACCTGGAGCCACTGGCCGTGCCCCATAGCCTCTGGCCGAGCCCATCCATTGCATAGTTATGATGTATGTTGCCTTAGAATTTGTAGTTTATGCACCTAGACTTGTTCACCTTCAAAACACATGTTGACCGACCACTTGCAGACCCAAACCAGACCCTATAGCACCACTTGGCTGAGCTTAACAACTGCCTAGCTGAAGCACATGAGGTTGAGAACAAGTACAATGCAAATGGATATTGTTTTGGGTATCGTTTCTAATGTTATTTGATGTTTAAATCGTGTTGAACTTATGTATACTTGTATTGTTTTATTGTTTTGTTCAAATGTATCCAAGGAGATTCATCTTTGGCTCTCTCACTCAAATCATATTCGTGTTGTCATGCCTTCGAAGATTCAGTGTTGTGTGTTTTGGTCGTCATCTTCATCTTTTAACAGGTGAGTAATTCTCACCAGACAATGTGTACTTATATAACTAGTAAACTGACACCATTTGAATCTGTAAAATTATATCATCCTATTATAACTGTTATATTATGATCATATGATGCTCACCCCTGTTATTACACCTATTATATCATTAGTTACTTTTATATGATGCTATTCTGTTCATTCATATCTGTTTATCACACTGCAAGTTCCCTGTTAGTATAGAAATCACTATGGGTTGAAATGATACATACCCGAACGGACTTTAGAATTGGGAAAAATCGTTATGGGCTGAAATGATAGGCCTGAACGGTTTTATTTATCTTATTTAACTTGATTGCGGGTTTGAAATGATAATGTAAAGATATTACAACATTGGTAAATGCTGTAGTTGTTTTAAATGAACCATATAGCAAATTTGAACTAAAGGTTATTATAGCACTTTTTTGTGTTATAGTTGTTAAATTTAACTAAAATTTTAATTGAAACTAAATTAAGATATTACAGCATTTTAAATGCTGTCTTTTGTTAATGAACTATTTTAAAACATAACATTTCATAGCATTTTCAAAGTGCTGCGGATGTTGAATTTTCTTTATTTAATAAATTCAAATGAATAAATTATCTTTGAAAAAGATTAAAATTTGGAAATTATATATTTAATTATTAAATATAATGAATTGACTTTAAATGATTTAAATGGAATAGTTGATTTGGGAAATACAACTATTTTGAAATATGATTAAATGGTATTTAAATTTAAATTAAATAAATGATGTTTTGAAATGATATTTTGATATTTTGAAATGAATTTGAAATGATATTAAATCTTGGAATGAATAATTGAAGTTTATATTAGTATGAAAGATATTTGGTTTACTTGTAATTTGAATATATTTAAAAGATATTGGACTTATGAAATATAGGATATTAAAGCTTTGGAACTTATTTTATAATTTGAATAGTTATTTTGTGGATTAAATCTATATTTGAAATTTAAAAGATGTGAAATGGTCTAAGGAAATTTAATTGAAATAAATGATTGAATTGAATTGGAACTTTGGAAATTGAATACTTGATTTGAAAGTATAATAATTACACTTTTAAATGGTTTAAATGAATTATTTTGATTGAAATATAAACTATTTAAAAGGGTGACTTGAAATGATAATAAATGAATGATATCTTTGAATTTAAAAAGGTATTTAAAGTTGAATATTTGTATTTGAACTCAAATGATGATTTGAAATGAAGTTTTGAATGGATATGATATTTTGATATATTAACATGATTTGAAATGAAGTTTTGGAAGGATATGATATTTTGATATATTAAAATGATTTGAAATGAAGTTTTGAAAGATATGATATTTTGATATATTGAAATGATTTGAAATGAAGTTTTGAAATGATATGTTATTTTAAATTTATTGAAATGGTTTGGAATTGATTTAATCTTCATTTTGATAAAGATTTGAATTTGAAATGATATTCTATTTTGAAGTATAAAATATTATTTTAAAATTATAACCATGGGTTATAATAATGATTGGTTGTTAAAGAGACCGGGATCGGATATGAACATACTCTCTGTCGATACCGAAAATCACTTTAACAACTATGTACGCGGTGGAGTTTCCAGAATGAAGTAGGATGGTGGCGACGATCCTAAGGTATATACGTGGACCCAACTCCCGTGAGTTGGCATAAGGTGGCTAAAACAGGAACGATTGACGGACCAGTGAGGTAGCACCTCTGATCGGACACACTTCTTCGATACCATTCTATTACTTGTGATTGATTTGGTGCGCACCCTTGATTTGGGAGTTTTGTTCGAGGTGGGAGGTAGTGGCTGCTATGCGTCACCACTAGTCCGGATGCGTAATTGGTATATCTACCCTGGCATTTCCTAGTTGTGCCGTGTCACCTACCATATCGAGCTTTATTACGAGTTGTGATTTCTCCCGTAGCTTGTGGAGTATCGAGGGTAGCCCCCATTTTGGGAGTACGCTAATACTGGATAGACTACTGGGACTATTACGTGTTAAGGGCTATATGGGTAACCCCTTGACGCTATTAAAAAGTATGTTTATTTTATATTAGACATTATTATAATAGCGAATATTACTACATAGTAGATAGTTTAACGGATCCTTAAAGAATGGGCGATCCCAAGCATTCTTTAAGTTACTTGTACTTTTACTACAGTTCACTTGAGTTGGTTTACATTGTATAAGTATGTATGTCCTGACTCGAGTGTTTGTATTTTTATTTACGCTTGGGTCAGCTTGGGTATTCACAGATTTGGATTCCACTTTTTGGAGATTGGAATCGCTGGAGATTATCTGCTTATCTAGTTTTATCTATCTCAGTTCTGCTGTTCTATTCAGCTTGTACTTGGTTATCATATTGAGACTTCTGTTGTACTATATTTCTTCTGTGATATCTTATGTAACTCTGATATATTTATATAGTAGCTTCATGAACTACTATTTCTTTTACTTCCGCTGCATTATTTTACTCTGTGTCTGTGATATGTGATTATATTTATTTACTGTATATTATGAGTTTTTCCAAATTTTATTTACAACATGGTATTTTGAGCAATTCAAGTCCGACATGTGTGGATGCGAACGGTTGAAAATATTAGGTCGTTACAGTTGGTATCAGAGCTTTGGCTTTGAGGCAAAACTTAGAATATATGGTAAACTTAGTTACAGAATCACTTCCATTCGAGCTTGAATCTGTTCATTTTCATTTGATTTCCTTTGAATTTTGGAACGTTCCCTGCAGTTCCAAAATCCATTCTTGTCCCTCGCTATTCATCTTCTTGTGATTCTGGAGTATCCCATAACTCCGCTTCGAATGAGCTTTATAGTGAATTGGCGGTCTCGCCAATACTCTAATGACTTGTAAAAAGGAAAACTCCTTTACAATTAGCATCGATTCACTAGAAATTTATATCTATCCTTGGTTTAGATGCTAATATCTTTTGTTATTCCAAACTCTATCTCTTGAAATCGGATGTAGATGTACCCCAGAAAAATCCACATTTGATCTTATTCATTAAGTCACGGTTGACCCGGTTAAGGTTGCCCGTGATTTATCTAAGCTTCTCCATCTTCATATTTTGTTAATTAATCATCTTGTCTTTGTTTCCAAAATATCTCCAAACATTTTAATTGTACTTGTAAATCTATGTTTGTTTTATATATTGTGTTGTTTGAGTTGTTGATGTTGATTTGGGCTTTCGATCGATTCGTCTGATCAACGCTATCGATAGGATTTCTAAAACACTTTGACAGAACAAACTGACGCAATATTATTTTAAAATTTGGTTCATGAAATAAATTTTGATATAAGTAAATATTATGGAACTTAATAAATTGATTTAAATTGATTATTTGAATTGATAATACTTGATTTATCATTCTATAAATGAATTTATAAATAGTTGTTTATAAATTTGATTTGGGAACTGAAATGAATTTAAATCAAGAATTTGAGAATTTAATTTCCGATGGTTTCAAACCTTGTGTTTAAAGTTTTAAAAGGATATATTATTTAAAGTATTTGTGAATAGAAATTTGTTTCCAAAGAATTTTAAAGTTTTAAAATTTTAGTGCTCCTCTTTTTCGCTGGAAAATAATTTCGGTGATGACCGCGGCATCATCGACGTTCATTTTTGAGTTTCGAAGTAAAGAGACCATTTTGTAGTCTTGCTACAGCTTTGTTTTGGGAAATTTAATTGATTTGAATTTCTAAAATATGATTTGATTTATAATATATATAGATATATGATTTAGATTTGATTTGACAAATTATGTACATACATTTATTTATCTCTAAATGGTTAGAAAGGAATCAGAAATTTTATTCTTAAATTCTATCTTAAATAATAACTTCAAGTATAAAAAGAAAATCAAAATTTTGAATAAATATTCAAGTTTGAAATGATTGAATTAGAATGTTTATATTGTATATTAATTTTAGAAAGTTTTATTTGTATAATTCTCAATTGCATTCCAATATAACTTACCTTAATTTTTAGAAGTTAACAATGTAATTGGATAATATACAATATAAAAGATTTTTATAAATAAAATTTGAGTGGTTATAATAAATATTATACACTTAAATTTTAGTTATAAAAAAATTAACAGAGGTAAATAGACTAAAAGGTCAATTGAATAATTTACAATATAAATGATGTTAAAGGAGCTAAGAATAAATTAAAATAGTTATAATAAGTGTAAGTATATTTAACATAGGTGATAAAATATTGAGAGGGATAAATTTAATTTTAATTAGGAATAAAGAGGAATTAAATTTATTAAGTACATTATGAGTATAATAAATAATGAATTTACAAATCCATGATTTTTGAAATTGTTAGTTTAAGAAAATTGGATGATAAGGTAATGAGATTAGAAATAGTTAAGATTTATTTAACTTGTGTAAAATTAATTATCTATTTAAGTTGAAATTTCCATGGTTTCAAACTTATTATCTTATTTTGTTTTCAAATTGTCTGATAGTTGTCCTTATTTTTCCTTATCTTGCTACAGACTGGTATAGGCATCTTTCTATACTCTTTCTGTTTAGAAATCTTTCTATATTCTTTATAATCTTTGATACTTATTTTGAATCTGAGCACTGCTTTAATCCATAGACTGTCGGTTAAGCGGAAAAAGCGAATCAGATTCTAGAGGATCTTTTCGTGCTTGTGTTCCTGATTCTGGAAAATCTTGGGAAGATCATCTCCACGTTGTTAAACTTACCTATAACGATAGTTATCAGGTATAATTTCAATCTTCTTGTCATCTTGTCTTAATCTTATTTCACTCTATCTTTTTCTGTGCTTTCCCGTACCTCATTCCTTTTCGAGGACGAAAAGTTTTGAGTGGGGGAGATTGTAACAACCCTAGATTTTTGCATATATTTTAAATTTGACTTTATTTTTATTTTGAAATTATTTTTAAACTTTTTTTATTTCAAACATTTCATTTTAAAATATAAATTTTGATTATCATAAGAAATATAATTTCAAATTTGTATAAATTGAATATTTTCCTGAAAAGTGGATTTCTGGTCAAACTTTGACTTTTAAATTTTAAATTTAAATATTTAAATTCTTAAATTTTATCTTTTATTATGAAAATAGATTTAATAACACAAATACTGCTTTTCGTTTCGTTGAAAACGGATTTAAATTGTGAAAGTTATACTATTTTTAATATTGTGTGTAAACTGATTTATTTAGCAATATTGTCTATTTTAAATTATATAAATTATATTTTTATTGTCATATTTTGTTTTAATATTTGTTAATATGTTATTTCATGTCTTTAAATATTTTTAAAGTGATAAAATAATTTTTCCAAAGATTAATTGAATTTGTTTCAATTTATTTAGCCTAGTTATATATATATTGCTATTTTCTTCATTTAATTTAATTAAATTAAAATTTATTTATTTTGTTTATTTATTTACTTTATTTCTGAGATTATTTATCTCTATTATAAGCCTTTTTAATATATATATATATAAGTTAAAAAGAAATAAAAAGAAATTTGAAAGGTTTTAAACTCTTGAAATTCCAAAGTCTTTTTATCTCCCGACCTTTCATTTTCTCAACCTCCTCTTCAATGTTTTTGGCCGGGCATTTCCTCCATCTTTTCAGCCGACTTCTCTTTTCTTTTTCACGAAAATTATTGTTCATTTCTCAAGAGAAAACTCACGGCCATTGTTGTGGAGAGTTTGGGTAAATTTCATCTTCTTGTTCCTTTGTTTTTCTAGTTTTTCTATTGAATTTTGTATATGGTTCTCAACTTCATGGCTCCACTCCCCCTTAACCAGATCTTACCTGACCTTCACCACCTGATTAACCACCCCCCTAGTACCCCACCATAGCCAGGCCAAGCCATCTAGGCTAGAGATCACCACCAAAAATCCAATAAAACCATCACAAACTATGCAAACAAGCCTAGAATTGCCACATTCACCTTCTACCACCTTTAGCCGCCACTACCTCCACCACCACCACCTCTGACCTGACCTCCACCCTCTGCCACATCAACCACCACCACCTGGAGCCACTGGCCGTGCCCCATAGCCTCTGGCCGAGCCCATCCATTGCATAGTTATGATGTATGTTGCCTTGGAATTTGTAGTTTATGCACCTAGACTTGTTCACCTTCAAAACACATGTTGACCGACCACTTGCAGACCCAAACCAGACCCTATAGCACCACTTGGCTGAGCTTAACAACTGCCTAGCTGAAGCACATGAGGTTGAGAACAAGTACAATGCAAATGGATATTGTTTTGGGTATCATTTCTAATGTTATTTGATGTTTAAATCGTGTTGAACTTATGTATACTTGTATTGTTTTATTGTTTTGTTCAAATGTATCCAAGGAGATTCATCTTTGGCTCTCTCACTCAAATCATATTCGTGTTGTCATGCCTTCGAAGATTCCGTGTTGTGTGTTTTGGTCGTCATCTCCAGCTTTTAACAGGTGAGTAATTCTCACCAAACAATGTGTACTTATATAACTAGTAATCTGACATCATTTGAATCTGTAAAATTATATCATCCTGTTATAACTGTTATATTATGATCATATAATGCTCACCCCTGTTATTACACCTATTATATCATCAGTTACTTTTATATGATGCTATTCTGTTCATTCATATCTGTTTATCACACTACAAGTTCCCTGTTAGTATAGAAATCACTATGGGTTGAAATGATACATACCCGAACGGACTTTAGAATAGGGAAAAATCGTTATGGGCTAAAATGATAGGCCTGAACGGTTTTATTTATCTTATTTAACTTGGAATTGCGGGTTTGAAATGATAAAACCCGGTTTTCTCTATAAACTGCGGATTGAAATGATACATATCCGTATCACTTTACCTAGGCTAGAAAATTATATACAGACCCGTGGTTTATATATTTTTCTGAAAATTTTAAAATATTTTAAAAAGGTAAATATTATGATATTTTGATTTAAATTTTATTAAAATGATTTCTATAAAATATTAATGATTTTCTACAAATTAAATAAGTGAATTAAGTAAATGGTGAAGTAGAATTTGAAATATAAGTTAATTTTGGAATTTATGATTTTGTTTATAAATGGAATTTATGTAAAGTAAGAAAATATGACAAATTTGTTTTAAAATATGAATTTAATGATTTTTATTAAGTAATAATATTTTTTAAAAGTGTTAATGATTTTGTATAAATTAAAATATGAAATAAATGAATGTTTAAGTTGATTTTTTTGAAATATAACTTAAATTGGGAAATTGTGAATTTTGTTAAAAGGGAAATTTTAATTAAGTAAAATAAATGGAAATAAGTTATATTTTGGGAATTTAAACTTAGTTGTTAAGTTAAGAATTTAATTAAAGAAATGACAATTTAATTGTTATTTAATTTGATTTTTGTATGGAAATTGGACTTTATAAAATCATAGAAATAAAGGTATTTAAATGATTGTTTTAAAATGTGAAAATATATGATTTTATAAGTTAAAAGGATTTATATTAAAAGTTAATTGTTATCGTAATTAAACTCTGAATTTTATTTTACAGCATTTTTGAAATATAATGTAAAGATATACAGCATTGGTAAATGCTGTAGTTGTTTTAAATGAACCATATAGCAAATTTGAACTAAAGATTATTATAGCACTTATTTTGTGCTATAGGTGTTAAATTTAACTAAAATTTTAATTGAAACTAAATTAAAATATTACAACATTTTAAATGCTGTCTTTTGTTAATGAACTATTTTAAAACATAACATTCCATAGCATTTTCAAAGTGCCGCAGAAGTTAAATTCTTTGTTTAATAAATTCAAATGAATAAATGATCTTTGAAAAAGATTAAATTTTGGAAATTAAATATTTAATTATTAAATATAATGAATTGACTTTAAATGATTTAAATGGAATAGTTGATTTGGGAAATACAACTATTTTGAAATATGATTAAATCGTATTTAAATTTAAATTAAATAAATGATGTTTTGAAATGATATTTTGATATTTTGAAATAAATTTGAAATAATATTAAATCTTGGAATGAATAATTGAAGTTTATATTAGTATGAAAGATATTTGGTTTACTGGTAATTTGAATCTATTTAAAAGATGTTGGACTTATGAAATATAGGATATGAAAGCTTTGGAACTTATTTTATAATTTGAATAGTTATTTTGTGGGTTAAATCTATATTTGAAATTTATAAGATGTGAAATGGTCTATGGAAATTTAATTGAAATAAATGATTGAATTGAAACTTTGGAAATTGAATACTTGATTTGAAAGTATAATAATTACACTTTTAAATGGTTTAAATGAATTATTTTGATTGAAATATAAACTATTTAAAAGGGTGACTTGAAATGATAATAAATGAATGATATATTTGAATTTAAAAAGGTATTTAAAGTTGAATATTTGGATTTGAACTCAAATGATGATTTGAAATAAAGTTTTGAAAGGATATGATATTTTGATATATTAAAATGATTTGAAATGAAGTTTTGGAAGGATATGATATTTTGATATATTAAAATGATTTGAAATGAATTTTTGGAAAGATATGATATTTTGATATTTTGAAATGAAGTTTTGAAATGATATGTTATTTTAAATATATTGAAATGGTTTGGAATTGATTTAATCTTCATTTTGATAAAGATTTGGATTTGAAATGATATTCTATTTTGAAGTATAAAATATTATTTTAAAATTATAACCACGGGTTATAATAATGATTGGTTGTTAAAGAGACCGGGATCGGATATGGACATACTCTCCATCGATACCGAAAACCACTTTAACAACTGTGTACGCGGTGGAGTTTCCAGAATGAAGTAGGATGGTGGCGACGATCCTAAGGTATATACGTGGACCCAACTCCCGTGAGTTGGCATAAGGTGGCTAAAACAGGAGCGATTGACGGACCAGTGAGGTAGCACCTCTGATCGGACACACTTCTTCGATACCATTCTATTACTTGTAATTGATTTGGTGCGCACCCTTGATTTGGGAGTGTTGTTCGAGGTGGGCGGTAGTGGCTGCTATGCGTCACCACCAGTCCGGATGCGTAATTGGTATATCTACCCTGGCATTGCCTAGTTGTGCCGTGTCACCTACCATATCGAGCTTTACTACGAGTTGTGATTTATCCCGTAGCCTGTGGAGTATCGAGGGTAGCCCCCATTTTGGGAGTACGCTAATACTGGATAGACTACTGGGACTATTACGTGTTAAGGGCTATATGGGTAACCCCTTGACGCTATTAAAAAGTATGTTTATTTTATATTAGACATTATTATAATAGCGAATATTACTACATAGTAGATAGTTTAACGGATCCTTAAAGAATGGGCGATCCCAAGCATTCTTTAAGTTACTTGTACTTTTACTATAGTTCACTTGAGTTGGTTTACATTGTATAAGTATGTATGTCCTGACTCGAGTGTTTGTATTTTTATTTGCGCTCGGGTCAGCCTGAGTATTCACAAATTTGGATTCCACTTTCTGGAGATTGGAATCGCTGGAGATTATCTGCTTATCTAGTTTTATCTATCTCAGTTATGTTGTTCTATTCAGCTTGTACTTGGTTATCATATTGAGACTTCTGTTGTACTCTATTTCTTCTGTTATATCTTATGTAACTCTGATATATTTATATAGTAGCTTCATGAACTACTATTTCTTTTACTTCCGCTGCATTATTTTACTCTGTGTCTGTGATCTGTGATTATATTTATTTACTGTATATTCTGAGATTTGCCAAATTTTATTTACAACGCGGTATTTTGAGCAATTCAAGTCCGACATGTGTGGATGTGAATGGTTGAAAATATCGGGTCGTTACAAACATGATTTCGAAAGTGATATGATTTTGAAGTGAATATGATATTTTGATATCAATTATGAATTGGTTTTGGAAATGTAAAAGAACCAATTAGTGTGAAATAAGCGTTTGATTGTTAAAGAGACCAGGATCGGATATTGTCATACTCTCTGCCAATACCAAAAGCCAATTTAACAACAGTATACGTGGTAGGGAATCCAGAATGAAGTAGGATGGTTTGGCGAACGCTACTGTATGAGGTATGAACGCATCCCTGACCCCCTTGGGTCAGCTTGATATGACTAAAACAGGAGCTATACCGGGCCAAGTGAGGTTGCTCCTCCGATCGGGCACATTTCTTCGATACCATATTTATTACTTTGTGATTGATTTGGTGGCCACCGCTCGATTTGATTATGGAAGTGTGTTCCAAGGTGGGCGGTAGTAGCTGCTATGCGTTACCACCAGTCCGGGAGTGCAAACGGTAGAATCCTACCCTGGCATTGCCTCTCGTGCCGTTTCATGTGCCTTATCGAGCCCACTACGAGTTTGGTTTGTGTCGTACGTATGGAATGCTCCCTGATAGCCCACCAGTGTACGGTGGAGTTTACAGAACTGTATAGAGTACGACATTTATATAAAATGTGTTAAGGGGGATATGGGTAATTCCTTAATGCTATTTTAATACTTAACTTTATTGTAGACATATTATAATAGCATATTGTACTATGTATGTAGATAGTTTAACGGATCCTTAGGAGATGGAATCCCGAACATCTCTTAAGTTATTACATGCACGTTAGACACCAGATAGGAGATGTAAAATCTCGTAAAGATCTCTGAAGCCGTTACACTCATATTTATTTACTGTTGATTTAACTTACATAAGATCTTTTAGTTCTGACTTGAGTGTTTTGTCTTTTCATTACACTCGGGTCCGTCTGAGCTTTTCAGTGTATTGAAGACCATTTTATTTGGAGGATAAAGACGGAGATTTGTCTACTATTTATTATTATTATTATTTTACCGCATCATGTTGTTCCCCTGCATTATTTATTTATTTCAGCTGTATGTTTAACTCTGATCTGTATTGTAAAAGTTTAATCAAATGTTATTTGTAAAACAGCTTCATGAACAATTTGTTTGATTATTATATTTTTTCCATTCCACTGCGAGATTTTGTGTTTTGTTTTTCTTTCTTTTATCTTCTTTTTCTTATTTACCCCATAACAATCCTCCCTTTTGAATTGTTTGAGTTGACATGTGTGGATTATTGTCGATTTAAACTGTCCAAAAAAGTGGGTCGTTACAGAGATTTTTTTTAAGTACGTCTTATTCTTAACAGAAAACTTGACCTAATTTAATAGGTAAGATTTATTTTTGTTATCAAACCAATTATTAAAACATTATAATACCTTGAATTAAATAATTTAATAAAAGCAAGATTAATTCGACAAACCAATACTCAAATAAAATTAATTTGCATAGCGAATTCAAAACGATTTAGTTTCGTAACTGAACCGAACCGATAGAAATAAACCGGTTCGGTTAGTTAATTCGTTTCTAACCGATTATTAATCATCCTTAAGTGTTGCCTTCATCTTGATGTGTTTTTTGTATTTGTAGCACTTTTGTGGAATATTATTGTTAGTTTATTTTATTAGGTTTAAATGACTCTATCTCTACTCTTAATAAAGAGAATTCAATAAATAGATTTCTACGGTGTCTTTTTGAAATTTCGAAAATACCCTCACCCATCAAAGGAATCACACCATAGGTTTGCAATCAACCACCATCCCCTTTCTCATCATCCGTCAACGGAATTTTGCTATCAATATTCCATCAACACCATCAGCAAAATTGCTTGAAATAAAAATGTTGTGACTACCAAAGGTTTTGCAATTATAGCATACATCCGTCCATTAATTTATTTTTTTAAATAAAAATTAAATATCTCCAACTATCAGATGCACGTACGTGTGTTTTATACTAGTATATATAACGAATGTATTGCATAAATGTAAAAAAGTGTGTGTGTATATATATATATATTAAATTAGATATTATGTAATATCCCGGAAATTTAGGGCAATATCAATTTAATAATCTGTTTAAATAATTAAATTGATTGATAATTTTTGATAATAAATCTGAATTGGTTTAATAATCTAATTAAACAAATATTTAATTAGTGAATTTTTCTAATAAAATGATTTCTATTTATAATATATATATTTAATTGTATATATTGTAAATAGATAAGCTTGGATTTAAAATTTAAAGTAAATAAGATCTTGTTTTTAAATTCTAATATATATTGATAAATTGGAAATTAGGATTAATCAATATAAGCTTTTAAAAGCTATTTAAATAAATAACAATATAGTTTTAAAATACTCAAGGTAACTGTTAATTGATTTAAATTGATTTTAGCTTAAGTTTAAATTTAAATTAATTAGCAAAAAGATTGTTTTATTTTATTTTTGAATATAGCTTTTAAATATGATTTGAATATATATATATAAAGTTTAAAATACAATTTAAATATGAGATGCTAATTCATTTAGTAATAGTAGTAATCTATAATCTCTTTTATGAATTATTTTAAAATAGATAAATTATTATGTTAAACAATATTTTTAATATATTGTTATATATAGAAATAAATAGATTTTAATAGAATGGTTATTTCAAATTGAATGTGTAGTTATATATGTATGTATATAACTTGACTTTAAATTGGATTTTAAATATAATTTGAATTTGAATGTAAATTTGTTTTGAAATTCAAAGGTAGATATTTTAAAATATTTGGATTCAAAATACATGTATAAGCTTTTATTTATACATATACAAATGATTTTATTTTCTTTTAAAAGTAATTTATAAATAGAGAAGTATTTAAGGAAATAAAGAAAAAGGCTTCTACATTTAAAACAAATATAAACTAACTAAAAAGACATGTGTAAATTCCTAAAGCTTTAAAATAACATGTGTACATTAATAAACAAATGTAATGACAAATGTCAAGTTTTGAGTTTTTGTTTTTCTTTTATTTGTTAAATCATTTTATTCTATATAAAACATATGTTCTTATCTACATTTCTTTTTCTTTTTTTTCAAAGACAAGAAAACTTCAGCCTAAACTAAAATCCTCAAAACAAAATCTGAAACAAGATTTCTTTCAATAAAACAAAATTCTCAAACAAATTCTCAACCGAAATATTCTCAAATAAAATCAGTAATCCTCAAACCATAATCTCAAATAACCTGTAACTCATTTTCAATAATCAAGCCTTCAAAGCCTGCATTTCTTCAATCTGGAAATAAGAATCTGGAAAACAAGTCTTCTGTCTACATTCATTTTCAAATCTGGAATTTTAAGCAACATCTCAACAAGATTAGCCTGCATGCAAGTTTTTTTTTTGCAAACATTCAAGTTAAAAGTTTTCAAAAAAGGGACAAAGGCAACAGGAAGTTTTCAAATGACCAAAAACTGTTTCAAGGATAGGCTCTGTTTCAATATATATAAGGTGAGTAACATCTGTTTTAAAAATCTTAATTTTATAAAAATCTGGTTGCATGTTAAATTCTGGAATTAAAAAAATGTTCTGTGTGATTTTATATAAGTAGAATATATGTATAAATGGATGTATAGATGTGTGTTTGTATGTGCATGTTTGGAATTGTCTGTGTTCCTCAGTTCTAGTTTTCTAGAGAGTAAACTTAACCTCTGAAACTTAGTTTAAACCTGATGTTATAAATTGTCTTATGGAAATTGTATATTATCTGTTCTAATCTATGTATTTATGCTCTGAAATCATGTTGATATGAAAGTATATAAACATGCATGCCTGTAAACCTGTATATGTCTCTGTACCTATCTCTGTTATAAACTCAGAGACAAGATTTTGAAGAAAAACCTTATTCTCTTTATCCATTTTTCTTTTAGTTTCAGTTTTCTAACAATATATGTTTGTTTAAACATAAACTATGATTTAAAGTTATTTCTAAGCATAATAAGTTTGTATATTTCTGGAAAAAGAAATAAGACAGTAGAAAATCTAAAACATGTTAAATTCAAACATCACGATTTTCTGAATTTCCTATTTAATTTAAATCACCTTTGGAAAGCATGAATTTTAAAAGTAAAATGATGATTTTTAGTGTTGTATAAATTGAGTTTTCGCGAGTTGAACGGAAATTGTATTTTTGTCAATTTCTGGCGATTGGGGAAGCGATGGACATCGTGATCGTTGCTGGAGGAGGATGGTGAGATGGGGATCACGGGAAAAATGGGCTGAGATTTTATAGTTCACCATGGTGGTGAATCAACGGTGATTTAGGGTTTTATAGCCTGTTCTTGCCGATGTTGTTTTCGAGAACAATTCGTCGTCGTGGAAAGACCGGACATGATCGGAGGTGGGGGAAATGGTAGAGGGTTGTCAGTCGAAGCCTTTGGCGATAGGACGTGGTTTCTGATGGCCTGTGGAGGTAGAACAAGGAGTGAGAAGGCAGTGGTTTTGGTTCCTGTGGTGTTCGTTTTTGCTCGAAATTCGATTGTGGGGTTGGTTCAAGTTACTGGTGATCGAGATCGTGAAGGGTAGTCGTAGATGATATCCCGGCGTTGGCGTCGATGATCGAAGGCGAGCGAGTCGCCTGTGCACGTGCACACTTGGTATCTGTCTAGGTTTGAGATTGGGGAAGAAACAGATGTTCTCGAGTAGGTGATGGGTTTGACTCGAAGTCGTGTTCGAGAAAATGGGAATTTGGCTCGGGTTAGTTCAGAGAAAACTCGTATGGGTTATAACAGTTTTTAGAAAACAAAATGGAAGGAAGAAACTCGAAGGAGTACTCGGGTATTTTGATGTTATTCTCGGGTATTTTGATATTTGTCTCGGGTAGGTTTAGTGCCTCAGGTTTTAAACCGGACAGAGTTTTAAATTGTAATTTATTTTAAAACTTAAATCTAAAATGAATTAAAAGAAAAGATTTTAAAGTAAAATGTTTTAAAAACTTTTGTTAATAATACCTAAAGTAGTTAAAGGTTAATACTCTAGTTCAGAAAGTAATTAAGATTTAATTATATAGGAGTAATTAAATTAATAAGGTAATTAAAGAGTAATTGATAATTTAATTAATTAATTGGTAATTAAGAGTTTATTAAGTTGTTTAATAAATAATTGATTAAAGATTAATTACCTAAAGAAAGTAATTAAAGAATTGTTAATATTAATGAGAAATCATTAATTAAAGATTATTAAATACTTAATTAATATGATTAATTTTGATAATCAATTAGATTAAGTAATTAATAATAATCATTTATGGAAATTAGTTAAGTATAATTACTTAATGGAAGTAATTAAGGTAATTAATTACTTAAGGTAATTAATTAAATAATTTGATAAGTTAAATTAATTAATTTAATTAATTTAATTTAAGATAATCACTTGGTTATGTGATAAGTATAATTACTTAAATGTAATTAGTGAAGTGGAATTACTTAGGAAAGTAATTAAAGTTAATTAGTGGATGTAATTAACTAAGGATGATATAATGAAAGTAATTTGAGTTAATTACTTTAAATAATTAATCAAGGGATTAATTAAAAGATAATTAATTAATGAGTAATTAATTTATGGAAGAATAATTAAGGGTAGTTAATTACTAGATGAGATTAATCAAAGGTGATTAATAAATGTGACTAATTAATTATTAGATGTAATTAATTTAAATAAGATAATTAATTAAGAGTAATTAAGGATCATTAATTAATATAATTAATGATGTAATTAAGAATTGATTAATTAAGATTAATTAATAGATAATAAGTGATTAAAGTAATTAATTAATTATAATTAATTGAGGATTAATGTAATTAAGTATAGTTAATTAATAGATGAAGTAATTAGAGATTAATCACTAAAATGGTTTAAGTTAATTAATTTGTAAAATTAATTAGGGATTAATTACTTAAAGTAATTTAAGGATTATTAATCAGAAATGATTAATTAAGATAATACTTAGAGTAATGATTAATTAATTGGTTTAATTAATAATTAAGTAAGAAGGATTTATAAAATAAGTAATTAATTTAATTCACTTTAAATTAATTAGAGATAATATAAATCATTACTTAAGAATGGATGAATGATATTGAATGCTTTGCATTGTTAATATCTCTGATAAGAGATGTGCTGATCTATGATATAGATGTTTGGTTGAATTGAAATGATAATATGAATTATCTGTTTGGATGATAATATAGATTATCTATTGAGTTATCTATCTGTGTGTATATAGATAAGAATTGAATTGTTTTAACCTTAAAACAACTTGGCCTTAAAAGATACGTTTTGGATTTCGATGAGACCGGGATCGGGTTTCCGTATACCGGGATGCCAGGTCTGGAGACCCGAATACCACATCGATCCAAATTAACGATAGGTCGTGAATCTCAAGTGAAGATGAAGATTCAAAGTGCAAGGGTTATTGTCGTTAACTCTGAGGGTGATTCCAAAACGAGTGTAACGAGATAATGCCTTCGGTTTCGTTCGAACCCGGAACGAACTTGTATGGATTGAATGCTTTCAGAACATCGTCAGGTGGACGATGAGCATTCTAAGTGATGTGTTCTGATTTAAAGGTAAATCGTGACCTCAAGCCTCATCAACCGGGAATGGCTAAAACAGGGGAGGTGCAGCAAGGCTTCGTGGGTAGCACCCACTGAGAGTAAAGTCATCCCTGTCTAGAGAGTTCCTTCTTTTATTTCGGCTTAGTGGTGCAGTTGGCGACGGCCATCTGTGGGGTGATTTTATTCGGAATTATCCAGTAAGGGATGGTTCCGGCTTTGTGTTGCAGGGGATTGGGAGTGATCCTCGGTACGGTGATCTAGGCCCCGTACTGTGATGAGCGGTACCCCGGTAGCTCTGCCATTGTATGGAAATCCAAATTCCAATAAGTGATAACGGACTTGATTGTATACTTATGTATGCTGGAATTTAATAATGTAACAATTTCAGCTATTTCATATTTATTTGAAAACCCTAGACCTATTATAATACAATCGAATTTCCTATCAAATGTTTTGGTTAACGTAAGGTAAAAACTTACCCATGTTTATTTGTGGGAAGTCTTACGTGATACCTTTTGTTTTCGAAAGGTTTTTGGAGTTAAACAAGTTTAACCTGTTACTCACACCAGACCCATGTCTGACCCAAGTTGTTTATTTTGTTTTATAAACTCTTGGGTACTCAAATTTTTACGAGTAGCCAAGGGATTCAGGTTTAGCTTTGACGAATTGTGGAGGAGCAATGGAGCAGAAGGCTTCAGCGTTATAGATATATATATTAGTTCCGCTGTGTCTGTATCTCTGTAGTGTATTGAGTTGTAATGTCTAGACAGATGTTTATAACTGTCTAGTAAGTGATGTATATGCTGTGTAACTCTGATAAGTGTTGTATACTATGTAATAGTTTCTTTATGTTATTAATATAATTTATTTGTTCCGCTGTGAAATCGTTGTTGTTGTTTCTTCTGTCTTCTCTTCTTTTCTATTTTCTACCTCTTTCTTTCTTATTAATGACGCGTCATTCTGTGGAATGAATGGCGGGTCGTTACAGTTGGTATCAGAGCTTAGGTTGAGCGAATGCCTAAGCTTTTGGTTAAGTGAATATCAGAACACTAGGTTGAGTGAATACCTAGGTTCGGAAGGGTTGTTCATTAGAGATAGGATCTGTAGCAACCTGTTTTAGTCTGAGTGTATATATATATATACGAGAGCGCGTATTTGTTAGTTATATAAAATGGTTTTATATTGTGTTAATTGATCGGTTAAGTGGTATATGGATTCTGGTCAATACGAGTAGCTACCGTTATTGATAGGGATCTCTAAACACTTGGACCAGGCCAACGGACACAATATTGTTTTAAAAAGGTAGATGAAATAATTTTACCCAGATATAATTTCTATATATAAAAAGTATCATTTTAAATATATATGGTATTTGTAATGATTGGTTGAGATGATAATAATTTATCATCTAGGATTAGGAGTATGAGTGTTGAGGTTGGAAGTATATCTGTCGAGACTGTAGACCTAATACCGTCTCGAGTAAGCTTTGCTGTGGTATGAGGATTTCACCAATCTCTGAAGGAAACCTGTTAAGGTTCGGAGTTCATCTTTGAAGTTGGATAAGTAGAGTTGGATCTGTCGGTTGACAGAAGCGAGTGGTGGTATCTTGATACCTCAGGTAATAGTAGCTGCGTGATGAGATGCAATGACTATGGATGTTCCCGAAGATGTTTTCTTTGGAACAAGTTTGAGGAAGTGTGTCTGCTTCGGTGTCAAGGCTGAGTTCAGCAAGATGTTTTTGTTCTGTTTGAAGTCCGAATTTCTCGAAGAACTTTGGATTGAGAAGTCTGTGGCATCTGTGGCAGTAGTGCAGCTCGGAGTGTTCTGTTTTCGGCAGAAGTTTTTCTGAAGGTGAAGTTCAGAAGCAGCAGAGAGAATCCATTTCTTCGATGGATTGGATAGTCAAGTGTGAACTGTTCTGATTGGTAAAGAGAGAACAGTTTTATTTGGCTGGATTGATCGCAAAAGTGACTTGCGATAGTTTGAGTATTCTTTTGAGTTATCTGAGATTTTCTGGGATGTGTTGTCCAGTTTGTGCTTGTATTCTTCATCAGCATTTTCATTCTACCTTATATCAGAGTGGTGCAGCAGAAGCAGTTTGGCGAGTGCTCGTGTTTATCTTTTCCAGATAGGAGAAGTTAGTTCAGTCTACTGATATGGTGAAGTAGAGTTGTGTTTTGGATTATTGGTAGATCTTGAGAGGATCATTTTTGTTGGGTTATTTCTGGTCCAGTTGTTGCTAGAAGCATCAGTGAAGGTTGAGCTGATCAAGAAAGATCTGTAGACAGCTCAGGATCGTCTGAAGGATTTTTGTGGATAAGAGACGATAGAATTTGAAATTCGAAATTGGAGACTTCGTGGTTGTGAAGTTTTTCTCTGGTTAAAGGGAGCAATAAGATTTGGTAAGTCTGGAAAGTCAGCTCCGAATTGTTTTGGATCTTTTCTGTGATCTAATTTGGATAAGTGCTTTGATCTACTGGATTGAATTGTCAGTTTGGATAACTGGAATTCATTGTGTTTTACGTATCTCTGAGGGAGTACGTGTTTGATCTATCTCTGGTTTTGGAACCAGCAGTTCTGGAAGATTTGGTTGTTAAGTCAGACTCGTCTGTAGTCTGATATCTTGTTTAGTTCTGTAGATCTAGAAGAGTAGAAGCTCTATAGCTTAGTAGTATTGTTTGTTGGATTCTGTAGAGCGAGTATCCCGATATATATATACCTGGGGAAACTCGAGGAAATTTTATCCAGAATTTTATCTGGATAATTAGAATTGTTTGATTAGGAGAATTGTTTGCTATTGTTGTTAGCATATAAATAATAATATATGCTTGTGATTTAAATAGATTATTAAATTACCTTTGTTTTAAATTTCGGGGACGAAATTATTTTAAGGGGGAAGGAATGTAATATCCCGGAAATTTAGGGCAATATCAATTTAATAATCTGTTTAAATAATTAAATTGATTGATAATTTTTGATAATAAATCTGAATTGGTTTAATAATCTAATTAAACAAATATTTAATTAGTGAATTTTTCTAATAAAATGATTTCTATTTATAATATATATATTTAATTGTATATATTGTAAATAGATAAGCTTGGATTTAAAATTTAAAGTAAATAAGATCTTGTTTTTAAATTCTAATATATATTGATAAATTGGAAATTAGGATTAATCAATATAAGCTTTTAAAAGCTATTTAAATAAATAACAATATAGTTTTAAAATACTCAAGGTAACTGTTAATTGATTTAAATTGATTTTAGCTTAAGTTTAAATTTAAATTAATTAGCAAAAAGATTGTTTTATTTTATTTTTGAATATAGCTTTTAAATATGATTTGAATATATATATATAAAGTTTAAAATACAATTTAAATATGAGATGCTAATTCATTTAGTAATAGTAGTAATCTATAATCTCTTTTATGAATTATTTTAAAATAGATAAATTATTATGTTAAACAATATTTTTAATATATTGTTATATATAGAAATAAATAGATTTTAATAGAATGGTTATTTCAAATTGAATGTGTAGTTATATATGTATGTATATAACTTGACTTTAAATTGGATTTTAAATATAATTTGAATTTGAATGTAAATTTGTTTTGAAATTCAAAGGTAGATATTTTAAAATATTTGGATTCAAAATACATGTATAAGCTTTTATTTATACATATACAAATGATTTTATTTTCTTTTAAAAGTAATTTATAAATAGAGAAGTATTTAAGGAAATAAAGAAAAAGGCTTTTATCTACATTTAAAACAAATATAAACTAACTAAAAAGACATGTGTAAATTCCTAAAGCTTTAAAATAACATGTGTACATTAATAAACAAATGTAATGACAAATGTCAAGTTTTGAGTTTTTGTTTTTCTTTTATTTGTTAAATCATTTTATTCTATATAAAACATATGTTCTTATCTACATTTCTTTTTCTTTTTTTTCAAAGACAAGAAAACTTCAGCCTAAACTAAAATCCTCAAAACAAAATCTGAAACAAGATTTCTTTCAATAAAACAAAATTCTCAAACAAATTCTCAACCGAAATATTCTCAAATAAAATCAGTAATCCTCAAACCATAATCTCAAATAACCTGTAACTCATTTTCAATAATCAAGCCTTCAAAGCCTGCATTTCTTCAATCTGGAAATAAGAATCTGGAAAACAAGTCTTCTGTCTACATTCATTTTCAAATCTGGAATTTTAAGCAACATCTCAACAAGATTAGCCTGCATGCAAGTTTTTTTTTTTGCAAACATTCAAGTTAAAAGTTTTCAAAAAAGGGACAAAGGCAACAGGAAGTTTTCAAATGACCAAAAACTGTTTCAAGGATAGGCTCTGTTTCAATATATATAAGGTGAGTAACATCTGTTTTAAAAATCTTAATTTTATAAAAATCTGGTTGCATGTTAAATTCTGGAATTAAAAAAATGTTCTGTGTGATTTTATATAAGTAGAATATATGTATAAATGGATGTATAGATGTGTGTTTGTATGTGCATGTTTGGAATTGTCTGTGTTCCTCAGTTCTAGTTTTCTAGAGAGTAAACTTAACCTCTGAAACTTAGTTTAAACCTGATGTTATAAATTGTCTTATGGAAATTGTATATTATCTGTTCTAATCTATGTATTTATGCTCTGAAATCATGTTGATATGAAAGTATATAAACATGCATGCCTGTAAACCTGTATATGTCTCTGTACCTATCTCTGTTATAAACTCAGAGACAAGATTTTGAAGAAAAACCTTATTCTCTTTATCCATTTTTCTTTTAGTTTCAGTTTTCTAACAATATATGTTTGTTTAAACATAAACTATGATTTAAAGTTATTTCTAAGCATAATAAGTTTGTATATTTATGGAAAAAGAAATAAGACAGTAGAAAATCTAAAACATGTTAAATTCAAACATCACGATTTTCTGAATTTCCTATTTAATTTAAATCACCTTTGGAAAGCATGAATTTTAAAAGTAAAATGATGATTTTTAGTGTTGTATAAATTGAGTTTTCGCGAGTTGAACGGAAATTGTATTTTTGTCAATTTCTGGCGATTGGGGAAGCGATGGACATCGTGATCGTTGCTGGAGGAGGATGGTGAGATGGGGATCACGGGAAAAATGGGCTGAGATTTTATAGTTCACCATGGTGGTGAATCAACGGTGATTTAGGGTTTTATAGCCTGTTCTTGCCGATGTTGTTTTCGAGAACAATTCGTCGTCGTGGAAAGACCGGACATGATCGGAGGTGGGGGAAATGGTAGAGGGTTGTCAGTCGAAGCCTTTGGCGATAGGACGTGGTTTCTGATGGCCTGTGGAGGTAGAACAAGGAGTGAGAAGGCAGTGGTTTTGGTTCCTGTGGTGTTCGTTTTTGCTCGAAATTCGATTGTGGGGTTGGTTCAAGTTACTGGTGATCGAGATCGTGAAGGGTAGTCGTAGATGATATCCCGGCGTTGGCGTCGATGATCGAAGGCGAGCGAGTCGCCTGTGCACGTGCACACTTGGTATCTGTCTAGGTTTGAGATTGGGGAAGAAACAGATGTTCTCGAGTAGGTGATGGGTTTGACTCGAAGTCGTGTTCGAGAAAATGGGAATTTGGCTCGGGTTAGTTCAGAGAAAACTCGTATGGGTTATAACAGTTTTTAGAAAACAAAATGGAAGGAAGAAACTCGAAGGAGTACTCGGGTATTTTGATGTTATTCTCGGGTATTTTGATATTTGTCTCGGGTAGGTTTAGTGCCTCAGGTTTTAAACCGGACAGAGTTTTAAATTGTAATTTATTTTAAAACTTAAATCTAAAATGAATTAAAAGAAAAGATTTTAAAGTAAAATGTTTTAAAAACTTTTGTTAATAATACCTAAAGTAGTTAAAGGTTAATACTCTAGTTCAGAAAGTAATTAAGATTTAATTATATAGGAGTAATTAAATTAATAAGGTAATTAAAGAGTAATTGATAATTTAATTAATTAATTGGTAATTAAGAGTTTATTAAGTTGTTTAATAAATAATTGATTAAAGATTAATTACCTAAAGAAAGTAATTAAAGAATTGTTAATATTAATGAGAAATCATTAATTAAAGATTATTAAATACTTAATTAATATGATTAATTTTGATAATCAATTAGATTAAGTAATTAATAATAATCATTTATGGAAATTAGTTAAGTATAATTACTTAATGGAAGTAATTAAGGTAATTAATTACTTAAGGTAATTAATTAAATAATTTGATAAGTTAAATTAATTAATTTAATTAATTTAATTTAAGATAATCACTTGGTTATGTGATAAGTATAATTACTTAAATGTAATTAGTGAAGTGGAATTACTTAGGAAAGTAATTAAAGTTAATTAGTGGATGTAATTAACTAAGGATGATATAATGAAAGTAATTTGAGTTAATTACTTTAAATAATTAATCAAGGGATTAATTAAAAGATAATTAATTAATGAGTAATTAATTTATGGAAGAATAATTAAGGGTAGTTAATTACTAGATGAGATTAATCAAAGGTGATTAATAAATGTGACTAATTAATTATTAGATGTAATTAATTTAAATAAGATAATTAATTAAGAGTAATTAAGGATCATTAATTAATATAATTAATGATGTAATTAAGAATTGATTAATTAAGATTAATTAATAGATAATAAGTGATTAAAGTAATTAATTAATTATAATTAATTGAGGATTAATGTAATTAAGTATAGTTAATTAATAGATGAAGTAATTAGAGATTAATCACTAAAATGGTTTAAGTTAATTAATTTGTAAAATTAATTAGGGATTAATTACTTAAAGTAATTTAAGGATTATTAATCAGAAATGATTAATTAAGATAATACTTAGAGTAATGATTAATTAATTGGTTTAATTAATAATTAAGTAAGAAGGATTTATAAAATAAGTAATTAATTTAATTCACTTTAAATTAATTAGAGATAATATAAATCATTACTTAAGAATGGATGAATGATATTGAATGCTTTGCATTGTTAATATCTCTGATAAGAGATGTGCTGATCTATGATATAGATGTTTGGTTGAATTGAAATGATAATATGAATTATCTGTTTGGATGATAATATAGATTATCTATTGAGTTATCTATCTGTGTGTATATAGATAAGAATTGAATTGTTTTAACCTTAAAACAACTTGGCCTTAAAAGATACGTTTTGGATTTCGATGAGACCGGGATCGGGTTTCCGTATACCGGGATGCCAGGTCTGGAGACCCGAATACCACATCGATCCAAATTAACGATAGGTCGTGAATCTCAAGTGAAGATGAAGATTCAAAGTGCAAGGGTTATTGTCGTTAACTCTGAGGGTGATTCCAAAACGAGTGTAACGAGATAATGCCTTCGGTTTCGTTCGAACCCGGAACGAACTTGTATGGATTGAATGCTTTCAGAACATCGTCAGGTGGACGATGAGCATTCTAAGTGATGTGTTCTGATTTAAAGGTAAATCGTGACCTCAAGCCTCATCAACCGGGAATGGCTAAAACAGGGGAGGTGCAGCAAGGCTTCGTGGGTAGCACCCACTGAGAGTAAAGTCATCCCTGTCTAGAGAGTTCCTTCTTTTATTTCGGCTTAGTGGTGCAGTTGGCGACGGCCATCTGTGGGGTGATTTTATTCGGAATTATCCAGTAAGGGATGGTTCCGGCTTTGTGTTGCAGGGGATTGGGAGTGATCCTCGGTACGGTGATCTAGGCCCCGTACTGTGATGAGCGGTACCCCGGTAGCTCTGCCATTGTATGGAAATCCAAATTCCAATAAGTGATAACGGACTTGATTGTATACTTATGTATGCTGGAATTTAATAATGTAACAATTTCAGCTATTTCATATTTATTTGAAAACCCTAGACCTATTATAATACAATCGAATTTCCTATCAAATGTTTTGGTTAACGTAAGGTAAAAACTTACCCATGTTTATTTGTGGGAAGTCTTACGTGATACCTTTTGTTTTCGAAAGGTTTTTGGAGTTAAACAAGTTTAACCTGTTACTCACACCAGACCCATGTCTGACCCAAGTTGTTTATTTTGTTTTATAAACTCTTGGGTACTCAAATTTTTACGAGTAGCCAAGGGATTCAGGTTTAGCTTTGACGAATTGTGGAGGAGCAATGGAGCAGAAGGCTTCAGCGTTATAGATATATATATTAGTTCCGCTGTGTCTGTATCTCTGTAGTGTATTGAGTTGTAATGTCTAGACAGATGTTTATAACTGTCTAGTAAGTGATGTATATGCTGTGTAACTCTGATAAGTGTTGTATACTATGTAATAGTTTCTTTATGTTATTAATATAATTTATTTGTTCCGCTGTGAAATCGTTGTTGTTGTTTCTTCTGTCTTCTCTTCTTTTCTATTTTCTACCTCTTTCTTTCTTATTAATGACGCGTCATTCTGTGGAATGAATGGCGGGTCGTTACATATTAATTTGATTAATGACTGTATATTTAACATACACAATATGAAAAATTGTTTTTTATATTAAATTAATATACATGTATATCTCATAGTAAGAAATAATATATATATATATATATGTACCTATATATAATTATATCTTACTATCTAAAGGATTTATAAATATGTGTACTTAAATATATATGTATATATATATATATATGTATATATGTATGTATGTATAATTATATCAATTCTGAAATTTAAATAAAGTTAATTTTTTTATAGCATTCCAAATCCAATATATAGCACACAAAATATTATTTTATATTATAAAATTATTTATGTACGTATGTGTGTATATTAGTCGAAAAATAATAAAATAATGTTAAAATTAATTTCATGACATAGTTTTCCAATTTTGAATTTTTTGAAATTAACATATGGTAATATAAAGTCATAGAAAATTTTCCATAATTTTCTAAGTCAAAATTATTTTTTCATTATTCAATTAATATCAACTACATAATTAAAAGATTTTTAAAAAATAATAATATTGATTTTGAAATTTTGGGATTTCGACTGAGGAATGATATGACATTGAGGAAATTTTATAAAATTTATAATTTTCGAAACATATGTTATTTTGTATTAATTATTCAACTTATATTTTGATTTAAATAATATTAAATTTAGAAAATATATTAAAAATTAGTTTGCTATTACATAAAATTATAATTAGTATAAATTTGCATATCTAATATAAGATTAATTTTTAACATTTTACGATGACATAATTAATTATAAGTCATTTAATTCATGCAATGTGACATATTAATATATATATACAATCAATTAATAAAATGATAAAATTTAAAATAAATTTATCAGGCTATGTGTACATCTGATCTATATAAAAAAACATTTTTTTATACATACATATAACCATTCAATATGTGATAACATTCATAAATATAGGAATCTCACCCATCTAACAATATAATTATGATATATAAAAATAAACAATAGAATATTATACATATACTGTAAGTCATATGAAATAGTAATACCATACCATACCAAAAATTATGCCTTGAAGTACACCTTGCTATGATGAATATCCCTTCTTAGAACTATTCTCAATTCGGTAGACTGCTTATCTTTGTACTGTAGACCGTTGATTATATAATAGTTGTTGATTTTGAAATTGATTTGAGATGAACTTTATTGAAGCTTTTGTCTAGGTGAATTCGGCCAGCAAAGAGATGAAATGGCAGCAAAAAATGGATCTAAATGTATTAGGGTTAGAAGTCCTTTTATGGAAGGAATAGAGAGAAAGGTGGACCATATCTCTTACCCATTCTCTATAAATCTAAGCTATCCATCCAAGATACTCCTACCCCATCTTTTAACCGCCTCTTACATGCTTGTTGCCGATTTAATTGCTTGTCGATATGGCATATGTCAATCGATATATTTATAACTACTATAAATATAAACAATAATATTTATTCCTTAAATCATATTTAAAATTTTATAATCAATATTTCATAAATATTAGTTAATTTATAACAGTTATAAACTAATTAAATTGTTTGGTCTAAAGAGAATTCATCATATCGGTTGTGTGACTCGTCTGGTGTGAATTTAGTCAGCGATTAATATTGAACTATTCGAATGTTAATGTTCACACGTCACTTAGCAGGTGGTGTGACATCTTGGCCAAATTTATCGCTTACTTAGTTTCGGTAAAATCCAATTTCGGTTAATTAAGCGTTATCCGGTTGTGACATTTATTTACACCAATTCTCTTCGTCAAAACTTATCACTTTGGACCTATTGAATTTGGTAATGGTCAAAATTCTAACATCGTCCATATTCTACTATGTAGTCCAAACATAAAATCTATGGTTCAACAATAACAATTATTATTAACCGAAATGCTCTGGCCAAAGACTTTGACTTTGAGTTGAATTGAGCTAACATGATAATAACCACATATAACTAAGGAGACGAATCCTCTCTCGAATAGCGCTACACTTCCAATACTTCCTGTAATGATCAAGAATTTTAGTCATTTGAAATTGGAATATTTAATTAATTTTAAATATTGAAAAGTTAAATTTATAGGTTAAATAACTTGAATTTCAAATACATCGATTTATTGGATAATTTAATTTTCGAATTTAATAATTGAAATTGTTTATATAATTGAAACTTGATTTTATGAGAATGAAAATATTTTGAAAATTTATTTAAATAAGAATAAAGATAGTAAACTTTTAATTTAGTTTTAAAAGTGATTAATTTGGTTTTTAGTAATAAATTCATTTTAGTTAACGAGTGAAAATAGCCTTCCAGGGCACTATCTCAGATTTCGACGAAACCAGTTTCATTGGATCCGTAATAATGAATTATAATACGTCGTCAAATTTCATGTCGATCAGATGTATCGTTTGGTCGTGCGAGATCAAAACACATAGAATTTAATATCGAAAATTTAATATAATAATAAGGTTCAAAAAGTTATCTTCTGCATACGATCGAATTAGTTCTCGAAACAAGTTCCATTATGTTCAGAATAGGGGTATAACATATAGAACATCAGCTGCCACGTCTAGTTTGGAGTTCGACTTTTTTGGGTATGTCATATCAGAGTATTTTATTAAATAAAATAATAAGTGTACATGTTTTCAACTCCATACCCAATCAACATCAACCATACCGTGCCCATACCCGTATGCAAGCCCATATTACCTCTCCCTTTTTATATACCTCACTGTAAATCAAAGCTGTGCCTTTCCTTTTAAAAAACATAGGATTCAAAATTTAAAATAAAATGTTATACTCATCTAAAAATCAGAAAATTAGTTTTAGAATCTCGTCTCAACTAGATCTTCAATCCTATATTCAATTCGAGAGTTGCAATCGAGTTTTTGAGTAATTGACATTTGGACGGTCAACTAGGGTTTGGGAAATCGAAGATTTGAGTGCTCGATTTGGAAATTGGATGTCGTTTTTGAGTTTAGAGGAGCGTTTAACACCTGGAGCCGAAGAATGGCGAGGCGCGGTGCATAGAAGGTCATCGTGACCTGTACGTATGCGAGAGGGGGAAGGGTAGGTCATGAATTGTTTTGAGAGGCCGAGCATGAATTCAGGGGGTCCGATGGGAGGAGATTGCGACGAGTTCAACAGTGCGATCAGAATTGGATATCATCGAGTATTGAGTGCGGGGAGGCATGCATGCACGGTCGATGATGGAAGAGGGAAGCGTAATACCTGTGCACAGTTTGAATGAGGAAGATTGCATACTTGTATATATATGGAAGTTGTAATTTTTTTATTTAATTATTAGTTTATCCGATAACTTAGAAATTGTGAGCAATGCGGATTACGGATCATAAGGCTAGAATAAACACTAGAGGGGGGAGGGTGAATAGTGTTTTTAAGAAATTACTAAATCTTTTTGAATCTATCTTAATTTGTTAACAATGTATACACTAATCAGACACAGATATGAACACAGAATCAAACACAGATGCAAATATAAAGTAAAAGCAGTAAAGGAAAGAACACACCGGATTTTATACTGGTTCGGAGTTGCCCTACATCCAGTCCCGCAACACAAGTACGGATTTCCTTTCAAAAACAATTCTTACAAATACAACCCTCGGTTTCAAGGCTACGAGGTACACCCTCCAGAATCACAATCCTCTGGGTAGAGATACTTGATTTACTGGGCAACAAGTTCACCCAATTGATTTCCAGGGCTACAATCACACCTTCTCTCGCTCAATTGATTACAAAAAGTCTATAACTCAGATTAGCACTTGGATCTTGTAGAGATAGTGGAGAGAATCAAAACCAGAAATTATCTAGTTAGATTCGATATTGATTTCGGCAGAGTAATGGTGTAATTTGTAAATAAGAAAGTGGAGAAGAAGAAGTGAAGTTAAATCAGAGAAAAAAAGTGATTAAAATTCATTGAAAACACCCTTTATTTATAGTAGATCAATAGCCATGTCCATTGGTGAAGGGATGTGGCGAATAGACACTTCTTTTTAAAAAACAATTTAACTGTCACCATGTTGACAGTGGTACATGTGACCATGTCGACATGCCCTTGTATTTTTTGGTGATTTGTTTTTCTTTGAAAATAATTTCTATATTATATTATACTTATATTTAAACTTTAAAATATACTTATATATAGTTATAATACATAAATAACTATAGAGAACAATATTAAAATATATAATAATTTTCTATATTTTTATATTTAAATCTTAGGTATAAATATATAAAATAGCTAAATATATTAATATCAGAATTATAGTTTAAAAACTTAGGATAATAACTTAAAATCAAAGATATTTTAAATTAAGGATATTTAAAACTAAGGATATTTTTGAGGCAAAAATATATTGAAAAACCAGGACAGATGATTTTGGTTTTTAAACAGGAATATTTAAAATCATTTTGAAAAACAAGCTATATATATTTTGAAAATCATTTTGAAATATAAGTAAGTGAATACAAAAAGATGTTCCACTAGATTTTTCGTAGGTTCCATCCTACTTAGGGTTCCATCCCTTTAATGAGCACGAAGTGGATTCCATTCCACGAATAAAATAGATTTTAAGATGTCAGTGCCTTTCTATGAGTTTTAACAATATTCCTAACTATATAACTTATCTTGGAAACTTGAACTCTTGAAATTCTTGATACTCACGAGTCTTGAATCTTGATATCTTCAATCTTTGATCTTGAATCTTTATATCTTCAATCTTTGATCTTGAATCTTTATACTGTACAGTTCTTCATTCTTTAGTACCTGCAAACATATCTATATATATCTACACAATAATGTTAGTATTATATATTTTATAATCTAATTCTAAGTAAGGTTGTTGTCATCAAAACCAACTCCTCAGGGACTAACAATCTCCCTTTTTTTGATGATGACAACCTTTGTTTATAAAATATCACTTCTATCCTAATACTTCTAATAACTCCCCCTTAATCTATGCCTAACTTTCCTATTTTATACTTCTCCCCCTTTGTCATCAACAAAAACCATATAACTCCATAATTATAATACTATATAATTATATATAACTCCCCCTGAAGCTAAGACTACATTACTTGTGATTATAATGATAGTGTTATCATACATAATCAATACTTAACTTTAAACTAAACTCTTAATAACTACTTTTCTTAACTAATAAACTATATATTCAAAAGATACAAGAATATACAAATAAGAGAACACAATTTATTAGATAATGTTATATTTACATGTGTGTAAACTATGTAAACAGATATACATGTGTTTTTAATATAAACAACTATATATACAACGATACGAACGAAAGAATGAAAGAAAGAACACTAAGGAGTATTCTTGACAATAGGAGACCTATGAATCGAACCATTAGGATAGAGGAGACAGAAGTTTCCACGCTATTCGACAAGGTTTCCATCCTTATCAAAACATACTTCACCAACGCAAACTACGGTGTCGTCGTCTTCAACTTGCACTTCATGAACAGGTGCGTCCTCTTCTTCCAAGGGTGCTTCTTCCTCTTCCATTGGCTCTTCTTTACTGTCCTCTTGTGTATGGTCACTAGAAGACTCTTCTTCGATCAAGATCGGGTTCGCTTGGTTATCCATTAGGAACTTCTGCAAATTTCTAAGGATTCGACCTTGCTTCTCCTGTTCTTTACTCATCCAAATTTGTTTGACTTGAATCTCAGTCACCATTTGCAGAATATCCTTTGTAGTATCCTCTAATTTTATCACACGAGCGTGAATGGAGCATTGAAGAGGGCCGAGAGTAGGAGTGTGAAATGAGAAAGTCGAGTTTATGTTTGAATTTGATGGAGAAGCCATTATTTTCTTTGTTTTAGAAGTTAAACCAGAAGAAAATGAGAGAGAATGAAGAGAAAGTCGAAATATGGAAGAATATATAACCAACTTTTCAAATTTTGGTGGGAATTTTAATTTTAAAAAATTACCGTTATATGTCGACATGGTGGGATACGGGGTTGTCGATAGGGGTATTTTAATTTTGGCTTCTAATTTATTTTTAATTTATTTAATTATACTTGTTATATATTTATGTTTTATATTTCAGTTATTGAACAAATACCTAATTCTCTTCTTAATTTAGTAAATATAGATTCATTTAATGGTTTTGTTAAGATATCAGCAGTTTGATTCTCAGAGTTTATATATTCGAGAGTAATACTTCTTTAGTTATATTATCTCTAAGAAAATGATGTCGAATATCAATATGTTTAGTTCGAGCATGATGAGTAGGATTTTTAGATAAATTTATTGCACTAGTATTATCACAATAAATTGGCGATTTTGAGATATTTAATCCAAAATCTCTTAAGGTTTGTTGCATATATATATTACTTGAGAACAAGCCAAAGCAGCAGAAATATACTTTGCTTCAGTTGTTGATAGAGAAACTGTATTTTGCTTTTTACTAAACCAGGAAACCAGAGAATGTCCCAAAAAGTGACAAGTTCCACTTGTACTTTTTCGGTCTGATTTACATCCAGCATAGTCAGCATCACAGTATGATATTAAATCAAATGAATCATTTTTAGGATAAAATAAGCCATAATAAGAGGTGTGTTTAATATATCTTATGATACGTTTTACAGCTTTTAAGTGAGTTTCTTTAGGATGAGATTGATATCTTGCACGGAGACATACACTATGCATGATATCAGGTCTACTAGCAGTGATATAGAGCAATGATCCGATCATTCCTCTATACAACTTTTGATCTACATCTTTCGAGAGATCTTCTTTACTTAGATATTCATTGGTTGCCATGGGAGTAGGTTTTCCACTCGCAGTAGTCAAACCAAATTTATTAACTAGTTCTTTAGCATATTTTTCTTGACTAATAAAAATACCATTATCTAACTGTTTAGAAAGAAGTTTAATTCACCCATATGACTCATCTCAAACTCTTTTGTCATTATTTCAGAAAATTCTTTATTCATTTCGAAGTTAGTTGAACCAAAAATGATATCATCTACGTATACTTGAACTAGTTGAATATCATTTTTATTTCTTTTAATAAAAAGAGTATTATCTATTTTACCAATTTCAAAATTTGATTGTAATAAATAAGATCTTAGTCTATCATACCAGGCTCTAGGAGCTTGTTTTAGACCATATAAAGCTTTCTTAAGTTTGTACACATGGTTTGGTAATTTTTCATCTTCAAAAAGTGGTGGTTGTTCAACATATACTTCTTCTTTTACAAATCCATTTAAATATGCACTTTTAACATCCATTTGAAATAATTTGAAATTATTATGATTTGCGAAAGCAAGTAGAATCCTAATGGCTTCTAATCTTGCTACATGAGCAAAGGTTTCGTCACAATCTATACCTTCTTCTTGACAATAACCTTGGGCGACTAATCGTGCTTTATTTCTAACGACCTCACTTTGTTCATTCATTTTATTTTTATAGACCCATTTAGTTCCAATTATAGTTTTATCTTCAGGTCTAGGAACAAGTTCCCAAACTTCATTTCTAGTGAATTGATTTAATTCTTCTTGCATAGCCAAAATCCATGAATCATCAGTTGATGCTTCTTTAGGATTTTTGGGTTCAATAGATGATATAAATGCTACATTACTCATTTTACTTAGTTGATTTCTAGTTGTAACAATAGATTGCATATCTCCTATTATATTTTCAATAGGATGATCTTTTAAAAGTTTAATCCTTTTATTAGGATGATTAATTTCATTATTAATTTCGGTTGATTCCTGATTTTGAGTAATTAAATCTTCTTCATCATTTGTAATTTCAAAATCTTTTAAATTTTCATCAAACGAAACATGCATTGTTTCTTCGATGGTGTTAGATCTTAAATTAAAAACTCTATAAGCTTTACTTCTATTAGAATATCCGATAAAGGTTCCTTTGTTGGATTTAGGATCAAATTTATCCAAATTATCTTTTGTATTTAAAATAAAGCATTTACTTCCAAAAATTCTGAAGTATGATACCTTAGGTTTCATTCCATAAAGAAGTTCATAAGGTGTCTTATCAGTTAAAGGTCTAATTAAAATTCTATTCAAAATATAACAGGCGGTAGCAACAGCTTCTGCCCAAAAGTGTTTTAGTAAATTACTATCTGGAAGCATAGTTCTCGCACACTCTTGTATCGTTCTATTTTTACGTTCAACTACTCCATTTTGTTGTGGAGTTCTTGGAATGAGAAATTGTGAGTTATTCCCATTTTATTGCAGAATTCCTCAAACTTTTCATTTTCAAATTCACCACCGTGATCACTACGAATAGTTATAATTTTTAAAGATAATTGATTTTGAATCCTTTTTGTAAAGTTCTTAAAACATTCAAAAGTATCACTTTTATGTTTCAAAAATATTGTCCATGTAAATCTAGAATAATCATCTACAATTACAAAAACATATTTACTATGATTTATTGACTGAATTTGAGATGGACCAAATAAATCAAGATGAAGTAACTCAAGGGGTTTTGAAGTTGAAATCATATCTTTTAATTTAAAGGAACTTTTTCTAAGCTTTCCTAATTGACATGCATCACATAAACTATCTATTTTAAAATTCATTTTAGGGAGGCCTTTTACTAGATCATGTTTTGACAGTCTAGATAAGAGTTTGAAATTCAAATGTCCAAATCTCTTATGCCAAATCCAAGGGTCACTTGTTTTTGCCAAAAGACATAGGTTATCATTTGAAACTTTCATACTAAGAATATAAATATTCTTTTTCCTAATTCCCTCAAATATTATGGTTGAGTTATTATCTTCAATATGACATTTATCTTTTTCAAATTTAATCTTATATCCTTTATCACAGAGTTGACTAATACTTAGTAGATTATGTTTTAGATTCTTAACTAGCAAAACATTAGTAATAATAGTAGTTTCGGAGTTACCGACATTGCCGATGCAAATCACGTATCCTTTCGAGTTGTCTCCAAAGTTAACCAGTCCTCCGTCTTTGTATATAATATTATTCAGCATATCCGAATTACCAGTCATGTGTCTAGAGCATCCACTATCAAGTATTCACTTATTCCTTTTGATCTGCACAGATTTTCCATTGTGGATTGATTCCTTAATACCTATAAAGCATCTTTCCTGCACATTATAAAATTTGGGTAGACAACTAGAATTTGAATAACATTCATATGCAGACTCATGGAACAATGATGATTTAAACAATTCTAAACTAGTTTTAACAGATTTTTCAAAAATAGCCATTTTAAAACTTTTCAAAATTCAGATTATGAAACTTTTGAAAACCTTGCTCTGATACCAAATGTGAGGAATGTGGATTACGGATCTTAAGGCTAGAATAAACACTAGAGGGGGGGGTGAATAGTGTTTTTAAGAAATTACTAAATCTTTTTGAATTTATCTTAATTTGTTAACAATGTATACACTAATCAGACACAGATATGAACACAGAATCAAACACAGATGCAAATATAAAGTAAAAGCAGTAAAGGAAAGAACACACCGGATTTTATACTGGTTCGGAGTTACCCTACATCCAGTCCCGCAACACAAGTATGGATTTCCTTTCAAAAACAATTCTTACAAATACAACCCTCGGTTTCAAGGCTACGAGGTACACCCTCCAGAATCACAATCCTCTGGGTAGAGATACTTAATTTACCGGGCAACAAGTTCACCCAATTGATTTCCAGGGCTACAATCACACCTTCTCTCGCTCAATTGATTACAAAAAGTCTATAACTCATATTAGCACTTGGATCTTGTAGAGATAGTGGAGAGAATCAAAACCAGAAATTATCTAGTTAGATTCGATATTGATTTCGGTAGAGTAATGGTGTAATTTGTAAATAAGAAAGTGGAGAAGAAGAAGAGAAGTTAAATCAGAGAAAAAAAAGTGATTAAAATTCGTTGAAAATACCCTTTATTTATAGTAGATCAATAGCCATGTCCATTGGTGAAGGGATGTGGCAAATAGACACTTCTTTTTAAAAAAACAATTTAACTGTCACCATGTCGACAGGGGTACATGTGACCATGTCGACATGCCCTTGTATTTTTTGGTGATTTGTTTTTCTTTGAAAATAATTTCTATATTATATTATACTTATATTTAAACTTTAAAATGTACTTATATATAGTTATAATACATAAATAACTATAGAGAACAATATTAAAATATATAATAATTTTTTATACTTTTATATTTAAATCTTAAGTATATAAATATATAAAACAGCTAAATATATTAATATCAGAATTATAGTTTAAAAACTTAGGATAATAACTTAAAATCAAAGATATTTAAAATTAAGGATATTTAAAACTAAGGATATTTTTTAGGCTAAAATATATTGAAAAACCAGGACAGATGATTTTGGTTTTTAAACAGGAATATTTAAAATCATTTTGAAAAACAAGCTATATATATTTTGAAAATCATTTTGAAATATAAGTAAGTGGATACAAAAAGATGTTCCACTAGATTTTTCGTAGGTTCCATCCTACTTAGGGTTCCATCCCTTTAACGAGCACGAAATGGATTCCATTCCACGAATAAAATAGATTTTAAGATGTCAGTGCCTTTCTACGAGTATTAACAATATTCCTAACTATATAACTTATCTTGTAAACTTGAACTCTTGAAATTCTTGATACTCATGAGTCTTGAATCTTGATATCTTCAATCTTTGATGTTGAATCTTTATATCTTCAATCTTTGATCTTGAATCTTTATACTATACAGTTCTTCATTCTTTAGTACCTGCAAACATATCTATATATATCTACACAATAATGTTAGTATTATATATTTTATAATCTAATTCTAAGTAAGGTTGTTGTCATCAAAACCAACTCCTCAGGGACTAACAGAAATTGCATAACTCTCACTTACGAGGTCCGATCGAGACAAAACCTTTTGCATTATGCCCGTGATGACGAAAGTGTCTAAGTGGAACTAGTTTGGATGAATTCAGAGACAGTTGAAATTTGGGCTAAAATCGGACGTCGTTCGTTTTTAGTTCCAAACCGGAACGCCTCGGCGACAATAGAAAATTTTGGTGAGTTAAACTCACCTTTTTGGTTAAATAGTATAATATATAGTTGATAAAAATTGTTAAATGATTGTTTGGATGAATTACTATATTTATTAGTTGGTTTGGATATATTCCCGCTTGGAGCGGATAAGACCCTATTATGTTCTCGTGTAAGAGCGGATGACCCTTTGTATACGAATTCCGCCTCGAAGTGGTTGTTTTGTATCATATAATATATAGCGTTTGTGATGCAGGGAAATTAGATCGGAGGGATACACAGGATTTCTCACAATTGTTGATTTATTTATATATACGTGCGCTAATATATATAAGGTGTGATGCAAGGGGACATGTTGGAGGGATCCAACGGGATTCCTCGCTATTATTGAATTGGTTTCAATAATATTTAAGTTTATATGAATTAGTGGATAATAAACCTGATTTGTTGGAAATATGGGTTATGAAAATGATATATGTTAAAAATTGAAAACCCGTAAAAATAGAATATCAATATCAATATTGGTTGAGCGTTGGGTGGCTACTGGCTCAAATTTATATTTTTAAAATGCTATAATTACCGTTGAGTTGGAATTGGTTTTGAGATAAGAAATGATTTTAAAATCCGAAATTGAGTTTCAGAAATATATTATTTTTAAAAGATTATTTTATTATACATAATACTGTTTTAGATTATTTTATTATATTTAATAATGTTTTAAAGTATTTTATTATAATTACTATTGTTTTAAAGTTATTTAATTAAATTAATATTGTTTTAAAGTTATTTAATTATAGTAAGAATATTTGAAGGTTATTTAATTGTACTAGTATTGTTTTACAACTATTGGTTTACAGTTAATATTATTTTAAAGAATTTATCAAAATGTTAATATTTTGAAGGGTTGATTATTTTAAGAATAATTATGCTTTGAAATTAATAATAAAGTTTCGAAAATAATTTATTATTATTATTTATAAAAATGGTAAAGATTAATTATTATTGTTTATTGAACAATATTTTGAAATTATTAATTATTATTAATATGTTTAAAGTTAATAATTTTTATTCAATGTTTATTGTTAATAATTATTATTATATAATGGTGTTTTGAAGTGAAATATTTTTAATTATTTATAAATGTTTTCGAGACCCATGAATAGAGTCAAAAGGCTTGGATTTTATAAAGGAGCTTATAAAATGGTTTGGAGACGTAAGGAAGATAATTTACAAGGTTAAAGAGTTTATAAATGGTTAGATATTTATAAACGAATTTTAGAAATGGGTTTATAGATTATAAAAGAAGTTTTATAAATGGTTTAGAGATTTATAAAGGATTTATAAATGAGTTTTGGAAATGTACAAAAGAATTTATAAATGATTGAAACGTGTAAAAGATGTTTTATAAAAGGTTCCAGAAGTTTTATAAAATGGTTTAAATGGTTTAGAGAATTATAAGGAGTTCACGAATGAGTTTTGAATCAAATAAAAAGGGAATCTTTCTCAGTTTGTAAATATACTTATACCGTTGAAATAAGTATATGGACATTTTCTAAGTATTGAAAATATAGGGATTTGCGGATATACCTTTGTAAAAGTATTTTTATAAAAGTAATTTACAAAGTAATTTTAATGAATGAAGGACTTATTAAAGGAGATTAGTGGTTGCTTATGTACTTAACCAATGTTGGTATTTCCCTGTGGAATGAAATTCGTAATTGAATGATTGTTATTCAATAGTTAAATAACCGACCATCGAATTTGGACCCAAATGTAGCTTTGGAAATATCTAGGAGAAACGGGTGAGTTATATGGCACGGTCATCTCCAATGATGTTGTACCGTGCATATAAATCTCGTTTCGTTCTTCTAAGACAATGATAAGGAAATCCATCCACTAACGGTTAGGAGATGATCTCTGATCTTGTCTTTGACAGTTTATTTTCTAAAGAACCGGGTTGAGTTTACCGGGAATTATCAAAAAAAAAATTCGAAGAGACCGAGATCGGGTATGTTATCTGAAAACCAATTCGATCCAACGAATGCATTTCGAAGTGAAGACATCTTGAAGATGATGGAATTGGAGACGGAGCCCTCAAGTGTTTCGTTTAGTCCTAGAATGAACTTGTATGGATGAACGATGGTATTGTATTGTTTCTTGGAAGGCAGTATTAGCATTCCAAATGGGAAGTGCTATATAAATGGTAAAACGTAGCCTTAAGCCTCATCAATCGGGAATGACTAAAACATGAGAGATGCAACAGGACTAAGTGGGTCGCTCCCAAGTAGGGTATGATCATCCCTATCTAGAGTCGCTATTATCTCCCATTTGTATTTTTTAGGGCCCATTAACGGAGGGGTGATCATATTCAGTACTACCCAGTAAGGGGTAGGCCGGTTCTGTGTAGGCAGGGGTCGATAGGTTCGACCTCGGTGTTATTTTATCTAGATATGCACTGTGACGGGCGGTATCCTAGTAGCCCAGTCATTGTATGTAATCCATTCTCCAATAAGCACCATACGGACTTAGTTGTGCCTAACTATGCTAAAACGTGAGATGCAAGCATTTCAGCTATATTCATATTTTACTTTGGCCCCTAGACATTATTATAATATAAATGGATTTTCTATAGAAAATTTTCGGTTATCATAAGGTAAAAACCCGTCCGTGTTTATGTGCAGCGTGGTCTTACGAGATACTTTTTTATTTCAAAGATTTATATAACTTTAAAAACAGTTGGGTGTATTTTTCTCACACTGGTTTTCCAGACTGACTCCGGTGTTATTTTATTATAATGCTCGGGTCAGACCGAGCATATTACAGATTTATTTTTGGATGCTTTGGAGCTTCAGGAGACGAGTTGGAGGTATAGAGACGTATTAACGTAGATGGTTATTTTTCCGCTGTATACGTTGATGGTATTTATCAGCAATTGTAAGGACATGCTGTTATAACTGTCCAGGATGAAATAGGTTGGTATACTCTAGTTGATGTCTGTATATACATATGTTACAGTTTGACTTTTGAGCAAAGATTTGTGGTATATTATCGACTATTCGTTCCGCTATGAGATTCTGTGTTGTTTAGTTTTCTTCTTTTCTTCCCCCTTCTTTCTTTTTCCCTAACGATCGGGTTTTTCGGCATTCGATCGCTCAGCATGCAATGTAGTGGACGTATTAGTGTCGATTTTTGAGGTTAAAAATCTCCGGTCGTTACGTTTGGTATCAGAGCTGAAGGTTAAGCAAAAACCTTGGCTTTGGTGGGGTACTAATTAGAGATAGGGTCAGTAGCACCTTAGAATGAGTTTTAGTGTATATATAGATGAGCACGTATTTGTTAGTGATATAAAAATGTTTTATATTGTGTTAGTTGATTTGTTGAGTGACTTATGGATTCTGGTCAATATGAGTAATTAACATTGTTGGTAGGGATCTCTAAACACTTGAACAGAGTAATTCGACATTGTATTGTTTTGAAATTGGGTAAATGAAATAATTTTACCTTTATTATATTTTATATACAAAGGAATAATTTTTCAGGAATTATTATAGTATATATGGTGTGCTTGGTTATTAGAAAATGATAATGTTGATTGAGTTAAAGGAAATTGAATTCGATTTGTAATGGATATGGACTTAAGTTGTGAAGTAATAGTAAACACCAGAATTTTTGTATAAAATGTTTATAATAAACTTAAGAAAAGTTGACGGAATGGTTCTTAAATGACATTAGTATTGAAAGGGATATACTACGTAAATTAAATGAATGTGAATAATTGACAGTAAATAAAATGGATAAGGATAAAGTGAATGAGAATGAAATGAATGTGAATAAAAAAAGAATTTTTGATAGCTAAAAAATGAAATTAAACAAATATGTAAGTTGTATGTATATTATTTGTTTTGCATAATGGTTTGATCCAGATTCAAGTACATAGTTTCGAGATGATTTACATTGATCCGTGTTAGTATTTTCCACTCAATTCTCGACGGCGAACACCGGATACGGATTTTTGATTGATTCTGAAATTCTCTATCATAGTATATGGCTATGCAAAGAGAATGGCGGTTTCCAATTAAGGGACCGGATCTGACTCCGCACTAGAGTGGTCGTGTGAACGATACTAGTTCAGAATTGAAATTGTATGATCGAGCGAGCTATCAAATTGGATATTGTGTACAGATGATATATGTACATCGTACGGGCTTTAGTAAAGCAAATGTTGAAAATTGAAATTACAGAATAATACGATTATAAACTATATGTTGGGATATCATTGGTAAATAAAATGCAGGTATATAAAAGCAAGAGCTAGTTTGATGCCTTTGATTTCATAAGTAAAAATTGGATTGCCCAACAAAAGGGTACATGTTTATATTGTTGTTGGTTTGATAGTTTCATGATCAAGCCACTTGGCTTTTGTTTTCTCAAGCTGATTGGGCCCGTAGTGGTGATTTGTAGTTGCTACGATCAAGCCATGTAAAGGAGACGCTGGCGAATTATTCATTAATTTAAGAGTTAGAAATTTTTTGAAAAATTTTCAAAATTATTTTTGATAACTAAAATTTAGTTTTGAGTTATAACCTGCAATGATTGGAATGGATGATATTACTTGGAATCTATGAATGAATTTAGGAACTTAGTAAAAAGGTAATAACAATGTTCAACAAGTTGATTTTTGGGAAAAGTTAAAGGCTTAAAATTATTTGGTAATATATTTCAAATAATTTGTTTTGAAAAGCTAATGGGTTTGGTCATTTTTCTTACCTTGGCAATTTCGGGGACGAAATTCTTTAAAGGGGGAAGAATAAACGACCCAGAATTTTAATCATTTGAAATTGGAATATTTAATTAATTTTAAGTATTGAAAATTTAATTTTATAGGTTAAATAACTTGAATTTCAAATATAGCGATTTATTGGATAATTTAATTTTTTAATTTAATAATTGAAATTGTTTAAATAATTGAATCTTGATTTTACGAGAATGAAAATGATTTTGAAAATTTATCTAAAAATCTATTTAAATACGAATAAAGATAATAAACTTTTAATTTAGTTTTAAAAGTGATTAATTTGGTTTTTAATAATAAATTCGTTTTAATTAACGAGTGAAAATAGCCTTCTGGGGACTGTCTCGGATTTCGACGAAATCCGTCTCATTGGATCCGTAATAATGAATTATAATACGTTGTCAAATTTCATGTCAATAAGATATATCATTTGGTCGTGCGAGATCGAAACGCGTAGAATTATTTTTGAAAATTTAATATAATAATTTGGCTCAAAAAGCTATCTTCTACATATGATCGAATTAGGTCTCGAAACAAGTTCCATTGTGTTCAGAATAAGGGTATAGCATATAGAACGCTAGGCGGCACGTTTTGTTTGGAGTTCAACATTTTTGGGTATGTCATATAGGAATATTTTATTAAATAAAATAATATGTGTACGTGTTTTCAACTCCATACCCAATCAACATCAACCATACCGTGCCCATACCAGTATGCAAGTCCATATCCCCTATCCCTTTTTATATACCTCACTGTAAATCAAAGCAGTGCCTTCCCTTTTAAAAAACATAGGATTCAAAATTTAAAATAAAATGTTATACTCATCTAAAAATCAGAAAATTAGTTTTAAAAATCTCGTCTTAACTAGTCTTTAATCCTATATTCGTTTCGAGAGTTGCAATCGAGTTTTTGAGTGATCGACATTTGGACGGTCAACTAGGGTTCGGGAAATCGAAGGTTTGAGTGCTCGATTTGGAAATTGGATGTCGTTTCTAAGTTCAGAGGAGCATTTAGCACCTGGAACCGAAGAATGGCGAGGCATGGTGCAGAGATGGTCGTCACGACCTATACGTATGCGAGAGGGGGATGGATAGGTCGCGAATTGTTTTGAGACGCCGAGTGTGAATTCAGGGGTCCGATGGGAGGAGATTGCGAAGATGAGTTCAATGGTGTGATCAGAATTGGATATCATCAAGTATTGGATGTGGGAAGGCATGCGTGCACGGTCGATGATGGAAGAGGGAAGCGTGTTACCTGTGCACGGTTGGAATAAGGAAGATGGCATACTTCTAAATATATAGAAGTTGTAATTTGTTTATTTAATTATTAGTTTAAAAATCCGATAACTTATAAATTGCATAACTCTCTCATACGAGGTCCAATCGAGACGAAAACTTTTGTGTTCCGCTCGTGATGACGAAAGCTTTGCAATGGAACTAGTTTGGACGAATTTGGAGACCGTTGAAATTTGGACTAAAATCAGACGTTGTTTTATTTTAGTTCCAAACTGGAATGCCTCGGCGACAAAAGGAAATTCGGTGAGTTAAACTCACCTTTTTGGTTAAGTAGTATGATATATAGTTGATAAAAATTGTTGAATGATTATTTGGATGAATTACTATATTTATTAGTTGGTTTGGATATATTCCCGCCTGTTGGAGCAGATGAGACCCTATTACATTCCCGTGTAAGAGCGGACGACCCTTTGTATATGAATCCACTTCGAAGCGGTTGATTTATATCATATAATACATAAAGTTTGTGATGCAGGGAAAACAGGTCGGAGGGATTCAATTGGATTTGTAACATCCCCTTACTTGGAGGCCCGAAACTAACAGCTATGGATGTTGTAGTCATCCATAGTTATTAATCCTCGGTGACCAAATACGGCGACATTAGATACATTGATACACAGAGATACAAGAATATGGAAAAAAAATTTAAACAACAAACAAATTCAACATTCCATTTCAAAATATTCCAATTTGATTACATAATCCCAATTTGCAGACCACGTTCAGATAACATATAATTATTACAAAATACGCCAAGAGCAACATATGAAGATGCCCCCTTGGTAGATTATAGTATATAGATAGGCAAGAAAACAATTTGCCTTTACAAACAAAACACACAGTGGAAATAAAAGAACTCTAATAACAATCTTGCCTCCTGCACGTTCTCAGAAGCTTTATTCATCTAGAAGAACACCTGGAAACCTTAACTCTCAACCTACTCAAAGTCAAATAAGTACTGAGAGTTTAAGTGGAAAACAAAAACTTCGAGTCAGACATAAAGCCTGGTATGAATAATAATTTATCATCTCAAACTATTTAGATATCTAGCGAGACCACAACGCTTAGCGGAATGGGTTTTCCCCTTACTAGTATCCCAAAACATTTATAAAACCATATACTGTGCTCCTGCATCCACAATGGTTAAAACATTGTATTTCAAAACATTATGATGATATGAAATTAAAATAAATCAATTCTGGATTACCGATCTCCATTCATTCTGACATCTGTCTCAAGCATAGTTTCTAGGGTTACTATCAACCTTTTAAATGTTAAGGACTATCTGTCCAATTACTTAGTTTTATTGTGATCACTTAGAACCAATTGGTAACTCCAATATCTTCTTTCTTATCCTAGTTTTCAAGGGCTAACTAGGAACCTATTGGCTGACTGCCAATATCTTAATTCGGATATAGTTTTCACGGGCTAACTACAAAACTACTGGCCCTTCTAGTATCAAATCATAATTTTCATGGGCTAACTATGAACCTATTGGCCCCTGCCAATATCATATAGTTTTCATGGGCTTACTGTAAACCTATTGGCCCATGCCAATATCTTTAATTAAAAATTTAACATCTGTTAAGTTATATTCACTACTGGGTCAACCTAACTGGTTATTCTGCCCTTTTCCCAAAATACAGTTATGGGTAAATAACAATGTGAATAACGTTTCAAATCATTATTTATGCTATGATTATTACTTTAAATAGAGACTGGGTTTATGTTTTGAAACCATAAAAACATCTCTTTCGAAACCTCTGGATAGCCTCCTTCGAAAGCAAAGACCTCTTTTCAAAACATTGTATACATAACTCTGGAAAACTCGGTTATCAAATCTACAAAGAAAGCAGGTTCATTTGTCAATCCAAATGGCATCGCTAACCACTCATATGAACCATATCTAGTCCAAAATGTTGTCAAAGGAATACCGTCCTCCGCCACTCTTAACTGATGGAAACTTGTCGCTAAATCCAATTGGGAGAACATTGGCTCCACTCAACTGATCAAACAGGTCATCTATTCTTGGAAAAGGATGCTTATTCTTAATTGTCCTTTTGTTTAACTTATGATAGTCTATACACATCCTTAACAACTCATCTGCTTTCTTCACGAACACCGCATGCGCTCCCCAAGGCGAACTGCTTGGTCTAATTAAATTCCTTCCTTCTAGATCCACTAGCTGCACCTTAAATTCCTTCATCTTAGTTGGTGTCATCTTACTAGGTGGTCTACTTACAGGTTCAGCTTCTGGCACAAGATTTATTCTAAATTCAATAGCTCTTTTTGGGAGTAGTCCAGTGACTGGATCAAAGACATCTGCAAACTCTCTTGCTACTCGAACCCGACTCAACTCATTTCCTACCTCCATAGCATTAAGCATAGCACTCTGGTCAGTATTCTCTACTGAGAATATCACAGGGTTATGACTGTCAGGGTGTCACAGTGATATTTCTTTATCCTGGCAAAATATTATAGCCTCATACCTACCCAACCAATCCATATCCAAAATGGTCCCGAAATCTACGAAATCAATAACATACAAACTGCATGCAAATTTATGACCCAATAAATCAAGTTCTAACTGGTCACATCTTAACCCTAGAGTTGCATACCCTCCTATTGCATTCGCAACCCTTAAGGAAATAACAAGGTAGGTGGGTTCTAGACATAATCTATCAACCCAAACATCGAGATATAAATGAGTGTGATGCACCGGTATCAAAAAGTACTCTAACTGAAATACTCTCAATTGAAAGCGTACCTTTAATCACAATCTTTCCCTTATCTGTTGCAGTAGGCCTAGCTGGTCCTATAGCAAAAACATTTCCTTTGTCCTCCCTAACTGGCTCTGGACACTGATTCTTGTAATGTCCAACTTGATCATAGTTGAAGCATTTCACATTCTTCTTTACTGCAGCTTTCTTCCCATTCCCCGACCGACTTTCGTTAGAAAAGTGACCCTTCTTGTCACACTTATAACAAACTACCTCAGCCTTTTATTTCTTAGCAGTATCTCCCTTCTAGGCTCCCTTCTTTTTAAAGAAATTCCTCTTCTTCCCCTAAGAACCCTGCGTTTCCACTGACTTCTCTTTAACTAAATCAGCAAGTAACTCCTCATGGAGAATGACCATCTCCACCGCTATATTACAGGGATCACGGACATGTGTCATGGTCATTCTAGCAAGCTCGGGCCTCAGTCCCCGAATGAACTTCTTATTCCTTTTGATGTCAGTATCTATAATAGAATATCCATAAGGAGACAGTTCTTTAAACTTAATAGCATACTCGACTACTGACATATCTCCCTGAACCAAATCCATAAACTTCCTCATCAGCTCAGACTTGGCAAACTCAGATACAAACGTTTTCTCAAATCTCATTTTAAAATCATTCCAAGTTAACCGCTCTTTTGGCACTCCGACAGTGATACTATTCCACCAAGGTAGTGCTGACCCCTGCACTGCCTAGAGGCCAACCTTCTCTTTTGCCCATCATTCAGACCCAAATCAGTAAATATATGCTCACACAATGCAACAACCAGTTCTGAACTTCTACGGCACTCTCTGTTCCCATGAATGGCTTCCCACCCAAACTGGTGTAATGTCTACTAAGCAAAGAAATATTCCCAACTGGAGCCATAAGATTAGCTCCTCCTACATTCTCAGCAACTCCAGTATTAGCTCTAGCTTGCATTAAACTGGCAAAGAACTGATACATCGCCCCCATATCTACTGGTGGATTTCCAACACCCACATTGGCTTTCGCATTTTGGTTACTAGCATTAGCCGGTCAACCTGGGTTTCTCCTGGTAGTGGGTCGAGCATTTCCATTAGTTGTGCCGCTTCCTCCATCGAGATTTCCTCTTTCGTTTCCTGGTTCCATATCTCCTTTCTCGTAAATCTACATATGAGCCTTAGTAAGATACAGAAGAACAGTTTAAGAGAGCGGGAGATATGCACTTACATATATATAACTACATATAGCAAATACAAGCACGTTACTATAGAGTTAACCCAAACCCCAATTTTATTATCTGATTCATTGGATTATGTTTGAAAAAATCTTTTAGGTTTAAGTTTCTTTTAAAGTTTCATAAACCTATGCTCTAATACCAACTTCTAACATCCCCCTACTTGGAGGCCCAAAACTAATGACTACGGATGCTGCGGTCATCCATAGGTATCAATCCTTGGCGGTCAAATACGGCGACATTAGATACACAGAAACACAAGAATATGGAAAAAAATTAAACAGTAAACAAATTCCACATTCCATTTCAAAATATTCCAATTTGATTACATAGTCCCAATTCGCAGACCACGTTTAGATAACATATAATTATTACAAAATATGCTAAGAGCGGCATATGAAGATGTCCCCTTCGTAGATTTGAGTATATAGACAGGCATGAAAACAATTTCCTTTACAAACAAAACACACAGCGGAAATAAAAGAACTCTAATAACAATCTTGGCTCCTGCACGTCCTCGGAAGCTTTATTCATCTAAAAGAACACCTGGAAACCTTAACTCTCAACCTACTTAAAGTCAATTGAGTACCTGAGAGTTTAAGTGGAAAACAAAAACTTCGAGCCAAACATTAAGCCTGGTATGAATAATAATTTACCATCTCAAACCATTTAGATAACTAGTGAGACCACGCCGCTTAGCGGAACGGGTTTTCCCCTCACTAGTATCTCAAAAACATTTATAAAACCATATATTGTGCTCCTACATCCACAATGGTTAAAAGATAGTATTCCAAAACATTATGATGATATGCAAAACAAATAAATCAATTCTGGATTACTCATCCCCATTCATTCTGATTATCTGTCTCAAGTATAGATTCTAGGGTTATTATTAACCTTCTAAATGTTAAGGACTATCTGTCCAATTACTTAGTTTTCATGGGACCACTAAGAACCTATAACTCCAATATCTTATTTCTTATCCTAGTTTTCATGGGCTAACAAGGAACCTATTAGCTGATTGCTAATATCTTAATCTGGACATAGTTTTCATGGGCTAACTACAAACCTACTGGCCTCTGCCAGTATCAAATCATAGTTTTCATGGACTGACTAGGAACCTATTGGCCCCTGCCAATATCATACAGTTTTCATGGGCTTACTATAAACCTATTGGCCCCTGTCAATATCTTTAATTAAAAATTTAACATCTGTTATGTTATATTCACTACTGGGTCAACCTAAATGGTTATTCTGCCCTTTTCCAAAAATACAGTTATGGGTTAATAACAATGTGAATAACGTTTCAAAATCTTTATTTATGCCATAGTTATTACTTTAAATTTAGATTGGGTTTATGTTTTGAAACATAAAAACATCTCTTTCGAAACCTCTGGATAGCCTCATTCGAAAGAAAACACCGCTTTTCAAAACATTGTATACATACCTTTCGAAGCCCTTAGTAAACATTCTCTTTCGAAACCTATTATACCTTTTGATGGTATCAAATCATCTTTTTAAAATATAGAGCTTCGAAACAAATGAAAGTACCCTTTTCGAAAGTATAGGGTTTACTCTTTAAAAACATCATTTGGGTCAAACTGGTTATATACGAAAGTATCTCTTTCGAAACCAACAAAAATTAGTTTGGAGAAAAATTAATGGTGTCGGAACCAACTTACTCGAAAGCAAAGACCTTTAAAATCAAAACTTCGAAGGACAAAGTCGATACCCCCTTTTGACTCCATCACCTTCGAAACCCTCAACCCCTTTGAAAGCATTCAGGAAAAAGGCTTAGGTTAAAACCGAAGTAACCCCTTCGACAACAAAGATGACTTCAATGCAGTCGAAAGGGGAATTAGTGGCATGGTTTTGACTAGGACGAAACCAGTCCTTTAGAAAGCTCTTATTTAAGGAAAAAAGGTACCCCTTCGAAAGCTAATACTTTAACATAACATGACAATCTTCTTCGAAAGCTAATTATAAAACCCTTTCGAAAACATGCATTTCGATAATGTTGAAAGATTTAAGTAAAACAAGGCAAGACTTTAACTTTTGAAAAAAAGCAGGTTTTCGACTCCATCAAAAGCTAACCTTTCGACACCAAGACTTCCGCCTTCCTTCCAATCCACTGCCTACCATCTAAGTGATATCTTGTGTATTGGTTTTGACTACATGGGTTTCGACTATCTTGGTTTCAACTGGGATGAGGTGGAATCAATGGAGTCGAAAGGTTCTTACTAATAGAGGCGGAATGCCTTTTTCTAATTTAAAGGCTGAAATATAGCAACTTTTTGTAATTACTTTTCAACAATTTGCCTATTTGTAAACTATTGATTGGTTGTCATAAAAACTTTTCAAATACTTTACCTTTAAAACTACCGCATTTATACCAGATTAAAACCATTAAAAAATGCAACGTTTTAGCCCTTCCATACACTAAAACCAATTATTTCAGAAAAGTTCTTTCAAAATAATTTATTTTCCCTAATAAATCAATTAGGAAAAATCCCCAAAAATCACAGAAATTCAATTTCATCATGTAATCAAACATATTAAAATTTTAGACCCAGTTTCTTCATGAAATTCACGAAATAAATTTTAAACCCAATTATATAATATTTTTCATTAAAAATTCATAATAAAATTTCCATAGTTTGGAAAATTCTGAAAATTCAAAATCATCTCCAAAATCATGTTTTACTTAACATAATTTTTTTCCATGGCAATTTGAAATCATAGATTCTCGGTTTTATGCTTATGAATTAAAAAAAATCATCATAATATAACTCAAGTGTATCATCATCCATTTGATCACAAAAACGAATTTAAATCATAAATCTGAAACCATATAATCATGAAATAAAAATAGAGATGGTAGAAGATTATTATTCACCTTATACTTGATAAGGAATTTGAGATTTTTTGTTGATTAATCCTCCATAGCTTTTGATCCGTAGCTTTAGATTAAATTCCTCTTTTCCTCCTTGATAATGGCCGGCTATCTTAGGGTTATTTGCGTTTGTTTTGATTTAGAGAAATAAAATGAACGTGAATGGACAAAGGCAAATGTATAGCCATGAATAGAAGGTGCTATTTTTAATAATAAGGCCTTATCTAAGTTAGTTACCTTATAAACCAATTTTAAGCCTATTTATCTAGTTAATAAGCACGACCTTATATACATAATTTATTCAAATCTCAATTTCCTTATCTTCGTTATTCTATTTAATTTATCTAATTAAATTTCCTGAATAATGTTATCAAAAATTAGGGATGTTACAGGTTCCCCCTAAAGAATTTCATCATCAAAATTCAGCAAGGACTAAGTACCAAACATAGAAATCATCTGTAATAACACTAACATCCATACTAGCCTAACTGACTTGCCATTATGTATATAAATCTAATATAGACATACCCTCTAAGCAGATCAGGAGAAGTATCTCTAATCCTGTCCTCTGTCTCCTAAGTATAGTCCTTCTCGTTGTCGCTCCACTGAACTTTCACCAACTTGACTGTCTTGTTCCTTAACCTTTTCTCATCTCTAGCTACAATCCGAACTGGTTGTCTAACAAAAGTCAAATCAGGCTTTACCACTAAGTCATCCAACCCTATTAGAGGAATAGTAGTCTCTAGATCATGCACACACTTGCAAAGATGAGACACATGAAATACATTATGGACACCTGCCAAACTGCTCGGCAACTCTATTCTGTATGCGAGCTTTCCAATCCTCTCTATGATCTAGAATGGACCTACATATCTTGGGGCTAACTTCCCCGACTTTTCGAATCGTATCACACCTTTCATAGGTGATACCTTAATGAAAACCTTATCTCCAACTGAGAATTCTAGGTCCTTATGCCTCTTATCTGCGTAACTCTTTTGTTTGGAATGAGCTTCCTTCATCCTTCCTCGGATTAAATCAATCTTCTCTAACGCTTCCCTAACCAAATCTGGACCTAAGACCAATCTGTCTCCAGTCTCCAATCAACATGCTGGTGATTTGCATGATCTTCCATACAAAGCTTCAAATGGTGCCATTCCTATACTGGTCTCGTAACTATTATTATAGGAAAACTCAACCAAATGTAGGTGATCCTCCCAAGATCCACAAAAGTCTAATACACAAGTTCTCAATAAATCTTCGAGTACCTTATCGACTTTCTCCGTCTGCCCATCCGTTTGAGCGTGATACGCAGTACTTACCCATCACTTCCTGTAGACTCTTCCAGAATTCACTAGTGAACAATGCATCTCTGCCACGGACTATACTACTAGGAACTCCATGCAATCTAATTATGTCCTTCAGGAACAACTTAGCTAAAATAGGTGTCGTTCTGGTTGACTTAACTGGAATGAAATGGGCACTCTTGGTCAATCTGTCCACTATAACCCATATACTTTCATTACCTATATTTAACCTTGGCAACCCATCTATAATCCATGGATATCGAATCCCATTTCCAAACTAGAATCTCTAAAGGCTATAGCAACCCACTTGTTTTCTGATGATCAGCTTTTACTTGTTGACAGTTTGCACATTGTCTAACCCACAAGCCAACTCCCTCTTCATGCATTCCCAACAGAAGATCCTCTTCATATCCTGATATATCTTTATTCCTCCAGGATGAATCGTAAACTTAGATAGATGACATTCTCCAAAAATTTCTTTCCTTAAGTCGATCCTCCATATTCGGAACACACAACCGTCCCTTCTTTCTTAGCCACCCTCTCTGGTCAAGACTAAAATCCTTTAAATCGTCGATCTCTGTTCCAACCTCAAGTCTTCTGATCCTTTTAGCTAATACTAGATCCTTGTTTTGTTTAGAAGCAATTTTCTCAATCAATACTGGTCGAACTTCTAAACAAGACAACCTGGCGGTACTCTGACTAGAACCAACAGTCGACCTTAACTGTACATCACAACTGACTAAAGCTTCTAAATCCTTCCACTCCGCCAACATAGCTAACACCACGTTCTGATGTATGCTGCTAAGAGCATCAACCACTGTATTACCTTTTCTTGGTGTATATTCTATACCAAAATCATATGCAGCCAAAAACTCCAGCCACCTCTGCTTTCTCATATTCAACTTCTTCTGAGGGAATAAATACTATAAAGACATATGATCGGTATATAACTCAAATCTCTCCCCTAAGAGATAATATCTCCAAACCTTCAATGCGAAGATCACGGCTGCCAACTCCAAATCATGAGTAGGATATCTAACTTCATGCGGTCTAAGCTGCCTAGATGCGTAGGCAATGATTTTGCCACTCTACATCAATACCGCTCCTAATCCAGTTCCACATGCATCAGTATACACAACCAATCCTTGGTTTCTGTCTGGAACTACTAACACGGATGCATTGTTCAACAAATGCTTTAACTTAAGGAATGCCTCCTCATATTTTTCGAACCAAACAAATCCACTTCCTTCCTGGTTAGCTTAGTTAAGGGAGCTGCTATCCACGAGAAATCCTTAATGAATCTCCGGCAATAGCCAGCAAGTCCAAGAAAAATCCTGATCTCACTCACCGTCTCTGGTCTCTTCCAATTATTCACAGCTTCGATCTTATCTGGATCGACTGACAATCCTTCCTCTGAAACTATGTGACTAAGAAATTTTACCTCTTTCTTCCAGAAATGACACTTGGTAAACTTCGCCTTTAGCTGATTCTGCCTTAGCGTCTCAGCACCACTCTAAGATGAACTTTATGCTCTTTCTCACCCTTAGAGTATACTAGAATGTCATCTATAAATACTAGTACAAACCTATCCAAGTGCTCTCGGAAAACTCGGTTCATCAAATCTACAAAGAAAGCAGGTGCATTTTTCAATCCAAATGGCATCACCAACCACTCATATGAACCATATCTAGTCCAAAATGCTGTCGAAGGAATACTGTCTTCCGCCACTCTTAACTGATGGAAACCTATCGCCAAATCAAGCTGCAAGAACACTCTGGCTCCACTCAACTGATCAAATAGGTCATCTATTCTTAGCAAAGGATACTTATTCTTAATTGTCCTTTCGTTTAACTTACGATAGTCTATACACATCCTTAACGACCCATTTGGTTTCTTCATGAACACCGCGGCCGCTCCCCAAGGTGAACTGCTTGGTCTAATAAAATTCCATCCTTCTAGATCCACTAGCCGTACCTTCAATTCCTTCATCTCAGTTGGTGTCATCCTACTAGGTGGTCTACTTACCGGTTCAGCTTCAAGCACCAGATCTATTCTAAACTCAATATCTCTTTTCGAGGGTAGTCCAGTGTTGCCTCAAAGACATCTGCAAACTCCCTTGCTAATTGAACCTGACTTAACTAATTTCCTACCTCCATAGCATTAAGCATAGCACTAGCACTTCGGTCAGTATTCTCTACTGAGAATATCACTCGGTTATAACTATCAGGGTGTCTCAGTGATATATCTTTATCATGGAAAAATATTCTAGCCTCATACCTACCCAACCAATCCATATCCAAAATGATCCCGAAAACTACGAAATCAATAACATACAAACTGCATGCAAATTTATGACCCAATAAATAAAGTTCTACCTGGTCACATTTCAACCCTAGAGTTGCATATCCTCCTATTGGACTCGCAACCCTTAAGAAAATAACAAAATATGTGGGTTTTAGACATAATCTATCAACCAAACACTGAGATACAAATGAATGTGATGCACCGGTATCAAAAAGTACTCTAACTGAAATACTCTGAATCAAAAGTGTACCTTCCATCACAGTCTTTCCCTTATCCACTGCAGTAGGCCTAGCTGGTCCTATTGCGAAAATTTTCCTTTGTCCTCCCTAACTAGCTCTGGACACTGATTCTTGTATTGCCCAACTTGATCACAGTTGAAGCATTTCACATTCTTCTTAACTACATCTTTCATCCCATTCCCTGACCGACTTTCATTAGCAAAGTGACCCTTCTTGTCTCACTTATAGCAAACTACCTCAGTCTTTGATTCTTAGCAGTATCTCCCTTTTAGGCTCCCTTCTTTTTAAAGAACTTCCTCTTCTTCCCCTGAGAACCCTGGGTTTCCACTGACTTCTCTTTAACTAAATCAGCAAGTAACTCCTCATAGCAAATGGTCATCTCCACCACTATATTACAGGAATCACGGACATGTGTCATGGTCATTCTAGCAAGCTCGAGCCTCAGTCCCCGAATGAACCTCTCATTCCTCTTGATGTCAGTATCTATAATGGCATATCCATAACGAGATAGTTCTTCAAACTTATTAGCATACTCGACTACTGACATCTCTCCCTGAACCAAATCCATAAACTTCATCATCAGCTCAGACTTGGCAAACTCAGATACAAACTTCTGCTCAAATCTCGTTTTAAAATTATTCCAAGTTAACTGCTCTTTCAGCACTCTGGCAGTGATACAATTCCACCAATGCAGTGCTGACCCCTACAACTGCCTAGAGGCCAACCTTCTGTTTTTCCCATCATTCAGACATAAATCAGTAAATATACGCTCACAATGCAACAACCAGTTCTGAACTTCTACGACACTATCTGCTCCCAAGAATGGCTTCCCACCCAAACTTGTGTAATCTCTACTAAGAAAAGCAATATTCTCAATTGGAGCCAATGGATTAGTTCCTTCTACATTCCCAACAACTCCAGCAGTAGCTCCAGCTTACATCAAACCGACAAAGAATTGATACATCGCCCGCATACCCACTTGTGGATTTCTAGCACCTATATTGGCTTCAACATTTTGGTTACTAGCGTTAGTCGGTCGACCCGGGTTTCTCCTGGTAGTGGGTCGAGCATTTCCATTAGTTATGCCACTTCCTCCAATGATATTTCCTCTTCCGTTTCCTGATTCCATATCTCCATTCTCATAAATCTGCATACGAGCCTTAGTAAGATACAGAAGAACGGTCTAAGAGAGCGGAGGATACGTACTTACATATATATAAAACTATATATAGCAAATACAAGCAAGTTACTATAGTGTTAACCCAAATCTCAATCTTATTATCTGATTCATTGGATTATGTTTGAAAAAAGATCTTTTAGGTTTAAGTTTCTTTTAAAGTTTCATAAACCTATGCTTTGATACCAACTTGTAACATCCCCCTACTTGGAGGTCAAAACTAATGGCTACGGATGCTACTGTCATCCAAGTTATTAATACTCGACGACCAAATACCGCAAAATTAGATATATTGATACACATAAGTACAAGAAATATGGAAAAAAAATTAAACAACAAAAAATTCCACATTCCATTTCAAAATATTCCAATTTGATTACATAATCCCAATTCATAGACCACGTTGAGATAACATATAATTATTACAAAATACGCCAAGAGCGACATATGAATATGCCCCCTTGGTAGATCAGAGTACAAAGACAGGCAAGAAAACAATTTGCCTTTACAAACAAAACACACAGCAGAAATAAAAGAACTCTAATAACAATCTTGCCTTATACACGTCCTCGAAAGCTTTATTCGTCTAAAAGAACACCTGGAAACCTTAACTCTCAACCTACTCAAAGTCAATTGAGTACCCGAGAGTTTAAGGGGAAAACAAAAACTTCGAGTCAGACATAAAGCCTGGTATGAATAATAATTTGCCATCTCAAATCATTTAGATATCTAGTGAGACTATGTCACTTAGCGGAACGAGTTTTTCCCTCACTAGTTTCCCAAAACATTTATAAAACCATATAATGTGCTCCCGCATCCACAATGCTTAAAACATAGTGTTCCAAAACATTATGATGATACGGAAAACAAATAAATCAATTTTGGATTACCCATCCCCATTCATTCTGACAATCTGTCTTAAGTATGGTTTCTAGGGTTACTATTAACCTTTTAAATGTTAAAGGCTATCTGTCCAATTACTTAGTTTTCATGGGATCACTATGAACCTATTGGTAACTCCAATATCTTATCTCTTATCTTAGTTTTCATGGGCTAACTAGGAACCTTTTGACTGACTGCCAATATCTTAATCCGAACATAGTTTTCATGGGCTAACTACAAACCTACTGGCCCCGACCAGTATCAAACCATAGTTTTCATGGGCTGACTATGAACCTATTGGCCCCTGCCAATATCATACAGTTTTCATGGGCTTACTGTGAACCCATTGGCCCCTGCATATATCTTTCATTAAAAATTTAACATCTGTTAAGTTATATTCGCTACTGGGTCAACCTAGCTGGTTATTCTGCCCTTTTCCCAAACTACAGTTATGGGTTAATAACAATGTGAATAACGTTTCAAAATATTTATTTATGCCATGGTTATTACTTTAAATTGAGATTGGGTTTATGTTTTGAAACCATAAAAACATCTCTTTCGAAACCTCTGAATAGCCTCCGTCGAAAGCAAATACCTCTTTTCAAAACATTATATACATACCTTTCGAAGCCCTTAGTAAACATTCTCTTTCGAAACCTATTATACCTTTCGATGGTATCAAATCATCTTTTTAAAATATAGAGATTCGAAACAAATGGAAGTCCCCCTTTCAAAAGTATTGAGTTTACTCTTTAAAAACATCATTTGGGTCAAACTGCTTATATACAAAAGTATCTCTTTCGAAACCAACAAAAATTAGTTTGGGGAAAAATTGATCGTGTCAGTACCATCTTAGTCGAAAGCAAAGACCATTAAAATCAAAACTTCGAAGGACAGAGTCGAAACCCCCTTTCGACTCCATCGCCTTCGAAACCCTCAACCTCTTTGAAACCATTCAGGAAAAAGGCTTAGGTTAAAACAGGAGTAACCCCTTCGACAACATAGATGACTTCAATGCAGTCGAAAGGGGAATCAGCGGCTTGGTTTCGACAAGGACGAAACCAGTCCTTTCGAAAGCTCTTATTTAAGGAATAAGGTACCCCTTTGAAAGTTAATACTTTAACATAACATGACAGCTTCTTCGAAAGCTAATTATAAAACCCTTTTGAAAACATACATTTCGACTATGTCGAAAGCTTTAAGTAATATAAGGCAAGACTTTAACTTTTGAAAACAAAGCAGGGTTTCAACTCCATCGGAAGCTACCCTTTCGACACCAAGACTTCCGCCTTCCTTCCAATCCACTGCATACCATCTAAGTGATATCTTGTGTATTGGTTTCAACTACATGGGTTTCGACTATGTTGGTTTTGATTGGGATGAGGCGAAATCAATGGAGTCGAAAGGTTCTTACTAATAGAGGCGAAACACTTTTTTCTGATTTAAAGGCTGAAATATAAACATTTAGTAATTACTTTTTAACTACTTGCCTATTTGTAAGCTATTGATTGGTTGACATGAAAATTTTCAAATACTTTACCTTTAAAATTGCCGCATTTATACCAGATTAAAACCATTAAAAAATGCAACGTTTTAGCCCTTCCATATACTAAAATCAATTATTTCAGAAAAATCCTTCTTAAAATAATTTATTTTCCCTAGTAAATAAATTAGGAAAAATCCCCAAAAATAACAAAAATTCAATTTCATCATGTAATCATACATATCAAAATTTTAGACCCAATTTCTTCCTAAAATTCTCGAAATAAATTTTAAACCCAATTATATCATATTTTTCATTAAAAATTCATAATAAAATTTCCATGGCTTGGAAAATTCTGAAAATTAAAAATCATCTCCAAAATCATGTTTTACTTAGCATAAAAAATTTCCATGGCAATCTGAAATCATAGATTCTCAATTTAATGTCAAAACCTTGCAAATTCATGTGCTTATGAATTAAAACAAATTCATGTGCTTATTCACCTTAAACTTGATAATGAATTTGAGATTTGTTGTTATTAATCCTCCCTAGCTTTTGATCCTTAGCTTTAGATTAAAATTCCACTTTTCCTCCTTGATAATGGCCGGCTATCTTAGGGTTATTTGCGTTTGATTTGATTTGGAGAAATAAAATGAACGTGAATGGACAAAGGCAAATGTATAGCCGTGAATAGAAGGTGCTATTTTTAATAATAAGGCCTTCTCTAAGTTAGTTACCTTATAAACCAATTTTAAGCCTATTCATCTAGTTAATAAGCACGACCCTATATACCTAATTTATTCAAATCTCAATCTTCTTATCTTCGTTATTCTATTTAATTTATCTAATTAAATATCCTGAATAATGTTATAAAAAATTAGGGATGTTACAGGACTCCTCAAAAATGTTGATTTATTTATGTATATGTGCGCTAATATATATAAGTTGTGACGCAGGGGGACAGGTTGGAGGGATCTAACGGGATTCCTTGCTATTGTTGAATTGGTTTCAATAATATTCAAGTTTATATGAATTATTGGATAATAAACTTGATTTGTTGGAAATATGGGTTATGACATTGTTATACGTTAAAAATTGAAAACCCGTAATAATAGAATATCAATATCAATATTGGTTGAGCACTGGGTGGCTACTGGCCTCAAATCTGTATTTTTAAAATGCTATAATTACCATTGAGCTGGAATTGGTTTTGAGATAAGAAATGATTTTAAAATCCAAAATTGAGGAAATATATTGTTTTTAAAGGATTATTTTATTATTTTAATATTGTTTTAAATTATTTTATTATATTTAATATTGTTTTAAGTATTTTATTATAATTAGTATTGTTTTAAAGTTATTTAATTAAACTAATATTGTCTTAAAGTTATTTAATTATAGTAAGATTATTTTAAGGTTATTTAATTGTATTACTATTGTTTTACAACTATAGGTTTACAGTTAATATTGTTTTAAAGAATTTATTAAAATGTTAATATTTTGAAGGGTTGATTATTTTAAGAATAATTATGGTTTGAAATTAATAATAAGGATTATTAATAAAGTTTCAAAAATAATTTTTTTTATTATTATAAAAATGGTAAAAATTAATTATTATTATTTATTAAATAATATTTTGAAATTATAAATTATTATTAAGATGTTTAAAGTTAATAATTTACATTTATATATAATTTTTATTGTTAATAATTATTATTATATGATGGTGTTTTGAAGTGAAAGATTTTTAATTATTTATAAATGTTTCCGAGACCTATGAATAGAGTTGAAAGACTTGGATTTTATAAAGGAGCTTATAAAGTGGTTTGGAGACGTAAGGAAGATTATTTACAAGGTTAAAGAGTTTATAAATGGTTAGATATTTATAAACGAATTTTAGAAATGGGTTAATAGATTTATTAAAGAAGTTTAATAAATGGTTTAGAGAATTATAAAGGATTTATAAATGAGTTTTAGAAATGTACAAAATAATTTATAAATGATTGAAATGTATAAAAGAAGTTTTATAATTGGTTCCAAAAGTTTTATAAAATGGTTTAGAGAATTACAAGGAGTTCAAGAATGATTTTTGAATCAAATAAAAAGGGAATCTTTCTCAGTTTGTAAATATACTTATACCGTTGAGATAAGTATATGGATATTTTCTAAGTATTGAAAATATAGGGATTTGCAGATATACCTTTGTAAAAGTATTTTTATAAAAGTAATTTACAAAGTAATTTTAATGAATGAAGGACTTAATAAAGGAGGTTAGCGGTTGCTTATGTACTTAACAAATTTTGGTATTTCCCTATGGAAATAAATCTGTGATTGAATGATTTTTATTCGATAGTTAAATAACTGACTATCGAATTTGGATCCAAACGTAACTTTGGAAATATCTAGGAGAAACACGTAAGTTATATGGCACGGTCGTCTCCAATGATGTTGTACTGTGCGTATAAATCTCGTTTCGTTCTTCTAGGACAATGATAAGGAAATCCATCCACTAACAGTTAGGAGATGATCTTTGATCTTATCTTTGACTGTTTATTTCCTAAAGAACCGAGTTGTGTTTACCGGGAATTATCGAAAAGTTTTTTCGAAGAGACCGGGATCGGGTATGTTATTCGAAAACCACTTCAATCCAACAAATGTGTTTTGAAATGAAGACATCTTGAAGATGATGGAATTGGAGAAGGAGCCCTCAAGTGTTCATTTAGTCCCAGAACGAACTTGTATGGATGAATGCTGGTATTACATTGTTGCCTAAAAGGCAGTATTAGCATCCCAAGTGGGAAGTGCTATATAAAAGGTAAAACGTAGCCTTAAGCCTCATCAATCGTAAATGACTAAAACAAGGGAGATGCAGCAGGGCTAAGTGGGTCACTCCCAAGTAGGGTATGATCATCCCTATTTAGAGTCGCTATTATCTCTCATTTGTATGCTTCGGGGCCCATTAACGGAGAGGTGATCATATTCGGTACTATCCAGTAAGGGGTAGGCCGGTTCTGTATTGGTAGGGGTCGATAGGTTCGACCTTGGTGTTATTTTATCTAGAGATGCACCGTGATGGGGGGGGGGTTCCCCAGTAGCCTAGTCATTGTATGGAATCCATTCTCCAATAAGCGCCGTACGGACTTAGTTGTGCCCAACTATGCTGAAACGTGAGATGCAAGCATTTCAGCTATATTCGTATTTTACTTCTACCCCTAGACATTATTTTAATATAAATGGATTTTCTATAGAAAATGGTTATGTTATCGTAAGGTAAAACCCGTCCATGTTTATGTACGGCATGGTCTTAAGAGATACTTTTTGATTTCAAATATTTTTATATAACTTTAAAATCCAGTTGGGTGTGTTTTTTCTCACGTTGGTTTTCCAAACTGACTCTGGTGTTATTTTATTATAATGCTCGGGTCAGACCGAGCATATTACAGATTTAGTTTTGGATGCTTTGGAGCTTCTGGAGACAAGTTGGAAGTCCAGAGATGTATTCACGTAGATGGTTATTTTTCCGCTGTATTCATTGATGGTATTTATCAGCAATTGTAAGGACATGCTGTTATAGCTGTCCAGACTGAAATGAGTTGGTATACTCTTATTGATGTCTGTATATACATATATTACAGTTTGACTTTTGTGTAAATATTTATGGTATATTATAGATTATTCGTTCCGTTGTGAGATTCTGTGTTGTTTAGTTTTCTTCTTATCTTCGTCCTTCTTTATTGTTCCCTAACAATCAGATTTTCCAGCATTCGATTGCTCGGCATGCAATGCAGTGGATGTATTAGTGTCCATTTTCAAGGGTCGAAAATCTCCGATTGTTACACTTCCACTCGATCCAACTGTAGTCACCCGATAGACACAATGCCATGATTTGACAATAGTTAAAGCGAAGCTTTCTAATCGAAGATCCATAGTATTCTCAAGTAGAGAACTATGTAAATTAATCACATCGATATTTTCTGTTTAACCTTAGTTATATTAACCAATAGAAAACTATCGAATGAGTCCTTCCATAGTTATCTAGTAACTATTAGTACAGAACCTCTAGGTGCCCCCAGTAGCCATGAGTTATACACTACCTAACATTTGGAGAGTGTAACGTACTCTAGTCTCAACGTATACGTCAATATCTAGTCTCGATGCATCTTGACTAGGAACATTTGAAATGGTATATTTGATTCATGTGATAAATTACTCACGGTTCCGACACTTTGTAACTACTATCAGAAAATGTACCATTTATTGATTTTCTACTAAACATACTTTTAATTAAATTAATTAATTAATATAACACATTAGATCAAGTATATAATAGAAAGAAAACACCGTTATTTCGAATAAGATTGATCAATGAGTTATATATATGCAACAAATTATATAATTCCCCTTGGGCATACCCTTAACTCTATCAATATCCCACTTGCATTTGGGTTCAATTATGGAATCCTATTCCAACTTCTCCAATCAGTTTTCTCAAAACCAATCAGGTCAGTTCCTCAGTAAACGGGTATGCTATTATGCGTTAATCGTCTACTCTATCAATTAACTCTCTCCGACACCGATAAACTACCTTTATCATGTGGAACAATTCGGAGTATGTTTATGGAATTCCAATGAGCTCTAAGTTCTATTAGAACTGTATCGAGACATTGTTATCATATAACAATGTTATGAGATTCTCAACATTTGGAATCACCCTTAGCTCAGTTATAAATTTGTGCATTTATATTTATATACATTTCTTTTTATTTCGACGTTATTAAAGGTGACGTACTTAGCCTTTTTTTATTGAATCAGCCACCGTTTTTCATTTGGAACACTTCCAACTTAAAGATTATTAACTTGAATTTATTATTGACATAATATACTCAATATCACTTATGATATTTGAGTCCGAACACTCTTTCATAAGGAGTTTGTTTATTATGTAAATAGTTCTCTAGTATTTCGTAAATACATGAGAATAGTTCAAACAACCATTTAGTAATATCAATTTGAATTTGATATTTGCTTCATGTATCAAATACATAAACAAATCACGATATCATAGACAACATAACATGTATGTTATTCCTATTACCAGTGCATAAGTAATCAATCTTACATGTCCTGTATTAAACATTTTAATAAGGTGTCCTTGCATATTATTTGGGATATTCCCAACATCTTTTATACTTACTATAAAAGACATCGTTTATAAATCCAGTATCGAGTATTAAAATAACTAAAGCTGATTTTAATACAAGTACATCATTAACAATCAGCAGTGTGTTTTTAACTTATGGTTTAGAAATATCTATATACCTTTTTAACTTTCTTTGTTATGAGCACACGCTTTCTCTGCATTTTGATTGACAATCAAACCATTTGATATTTCTATCAAAACACTTGTTTAATTTTGATGCTTATCAAACAATACTATTGTATCTGTTTTTGGTTCATATCCAAAGACTCACAAACTCAAATATTGCTCCTACTGACTTCGAGACACTTTAGTTGTTATGTGCAAACAATCCATTGAAATCCTTATTTAGGATTTTCCATTTCAGCACATACTACCAAACCAAAAGTCATCCTAAGCAATAATGCTATGAGTAAATCCAAACCAACTTAAGCACATCGAATGGTCAATCTGTTATGTTAATTTCAACAATTGAAACTCACGGTTTTATTCTTATCAATATGACTCACTATATTTGTAATGACCTAGCTATTTCAAACCATTCAAATCAACAATCATCCACTCATGTCAGACTTGAATTTCTCAAAACAATAGATTGCCAATTTATATTTGGCAACACTTAGCATATACAGTAAATAAATCAATCACAGAATCACAGACAAAGAGTAATACAACAATAAGCAGTGGAACAGATAAATAGTAGTTCATGAAGCTACTACAACATCAGAGTCTAAAACAAGATACAATAGAAATCTCAAATACAATGGAACCTCAAATACATAATCAGAAGTCAAGCCTGAACATAAACAACGGTAAATAACTGAACAAGCTGAATATACAAGACAGGTCTTCAAGCTAAGCTCCAAGCTCTAAAGGTTAGTCTCAATTGCTGTGACACTCAGTCTGAGCCGAGCATAAAGCAAAACACAAAACACTCGAGTCAGGATTAACATTCTTATACCAGTAAATCAACTCAAGTGAAATACAAAGTAACTCAAAGGATGTTTGGGATTTGACCCTTTAAGGATCCGTTAAGCTATCTACATACATAGTACAATACGCTACATAGGTAATGTCTATAGTAAATAAACTACTAAAATAGTGTTAAGGCGTTACCCATATCCCCCTTAACACATTTTATATAAGTGTCATAGTCTATACAGTACTGTAAACTCCACCAAACCGGTGGGCTATCAGGGAGCACTCCATAGGTACGACACAATCCAAACACGCAGAAGGCGCGATAAGGCATGTGACAAGGCACGTAAGGCAATGCTAGGGTAGGATTCTACCGTTTGGAATCCCGGATTGGTAGTAACAAATAGCAGCTACTACCGCCCACCTCGAGACATACTCCCAAATCAAAGGTGCACCTAATAAAATCACAAAGTAATAGACTGGTATCAAAGAAATGTGCCCGGTAGGGGGAGCGACCCCACTTGGCCTGGTATAGCTCCTGTTTTAGCCACATCAAGCTGACTCGTGGGAGTCAGGGCTGTGTTAATACCTCATACAGAATCATTTTCCAAACCATCCTACTTTGTTCTGGGATATCCACCACGTGCACAATTGTGATAGTGGTTTTCGGTATTGGCAGAGAGTATGACAATATCCGATCCTGGTCTCCTTAACAACCAAATGCTTATTTCACACCATGGTCATTTTCATTTCAAACAGTTCATAATTCATATCAAAATATCATTTTTTATAAATCATATCACTTTTGAAATCATTATTCACTTTAAATTATAATTCACTTCCAAAATCATAACCACAAAATAGTTTAAACCTTCATATCAGAATGTTCGCATTTAAATCCAATCATAATAGTTCCAACTTAAATAGTTTGAATATTGAAAGTAGATTATATATAATAAAATAGTTTATATTTTAAAAATAGGTTATAGATTAAAATAGTTTTTATATATAAATATATATATATATTAAAAATAGTTTATATATTAAAAAAGAGTTTATATATTAAAAAGAGTTTATCTCGAAAGTAGTTTCAAGTTAGAATTGTTTCCTTCGATTTCATAAACCAATTCAAATCAACTTTAATTCAAAATTCAATTTAAATCAATCTCAGTTCGACAATTTCAATTAAAAAGGTTAAAGGTTCGATTCAAATTCTCATTAAAACCATTTTTAATTTATATTGATTTCAAATCTTGGGTTGAACTTCAAATTTAAACCACTTCCCATTCAATAGGTTTCAAAGTTTAAATATTCAACAATTTACAATAACTCAATTTGATAATTTCATTTATATTGCAAAATTTCAACTTTAATTTTATTTAAATTTGAAAATATTCACTTAATCACTTTTAATAACATTTAAATAAAATCTCAAATTACAAATTTAAATCAATGTCAAAAATTAATTATCTGACTTCAATTATATTTAATTCTAAAATATTCACCTTTAATTAAATCAAGTTATAAATTTCATATCTTTAAAATCTCAAAATTAATAAGTCCAGTGAATTCTTATTTATTCTTAAAAATTAAATTACCAATCAATTTAATTTATCCTTCCCACCTTTATTTATTAAAGTTATCACCAAATCTACTTTCCAAATATTAATATAAATTTTAAATAAATAGTTTAAAACATAATATATATATATATAAATTAAATTAATTTTTTATTAATTTTTTTATATTAAATTTTATTAAATTAAATTTTATTATTAAATCTATTTTAAATCTTATTATATATTTAAAAATTATAAAATTATAAGTAAAATCTTAAAATTTATATTTTTCAAAACTTAAATTATAAATTTAAAACTTCAAACAAATAATTTAAAATCTAACTTTTTAATCATATATTAAAATAACATCATTGTATTATATTTAAAGATCAATATTTCTTAAAAGCTCATATATTTTTCCTTTCTCAAAATTTTGGATATCATTTAAAAATAGATCAACGGTGTTCGTATATTAGTTTCTAACCTATGGTCAAGTGATACAAATATTTATCATTTCAATCCGTAATTATTTAAATTTACGGGTATATAATATTTCAACTCGCAATCCCAAATTCAAATTCAATAAAATCACTTGGGTTTATCATTTCAGCCCATTACGATTTTCCCTTAATCTATAAAATCGTTCGGGTATGTATCATTTCAACCCATAGAGAATTCCTAACTAACAGGGAACCTGTAGAGTGAGAACAATAGAACAAAATATAAAATGACATAGCATATCAATGGCAAATATGATCGTAATTAACAATTCAAATATAATATACAACATGATTGTGGTGTAATATGTCAAAAATCATAAGTGAACAATTTAAATATTAATATAACATGTTCAACAATTAAATTTCTAACCAATTCAATTTAACAACATATTTAAATTGTCATTTCATGTGAAATCAATTTTCTAAATATAAGAATGTTAATCATGAGTGACCGCTCACCTTTCGAGTCTAGAGAAATTGGACAACACGACTAGCTATGAATTTTTGAATCACGAACTCTATGACAAATCTAAAGCAAAACAAAGCGAAGCTGGCACGACCTTGAACTCGATGGATCCGATGAAACAAATATATATAGCTATATATTTTAAAAATCTAAAATTTAAAACACATATTTAAAATAAAATCTTTATACTATATATATATATTGAAAATCGATATTAAATTTAAAACACATATATATATTAAAATCAAAATCTTTATATATATATATATATATATATATATATATATTTCGAAATCATTATCTCTTAAACACATCAAGTAAAATCCAAACATCTATATATATTATATTTTAAAATCTATATACATTTTAAAATCAAAATATCTACATATATAATATATATTAAAAACGTGTTTAAAATTTAAAAATCTTCCTATTATAATTTTTGTTAACAATCAATATTTATAAAAATCCATAGTTTCAAAAATTCTTCAAAAACATATTAAATATAATATATATATATATATATATATCTGTGTGTGTGACATAAATAAAATAAAAATTGACAAACTTGAACAGACATGAAAAAGAAGGCTGCTGCTGTCAGTGTGGAGGTGCTTGGCTGGTCGGATGAAGGTGACGGGACCAGGTGAGGCTGAGCAAAGGTGGGGTAGGTGCAGATCTCGGCTAGGGGTGGATGGCTGTTCCATATAGCTCGGTCAGTGGGTGATGGCTGTGTGGATTGTTCGAAGACTCAACTAAGTGATGATGTTGGCTCCGGCAGTGTCGTTGGGTTAGAGGTGGAGGCTTAGAGGGATGCTTGGGTCAGGGAGGCGAGGACTATCGGCTAATGGGACCAACGTGGGTTCAGGGTGCAGGCGCTGGAGCAGTTCGTTGTCAGGTGTGAGGCGGCATGGTGGACGAAGGGCATGACTGAGATGGGGTTTGGAAGTGTGGGGAGCTTGGTTGTGGGGAAGGTTGAACTCGGTGGCGAAGTGGAACACAAGATGGAGATAAGGCGGAAAGCCGATTGTTAAGTCAGGGGAGGTGCTGTGTTATGGCATGTGGGAAGGAGGAGCTCGGTCGATGTCATGGTAATGATATGGTGGGTAGCTTGATGGTCGTGTGGAAGGGAATTGAGAGATCTGAGGTGGGGCTGCGGATCTAGGCAAGTTAGGTATAGATGGAGATGGTGGGGCGGAGGTGATGCTCGGTAGATGGTGGATCACTATGGCGGATGATGCGACTGGTGATGGGTTTTGGTCGGCGCTGTCGCATGGAGTAAGGCAAAAGTTGGAGGAGGTTTTTGGCCGCGGTTGTGTGGAGTGGAGATGAAGGTGCGGTCAGAGCAAGGAGGCGGTATGGGGTTGAGGGGGTGGTTCGGGTTTATGTGATGATGGGTGAAAGATGATGTGGCTGTGCTTGAGGTCGAAGGCTTGGTCGAGCAAAATAAAGATGGAGGAAAGGGACGCGTATTTTACACAGCAAAATGCAAATCAATATTTTATTTTTTCTCAAATGAACGTGCAGAAAGGAGAGAAGGGAAGAGAAAGAGGGGAGAACGAACCAGAGATGAAAAATGAAAATATAAATTTAACAATGGGATAGAGAAAGCCAAGAGACTATTCCAGAAAATAATAAAAGCTAATGCCCATTCAATTTTTCACAATGGGTAAATGAATGGCCATATGAATTTAGAAAGGCTCAAAACGGATACCGATACAACTAACCGTTTCATAGATTTCGCTATGCATCGGATGCCAAAATGCACAAACGAATATACTATGGAGATCAGCACGACGAGACGAATAAAATGGTACACATATATGAGTGATACGACCATCCTATCAATACTCGAATTTCGCTGCTAAAATTGCTGCTAAAACTCCGAAAATAATATAAACAGAGCTAGAGCAGTCCAAATCTGGCGAAACGAAATATGACGTCTCACTCGGAAATTGTTAAACATTTTTATTATATAAAAATATTCAGATTTCAAAAATATTTATTTTCCATCAAATTTCAACTGATTTTAAATTTTAAATTGAAATTTCATAACCAAACAAACTTGAATATTTTCTGATGAAAATCTGACACTTGCTACGTTTAAATAGACGTATACCAAATATCAAATTTTCAAAGCTAAAATTTAATTGTTTATTTTCATGAAAAATTTAGTTAATTACGTTATAAAAACCATTAAAATTTCCAGGTCGTTACACTCTCCCCCACTCAAAACTTTTCGTCCCCGAAAATGAACGAGAATGGAAAATAGAAAAAACAGAAAGGAAAGATAGATTTGAAATACATACCAGATGCAACAATTAATTTAAAACAATATAAATTTCATTTATGGACATCTTATTACTTACATTTATATTATATATTATTTAATTACATATTCTTATTACATTTTAACTTTTTGAATATTTTAGGTAAGATATATATGTTTTAGAATGCAACTGAGTATTATAAAAATAAATTTTTATCCTATTTCAACTATTTCAAGTTGTTTCAATTCCATTTCTCATTTTAGACATTCCAATTATTCGAAAAATTTACTTTATTTCAATAATTGAAAATCTTTACTTAACACAAAACTTAAGAGTTAAATTTTTTGGTTTTACTTCAAACCATTTTGAAATAAATATATACATATATATATTTCGTACATCAAATCATATTCAAGAAATTCAAATCAAATCCATTTTTTCCAAAACAAAAGTGTAGCAAAGCTATTGAGTGGTCTCTCCACTTTGAGACTCGAAAATGAATGTCGATGATGCTGTAGTCTTCACCAAAATTATTTTCCAGGGACAATGAGGAGAGCACTAACTTACTTCTTTTTAAATTCTTTGGAAACAATTTCCATTTGAAAATACTTTAAATAATATATTTTTAAAAACTTTAAAACAAATTTTGAAAACACCGGGAACTAAATTCTCAAATCCTTACTTTAGATTCATTTCATTTGCAAATCAGATTTATAAACCATGTTTTAAAAATTCATCAACTTATAACATACAACAATAGTTAATGGTTTAGGAATGTTGACAAATAGTAAATGATAATCTAGTATTATCATTTCTAACAACCAATTCATTTAACTATCTAATTTCAGAAAATTATATCTTTATATATAAAATATAATCATACATAAAATTATTTCATTTACTAATTTAAAAAGCATCATTATGTCAGTTTGCTCTGTTCAAGTGTTTTGGAATCCTATCGATAGCGTTGGCCGGACGAATCGATCGAAACCCAAATTCAAACTTAACAACTCAAAAAACACAATATAAAACAATTTATATCAATTACAAATACGCTCCAAGATGATTCAAGAGTGGATTGAAATTCAAATTTAGAGGGACCCTAGTCAAAGAGAATTCTAACTAAAAAGATAGGCTCAAGAGGAAGATAAGATAATTAAATTACAAAAGGGGAAAGATGGATAGACTTATATTAATCACGGATGACCTTAACCGGGTTAGCCGAGACTAAGAGTTAGAGAACATGACTCAAATGAGACCCATGTTCCTTCTCTGACTTAGAAAAGATGAGAATATCATCAAAGAAAATGGAGACAAACCTATTGAGAACATCGCGGAATACATGATTCAAGAAATCGACGGAGAAGGCAGGAGCATTGGTTAATCCAAAGGGCATGACTAACCATTCATAGAAACCATTCATCCGGGTGGAAGGACAATAGGTCTAGTTCTAGGAATAAAATCGATGCGGAATTCAGTTTCTTGCTTGGGAGGAAGAGAAGTGACTTCACCAAATTCATTAGGATAATCCCTGACTATTAGGGTAGAGTCAAGATCACTAGGCTGTTTATCAAGTGAAAAGATAAAACTGCCTGCATAATCTTGAGGTGATCGACATTCAATCACAAGAGAATTACGCTAATCATCTACTAGAAAAACAGTTCAGGCTCTGCTAGAGATAACAACATCGAAACCGAGGATGTAGAAATCTCCGGTGAACCGACGCTTGTTGTAAAGGAGTTTCACCCCTTTACAAATCATACAAAGGTTGGGGGCACTGCCGATGAGATTAGTCACAAATAAGAATGAAGTTTCCAATTGAGGTTGAAGCTATGGGATGCTCCAGTATCAAGAAGAACATGAACAGGAAAGACAAGAATGGGATTTTAGAACAAAGGAAAGTTCTAAAAATTCAAGAGAAATCCTAATCTAGGACGAAGAATTTCAAGCTCAAACGAATATGATTGTATAATTAATTCCACTCATTCTAGGGTATCACTACCGTATCTCTAATGAGTTTTTACTCCATAAACAAGACAGGTCTTTAAGCTGAATATATAAGACAGGTCTTCAAGCTAAGCTCCAATCTCCAAAGGTTAGCCTCAAATGCTGTGACACTCGGTCTGACTCGAGCATAAAGAAAAACACAAAACACTCGAGTCAGAATTAACATTCTTATACCAATAAATCAACTCAAGTGAAATGTCAAGTGAAATACAAAGTAACTCAAAGGATGTTTGGGATTCCACCCTTTAAGGATCCGTTAAACTATCTACATACATTGTACAATATGCTACATAGATAATGTCTATAGTAAAGTAAACTATTAAAATAGCGTTAAGGCATTACCCATATCCCCCTTAACACATTTTATATAAATTCCGTAGTTTATACAGTACTGTAAACTCCACCAAATCGGTGGGCTATAGGGGAGCACTCCGTAGGTACAACACAAACCAAACACGTAGAAGGCGTGATAAAGCTGTGATAAGGCAAGCGAGGCAATACCAGGGTAGGATTCTACCGTTTGCACTTCCGGACTTCTGGTAACGCATAGTAGCTACTACCACCCACCTCGAGACACACTCCCAAATTAAAGGTGCACCCAATCAAATCACAAAGTAATAGATTGATATCGAAGAAATGTGCCCGATAGGGGGAGCAACCCCACTTGGCTTGGTTAATACCTTATACAGAATCGTGGGAGTCAAGGCTACGTTAATACCTTATATAGAATTGTTCGCCAAACCATCCTACTTCATTCTGGGATCCCCACCACGTGCACAGTTGTTAAAGTGGTTTCTGGTATTTGCAGAGAGTATGACAATATCCGATCCTAGTGTCTTTAACAACCAAACGCTTATTTCACACCGTGGTCATTGTCATTTCAAACAGTTCATAATTTATATCAAAATACCATATTTTTTTCAAATCGTATCACTTTCGAAATCATTATTCACTTTAAATTATAATCACTTTAAATTATAATTCACTTCCAAAATCATAACCACAAAATAGTTTAAACCTTCATATCAAAATATTCGCATTTAAATCCAATCATAACATTTACAACCTAAATAGTTTGAATATTGAAAGTAGTTTATATATTAAAAGTAGTTTATATTTAAAAAAATAGGTTATAGATTAAAATAGTTTATATATATATATATTAAAAATAGTTAGATATTAAAACGAGTTTATATCGAAAGTAGCTTCAAGTTAGAATTGTTTCCTTCGATTTCACAAACCAATTCAAATCAACTTTAATTCAAAATTCAATATAAATCAATCTCAGTTCGACAATTTCAATTAAAAACGTTAAAGGTTCAATTCAAATTCTCATTAAAACAATTTTTAATTTATATCGATTTCAAATCCAGGGTTGAACTTCAAATTTAAACCACTTCCCATTCAATAGGTTTCAAAGTTTAAATATTCAACAATTTACAATAACTCAATTCGATAAATTTCATTTATATTGCAAAATTTCAACTTTAATTTTATTTTAATTTGAAAATATTCACTTAATCACTTTTAATAACATTTAAATAAAATCTCAAATTACAAATTTTAATCAATGTCAAAACTTAAACATCCGACTTCAATTATATTTAATTCTAAAATATTCACCTTTAATTAAATCAAGTTACCAAGTTATAAATTTCATATCTTTAAATTCTCAAAATCAATAAGTCCAATCAATTCTTGTTTAAAATCAATTCTTAACAAATTAAATTACCAATCAATTTAATTTATCCTTCCCACCTTTATTTATTAAAGTTATCACCAAATCTATTTTCCAAATATTAATATAAATTTTTAAATAAATAGTTTAAAACATAATATATATATATATATTAGTTAAATTAATTTTTTAATAAATTTATTATATTAAATTAAATCTATTTTAAATCTTATTATATATTTAAAAATTATAAAATTATAAGTAAAATCTTAAAATTTATATTTTTTAAAACTTAACTTATAAATTTAAAATTTCAAACATATAATTTAAAATCTAAATTTGTACTCATATATTAAAATAAAATCTTTGTAGTATATTTAAAGATCAATATTTCTTAAAAGCCCATATATTTCTCCTTTCTCAAAATTTTGGAAATCATTTAAAAATAGACCAACGGTGTCAGTATATAGTTTTCTATCTTATGGTCAAGTGATACAGATATTTATCATTTCAATCCGTAATTATTTAAATTTACGGGTATATATCATTTCAACCCGCAATCCTAAATTCAAATTCAATAAAATCGCTTGGGTTTATCATTATAACCCACAACGATTTTCCCTAATCTATAAAATCGTTCGGGTATGTATTATTTCAACCCATAAGGAATTCCTAACTAATAGGGAACTTGCAGAGTGAGAATAATAGAATAAAATATAAAATGACATAGCATATCAATGGCAAATATGATCATAATTAACAATTCAAATATAATATACAACATGATTGTGGTGTTATTGTCGATAAATCCTAAGTGAACAATTTAAATATTAATATAACATATTCAAAAATTAAATTTCTAACCAATTCAATTAAACAACATATTTAAATTGTCATTTCATGTGGAATCAATTTACTAAATATAAGAATGTTAATCGTGAGTGATCGCTCACCTTTCGAGGCTAGAGAAATTGGACAACACGACAAGTTACGAATTTTTGAATCACGGAATCTACGACAAATCCAAAGCAAAGCAAAGCGAAGCTGGAACGATCTTGAACTCGATGGATCCGATGAAACAAATATATTGTTATCCCGCCTTTTGGCAAGGCCGTGACACCAAGAAATTGACTAGAAACCAAAGACAGTTAATCCCGAAGATCGGTTATACTCAGGTTTGCTATGGATATCGATGAATTTTGTCCGAGTCCGGATCGAGCTACAATTGATATGACATGACGAGCAAAGCCCTAGAAGCCAGCGTTCCAAATTTCAAGTCAATCCGAGTTCGTATGTTCAAGATATGATCGATACAAGTCAAGGAAATCAACATATTCTCAACCCATCGTTTCGCATCGATCTCATTCGAATCCATCGGCGAGAAGTCATTCGAATCTATCGGCGAGCAGTTGTTCGAATCCATCAAGTTCCAGTGGTTCGTATCCATCAGGGGAGTATGTTTCGTTCGTATCGATCAACAGCCCTCTGTTCGTAACTATCAGACGACCGCTATTTCGTATCCATCGTGGGACCTCTGTTCGTATCCATCAAACGACCGCTATTTCATATCCATCGTGGGACCTCTGTTCGTATCCATCGAGCATTGCACTATTCATATCCATCCTATAGCTTCGACTTCACATCGATCCACTGTAGTTAATTCCGATCGATGCGAACAAGACTAAGTCTATCGATACGAACAGAACCATACGATCGATACACGCCGTGCATTGTGAATCGATACGAACGAAGTCATTTCCTTCGATACGAACATAATCAATTCAGTCGATAAGAATTAAGTCATCTCCATCGATTCAAACTATGCAGCAGCCATCGATATGAATGAGGCAAAGTTCAAGGGATGACTCGGTCAACTCGGCGTAGAAGGTGGATCGATCCAAAGAGTGCTCGCCACGTCACCACCTGATCACGTGCAACCATCGATTCGAATTGATCGGTTCGAACTATACAGCCTATCGAAAAGCTACATCTCGTATCAATCATAACTCGAGATCCACAAGTCCAAATGGTATGAAATTTTCACAGAAGCATACGTACATGCTAAAGAATGTTCACACCAAGTTTCGACTCCATTGGGCAAAATCTTGATCGATACGAAATTTGTTTGTATCGATCACGGATCGAGTCGAAACTTCACGAGCTCGGTCTTGTGGGCCCATTCATGTGCCAGAAAAAGTCTCCTGAGATCTGAGCGAAATATCAGCCTCCTATGCCTAAAAATAGAGCCTCTGGGCCTTCAGAGAAAGGATCTATCTTTTTTGATGCTCCAACGCCCAAACTCTACCGGATTCAATTCCATACTCCATTACTGCTGTTGTACTCGAATTTCATAGCATTAATTCGCTGTAACCCATTGAAAACAGTTATAATCAGCAAGTGAATATCAATAAAGTCATCAAACTTCAAAGTGGACGTAGGCTGGATCGCCGAACCATTATAAATTCTGTGTTCTTTACTGCTTTCCTTTTCATTTTCTGAGTGTTCCTCATTTTCAATTTTCTACATACTTGTTATTTGTGATCTGTGATTTTGAAATGGTGCTTTCATTGATGATTGAGTGTTTGTGACCAATTTTGGCGCAAACATTTTGGTGCTTTCACTGAGAAGGTTGAACTCAGGAATTCTACCGCTTGGAAGTTGAATTTGAAGGCTTAAGAATTTTATCTGAAAAGCTATGACAAGGCAATCAAGTAGAAGACAAAGAGCATAGAGAAGTCAGCATGAAGGAAGTCAGGAGGCTTCCTCAGAAGTGAATCAGACGTCAATCTTCATCACCAGGGACGAGATGGAAACGATGTTCAAGAGATAAGAGGAGATGATGCAGAACCTACTTCGACAAGTTGGACAAGTTGGAGTACAAAATCAGTGGAACGTAGCCGCAGGAGATGCTGGAGATAGGGATCGGGAACACGAAGCAACCAGAATTCAGAATGGAGCAGGACCATCTGGCATAGCCCCAGAACTAGGGGGCGCTTACCCAGAGCATGTTGACCCAATCCCGGGCGGAGTACCAGGTGGAACTGCGTAGCGCAGCATTGACATAGAAATGAATGCTCATTCAGGAGAGCAGATTCCAGGAATCCCTCATGAACTCGGGGGGCAAATCAAAAGCAACGGACAAGGGCCGCAGCTTGGCGACAGTGACAGATTGGCGGAGATGGTTAGACGAGCCATGAGAGGTGGACTAGTAAATAGAGATCTGGAGGATGTTAACAGGAGCCCTTTCGCTCCTGCAATTAGGCAGGCCAGGAATCCACCAGAATTCAAGCTACCGACATTGGAGGTGTACGATGGAAGGACATACCCTATTGTTCATCTGACGTGGTATATGCGACACATGGAGGCACTAGGGGCATCAGAGGAAGTCATGGCCAGGTGCTTCCCGTTGTATCTAACAGACATAGCAGCATTATGGTTCATACAACTGGAGAGCGGTTCCATTGGAACATGGACCGATTTGACTGAGAAGTTTATGAGGCAATTCAGAGTTCACATTTCGAGACCTAAGAATGTGATGAGTTTGGCAGCACTAAAGCAGAGAACTGGGGAATCTTTGAGGAGCTTTTTGACGCGATTCAATGCAGCGGCAACGTCGGTGGATCGACCAGATCCATCCATGGTTTTGATGGCAGCTGTATTTGGCATAGCTGATGGAACAGAGTTCAAGAATTCATTGACAAGGGACCCCCTATGGATCTAGGAGAACTTTATCATGAGGCTGAGGGATTTTTACGATTAGAGGATGCAAATGCTGAAAGAGAGGAAGGAGAAGGAGTTGATGTTTATGCAGTCAAAGGTGAAAATCCTCCTAAAACAGATTCAGGGACTGATAGAGGAAAACAGAAGGCCAAGGATAACGATGATGGACCAACGCGACCAAGAAAGGTACCGAGATTCACCTCTTATACGGAGTTGAATGAGACTTTGGAGCGTATTTACTAGGATACTAGGGGGCAGATTCCCTATCGAAGGCCAATGAGAAGGGATCCGACCAACAATGAAAAAAGGTCCGACAAGTACTGCTTATTCCACGAGCTGAATGGTCATAGCACGAATGATTGCAGACACTTGAAGGATGAGGTTGAGGGACATATCCGGAATGGTCTGCTATCGCAGTATGTAAGAAGGGGAACAACAACGGTGGAACGAGAGCGACCACCACCTGCACCTATTGGGGACGGCTCATGATCGAGGCGTCAGCTTGTCATCAATTGATTGAGATAATGACGAACGAGTGGCAAACTCCACACCAACACGATTAAGTCGTTTACACATGTACAGGACCGCGAACGATCCTCAGGAATGCTCTGATACGACTACTAATCGCATCAGTGTAGGTGTTTGCACTTTGACGTCCCTGTTTTGTTCTTGTTTTCCATTTCTCATGTTTGGACTCGATTTTGTTTGACATTTCTATTGAAAGGTCTATTTTGAATAAAAGTATGCCATTTGTGATTCCATAACGGCTAAGCCACTTACACATGTACGGGGTCGCGAACGGTCCTTAGGCATGCTCTGAGATGGCGATAAACCGCCCAAACAAACAATCCAGAAACCCACTCGAACGTGAAATCTGGTATTAATGATACTACGTCCCCTCTGGGCACACACAATTCGCCTCGAACGGCACCCGACCGCGAACGGTCACAATTCTCCTCGAATGGCACCCGACCTCGAACAGTCACAATTCGCCTCGAACGGTACCCGACCGCGAGCGGTCACAATTCGCTTCGAACGGCACCCGACCACGAACGGTCACAATTCACCTCTAACGGCACCAGATCGCGAACGATCACAAATTGCCTCGAACGGCACCCCAACCGCGAACGGTCACCATTCGCCGCGAATGGCATCCGACCCCGAACGGTCACGTATTACCTCGAATGACATACGATCCCGAACGATCGTCGTTCGCGGTCAGATAAGACTATCAATTTCTTTGCAGGTCGTCAACAGGATATGAACATCCAGCTTATCGAACTACAAAACACACCTTCCTATCGCAAGGCATGTTTTAGGGGGGAAGTGTTATCCCGCCTTTTGGCAAGGCCGTGACACCAAGAAATTGACTAGAAACCAAAGACAGTTCATCCCGAAGATCGATTATACTCAGGTTTGCTATGGATACCGATGAATTTTGTCCGAGTCCGAATCGAGCTACAATTGATATGACATGACGAGCAAATCCATAGAAGCCATTATTCCAAATTTCAAGTCAATCCGAGTTCGTATGTTCAAGATATGATCGATACAAGTCAAGGAAATCAACATATTCGCAACCCATCGTTTCGCATCGATCTCATTCGAATCCATCAACGAGCAGTCATTCGAATCCATCGGCGAGCGGTTGTTCGAATCCATCAAGTTCTAGTGGTTCGTATCCATCAGGGGAGTATGTTTCGTTCGTATCGATCAGCAGCGCTTTGTTCGTATCCATCAGACGACCGCTATTTCGTATCCATCGTGGGACCTCTGTTCGTATCCATCAAACGACCGCTATTTCGTATCCATCGTGGGACCTCTGCTCGTATCCATCGAGCATTGCACTATTCGTATCCATCCTATAGGTTCGACTTCGCATCGATCCACTATAGTTAATTCCGATCGATGCGAACAAGACTTAGTTTATCGATACAAACAGAACCATACGATCGATACGCGCCGTGCATTGTGAATCGATACGAACAAAGTCATTTCCTTCGATACGAACATAATCAATTCATTCGATACGAATTAAGTCATCTCCATCGATTCAAACTATGTAGCAGCCATCGATACGAATGAGGCGAAGTTCAAGGGATGACTCAGTCAACTCGGCGTAGAAGGTGGATCGATCCGAAGAATGCTCGCCACGTGACCACCTGATCACGTGCAACCATCGATTCGAAGGGATCGATTCGTATTGATCGATTCGAACTATACAACCTATCGAAAAGCTACATCTCGTATCGATCATAACTCGAGATCCACAAGTCCAAATGCTATGAAATTTTCACAGAAGCTTATGTATATGCTAAAGAATGTTCACACCTAGTTTCGACTCCATTGGGAGAAATCTTGATCAATATGAAATTCGTTTGTATCGATCACGGATCGAGCCGAAACTTCACGGGCTTGGTCGCCTGGGCCCACTCACGTGCCAGAAAATGTATCCCGAGATCTGAGCGAAATATCAGCCTCCTACGCCTATATATAGAGCCCTAGGGCCTACAGAGAAAGGATCTATCTTTTTTGACGCTCCAACGCCCAGACTCTGCTGGATTCAATTCCATACTCCATTACTGCTGTTGTACTCGAATTTCATAGCATTAATTCGCTGTAACCCATTGAAACCAGTTATAATCTGCAAGTGAATATCAATAAAGTCATCAAACTTCAAAGTGGACGTAGGCTAGATTGCCGAACCACTATAAATTCTGTGTTCTTTTGTAACGACCCGCCATTTTGGACCATTCGCATCCATTATAAGTGTATAGGTAAACACTCATGCCGGAGTTGAATTGCTCAAAAAACCGCATTGTTAATTTAAATTTGGCAAAACTGAACATATACAGTAAATAAATAATCACAGATCACAGACACAGAGTAATAAGTGCAACGGAAATAAAAGAGATAGTAGTTCATGAAGCTACTATATGAATATATAAGATACATCAGAGTTTACAACAGAAGAGTAATACAATACATCAGATACAAATCAGAGTACATCACCGGAATCATCGAATGCTGAAGGCAGAATAGATGGCTGGATCTTCAAGCAAAGCTCCAACTTCAAAGGTGAGTCTCGAATACTGGTACACTCAGTCTGACCCGAGCGTAAAGCAAAACACAAAACACTCGAGTCAGGATTAACATTCTTATATTAATAAATCCAACTCAAGTGAAATAGCAATTGAAATACAAGTAACTCAAAGGATGTTTGGAATAACCATCCTTTAAGGATCCGTTAAACTATCTACTAGGTAGTAATATACGCTAAGTAGATAATGTCTATCAGTAATAATAAGATATCAAAATAGTGTTAAGTCATGGCCCATTCCACCCTTAACACATTTTTATTCCCAAAAGCATATACAAGACCGTAGTTTCCCCAAAACCGGAAGTCACCAGAGGGCAATCCATATACTAAAGGTACAAATCAAAATCGTAGTGGTCGCGCATAAATGGAATACAAGTATGACAAGGCACATGAGGCAATACCCAAGGTAGTGATACTACCGTTCGCCTGATCCGGACTGGTGAGAACGCAACGCCGCAGCGCCCGCAACACCGTGAAACAACACTCCCAAAATCAAGGGTGCACCAATCGACAACAAGTATAAGTAGTTCGAAGAAGTGTGTCCACTTGAGGTAGCTAATCCTCCATTGGCCCGGCACAGCTCCTGTTTTAGTCATTTCCAATTTGACACAAGTGTCAAGGCTATCCATTATCGTTCTCTTTCTTCAGTCATCACGTACATCATTCCAACCACTTCATTCTGGATCATCACTCCGCATATAGTTATTAAAGTGGTTTTCGGTTTAGATAGAGAGTATATCCATAACCGAATTCCGGTCTCTTTAATAACTTCCGTAATTATTTCATCGATTGGTCGTTTATATATTTCAAAACCAAATCAAATTCAATTTCAATTTCAATTCGTAAATCAACATTTCGTTTGTCTTTCCAAATCAATTTCCATAATTTACGTTTCAAAACTTCCAAATTATCATTTCAAAATCTTATAATTCAATTTCAATCTTTATTTAAGACAATTCAAATATTGATTTAAATTCGTATATAAGTTTCATTTCGAAATCATTTAAATTAATTTAATTCAACATTCAAATCAATTTAAATTCATTTAACTATTTCATTCAATATTAAATAAATTTATCACTCAAACAATTTCTATTTAATTCCCAATTCATTAAATCGATTACTTAAGTTCAACTTCCTTATATCAAACTTACAAATTGAATTAAATTAAATTCATCAAATCAAATTCTTTAAATTTCAAGTCTTACATTAATTTCAATAAATCACATTTTATTTCTTGTTAAAGAAATTCAATTTCACCTATTTACCTACTTAAATAATTTTCCAAAACTTAATTAATAAAGAAACTCAATTTCAATTATTTACGAAATAAAATTCACTTATTCAAAAGTTCAATTTTTACTTATAAAATAATTCAATTCATTTTTTTTTTGGAAATGCCAGCCTGTTTTTATAGTGGCCAGTCCACTTTTATTAAACTAAAACAAACATACAAAAAAGGATACACACCAAACCATATGAACCAAACAAATTAAGTAGCGACAACAACATGACATATTTTCGAAATAAGATCGGAAAAGGAAGACGAATTCCGCGCAAATATTCTTGAATTTCTTTCATCCCATATCACTGCTATCGTAAGCTTGAGGTAATGGAGATATCGCTTGGTCGACATGGTTTTCCACCTAGTTAACCTGAAGATTCTAATCCATTCAATTTTGTAATCACGCTGCGGAGGCCTCTCATGAATTCGATGAAGCACCTCCTTCCATAAATGGAATGAAAATTGGCAATTGAAGAATAAGTGTCCCACGTTTTCAGCAGCCCGGTTGCAAAGATTGCACAGAGAAATATTAATTAACCGCCGTTTAACAAGATTATCTTGAGTGTGAATCGCGTTCATCAGACATTTCCAAAGCAGCAAGTTATGTTTTTGTTTCGATCCAGACTTCCATATGCGAGCGTGCCAAGGAAAAGGAGAGTTGCATTGGTTTTGGATAATCGATCTGTAGACTATGGAAATGCTATGAAGTTTCCCATTCCAGTTAAGCTCTTCGTGGTCGATATGCTTAAAGGAGGCAGTAATGGTAGACCATAGATTATTCAGCACAGACGAACTGACATGAGGTAACTGCAGAACTTCATCGACAAAAAAAAACATTTGCATTAGTATTAGTGGGAATACCAGAGTTAAGCACAAGATTATAATCGCAATGTTGAGAAAGAATCATTCCTGGAGCACACCAGGGGGAGTACCAAAAGGAGTTTGCAGAGCTGCATTGAACCATAGGAAGGTAGTATCTTCTATTAGCCAAAATCCTTTTCCATAAAAAGCTGTTATAATTGTTAGCTTCCATAGTCCAAAAATTTCCACCCTTAAGGTTATAATGCCTGTTCCATATCTCCCACATCCCCATGCTATTACTGAGTAACTTGTTAACAAGTTGGGAAGTGGTTGCTATGTTCCATAATTTTAGATTAATGATACCCAGACCACCCTTATCTAAAGGAGCAATAATTTTTTTATAAGCAATCGGAATGAGCTTAGTGGAGAAAATTCAATTCATTTTAATCATTAAATAATTCAATCTTATTTAATTATTAAATAATTCAAAACCTAATTATTAAATAATTTCAAAGTTTAATAATTTCAAACTTAATTATACTTTCAAACTTAATTATTAAAATCATTTCAAAGTTTAATAATTTCAAACTTAATAATTAAATTTTAAACAACATTCTTTCATCAACTACTATGTTAATATTTTGTTTCGGATTATTACATATTAACATTTTCCTTTCATAAAATTCAAATTCCAACTTCATTTAAAACCTTATTATTTATTCAAAAAAAATCTTTATTTTATTTTTAAATCAAATTATTGACCAATCGGGTTTTATTTAATTCTCTATCCTAGGTCAAAGTTTAATTTGGGTATTTATCATTTCAACCCAATTCCAATTCAATTCAAAATCAATGCATAGTAAAGGGAACTTGCAGTGTGATAACGGGGATGGTATCAAAGTAAATAAACAAGCAATAACAACAAACAATAACAATCCAATAATCAATTCAAATAATCCCAAAATAACCGTATTAATTCGCATTGTTACTTGTACGAATTAATATAATTATTTCTAGAATCTACACTATCATTTCATGTAGATTATTGCATTACGGTTTTTCACTTGTCATCTATTTACAATTTCATACATCATCAATTTAACAATATACATTCAGTGGTTCAAAGTGTAATTAAACAAATCCTACGTGTCAATACATTTAACAGTTAAAGGGGTCATATTATACAAATGTCAATTAATCAAATTTAACATTTAATTATCCTATATCAAGTTCAATTTCATACTATTTATCATTTTAACATTAACAATTTAAATTCCAATATAAACATCAACAATCAATCAATTTCAGCCAAACTGTATTATTATTGCATAAATAATTAACAGATAATGGTGTCAGATGTCACAGGTGAACTGATACAGGCAATAACATATATAACAGTGTGAATAACTAACTGCAGCATATTTCAATTGTCGTTTCAATTGAAATCAAATTTAATAAATAAAAGAACGTTAATCGTGAGTGAGTGCTCACCTTTCGAGGCTAGCGATGAACGAAAATGAGATGGGTTACGAATCCAAGCACGGATTCCAAAGCAGAGCTAGATTGGCACGAATTCGGTGATCGAAGCTGATAAATAGAAATTGACGAAATAATCAGAATCTGCTTGATATAGACTAAAATGAAATATATTTTAGTTTATATTTTCTTAACCCAAGATTAACTCTAAACAACAATAAATAAAATCTCAGTCCATTTAAAACCCAACTTATGTGTACATTTCTCTATGTAAATAAGTATCTAAACATTAACAACTCATATACATTAAAATAAAATAAGATATATATATATATATATATATATGTGAAATTTTCAAATCAATATTTTAACTTTAACACTCCTAAACTAAAGTATATATTCAGAAACCAAATGTATAAAATAAAATCTTTAAAAATCATAATCTTTGAACACACTTATCTCCTACCAAAATACACATGCAATCAATATAAAACTCACATGTATACTATATATCAATAAATTTATAGGCTACACACGTAAAAACCAATATTAAATAAACAATATAAAAGGAAACCCATGCTGTAACCAACAAAAAAATAAAATATAAACAAGCATTCGAATACAGTAATTTACATTATACCCCAAACTTATAAAATACAGTAATTTACGTTACTACATACTACATATATCTAATAAAAGATAACTGACACGTATATTTATAAACAAGCAAAGTATATTTCTTTTAATATTAAAACAGGATTCAGCAAAGATATACACATATTTTATCAAAGTCTAAAAACTAATACAAACTGACTACCTAAATTAGATAGCATAACATACATATATAAACATACTTTTACTACATCATTAAAATACGAAATTCTTCAATCATAAAATATGTATATATATATATATATCCTGTAATATTTTAACATAAACTGATATATGTAAATACTACATCTAATAATATGTACTAAGAAACAATCCCTGTTAGTTAGGCTAGAAACAAAACAAACAGAGCAAGGTAGACTAGCATGAAAACAAGGTATATTATTTTAAAAATCTACTCTAAATTTAGCATTAGAAACTCAATAACACCACTATATTATAAAACTAACTTATATATATATGCTGTACAACATAAACACTGTCTCCATATTAATTTTTTTCCGACCATTCAAAGTAAAGTAGGTAAAATCTGTATATATATATATATATATATATATATATATATATATAAACTAACAAACTCAAACTTACATATCTCTATCATATATTAGACTGTTTAAACCAAATGGTATATGTGTTTTTAAAACCCAACCTTAGACTTACCTATACTCATATATTATAGCAAATGAAATAAACTATATATATACGTCACAGCCGTATATATATACCTTGAATTCCACCGCACGCACTAAGAAGGAGGATGGACGGTGTGCAAGCCGGTGGTGTGAGGAGGATGTTGGGTGCGAGCTATGGTGGAAGCTGAAGGCGTTCGGCAGGGAGAGAAGAAGGGAAGGACGTGTTGTGTGATCTCGGCCAGAGTTGGAGGAGCAGGTGGTCGAGGTTGGTCAGTTGTAGGTTGATCGGGTGGAGGTGAAGACGTGGATGAGGTCTCGGCTATGGGCTGTCACGTGTGGTGGTAGGGGAAGTCGAGATCTTGACTATGGGTGTAGATAAGTTGTGGGCCGGAGGGCTGACGTGGCGGGGAAGATGGATGGGGCGGGTCTGGGTGATGTCAGCGTTGAAATACCGGAAGGGAGAGGGCCGGTTGCTGGAGGGAAACACGGTTCAGGCATCAGTGAAGAGGAAATAATGAATGCTTGGCCTTGGATCTTGAAAAAGTAGGGAGGAAAAGAATATAAACGAACAGGCGTGCAAATATTTAGAAAGAGAAGTGTGAAGGTCTTTGCATCAGGCAACTTGTATTTGAACGTGCATAGGGAAAGATGAGCGTGAGAGGAAGAGTAAATATCGAACCGGAAAAATATAAACCAACCAAGGGAAACGCAAAAGTCACGAATATTTAATTGTGGTAATAAATTGGGTAGATGCTGTTGGATTTATACGGTAAAATTTTAATGGTCAATCAGAAATTTGAAATGTTCGAAACCGCACCGATATTGCAAATTATTTTATCGATCCCACAGCGAAACCGAATTTCAAAACACAAAATTTGAATATACCATAGAGATCAGTGCGATGAGACGATCAAAACGATATACGGATATCAGTGGTATGATTAAATTATAAAAATTCGAATTTTCTACTGGCGGAAAATGCAAGAAAACACTGAAAAATAAGATCGACGGAGCCAAAGATGTCCGAATTTGGAAAAACGACAAACTGACATCTTGCTCAGAAGATGGTTTAGAATTTTTCTATGTAAAAATATTTAGGTTTCGGAAACATTTTATTTTCAACGCTTTTTAACTGATTAAATTGAAGTGAATTTACGCGCGAAATAAACTTTCATATTTTCGGACGAAAATTTATCAGTTGCTATGTTTAACAAGACATATTCCAAATATTAAATTTTTATTTCAAAATTTTATCGTTTAAAATTTCACAAAATTTCAACTAATAACGTTATTAAAACAGTTGAAATTTACGGGTCGTTACACTCTCCCCCACTTAAAACTTTTCGTCCCCGAAAAGGAACGTGGTAGGAGAATAAAAACAACCAAAAGAAAAATGGCTTTGGAAACAAAATAACAATTAATTTAAACCATATAAATTCAAATTTAAATTAATTGATATTCAATAATCGATTTAATCCATTTGATTTCACTAAAATCAATCTCAACTATTTCTAAATTCATTATCTTATTATCCAATTATCCTCAATTTACAAATTTCTAAAACCATAAATTTGAATAATCTTTTTTTATAATCATATTTTATTTTCAACAATTTAAATTCTTATTTATTCCAAATCATTGTTAAATTTGTTCTACTTAATATATCTTATCACATGTATTTAACCCATATAGATTAATTTAAACCATAAAAGTTTCGATTTAAATTAATTTATATTCACTAATTGCTTTTAAATTTAAGGTATTTTCATAAGTTGATCAAATTTCAATTTATTAATTCTTTCAAAACAAATTTATTTATTCTTTCAAACAATTTATTTCATTATTAACTGAGTTTACTTATTATCCTATCTAACTTTATTAACATCTTTATAATCAAAATTTAGTGTATAACATTTATTATAAACACTCAAATTTTATTTATAAATTCAATTTATATTATATATTATCCAATTACATATTCAACTTCTGAATGATTTAGGTAAGTTGTATTTTAGAATGCAGTTGAACAATATACAAATAAAATTTTCCCAATTCGATTATTCAAGTTTAAATATTTATTCCAAATTTTGTTTTATTTATAATTTAAATCATCCTTTAACAAAATTTAAGAATTAGATTTTCGATTAACTTTAAACAATTTAGAGATACATATAATATATTTATATCCAATCAAATTAAATTTTAAAATAAGGTACTTATATATATAAATCAAATTATACTGAAGAAATTCAAATCAAAATAATTTTTTTTTCAAAACAAAACCGTAGCAAAGCTACAGAATGGTTTCTCCACTTCGAAACTCGAAAATGAATGTCGATGATGCGGCCGCCATCACCGAAATTATTTCTCAGCGACAAAGAGAAGAGCACTGATTTCAACATTTTAAAAATTTTTGAAAACGGTTTCTATTTAAAAGTACTTTAAATAATATACATTAGAATTCTTTGGAAACAAATTATAGTCAAAATACCTTTAAATAATGTGCATTTTAAACCTTTAAAACCATAGTTCGGAAATCATTGGAAATTAAATTCTCAAATTTCTGAATTAAATCCATTTCAAATTCCAAATCAATTTATAAACTGTATTTATAAATTTATTTAGAACAATAAATGATAATCAAATATTATCATTTCAAACAACAATTTAATTTACCTATTAAATTCCAGAATTTTTTTTTATTATTTTATTTTACTGATATTTCACAATATAATCAAACAAATTTATTTCATTTTCCAAATTTGAAAATAATATTTTAAATATTAATTTACAAATACACTTCCTCGCTCGACTATATAAGAATCGATTTCAAAGCAAAGACAGAGATTCAAATTTGATGGACTCAAATCAAAGAGAAATTTGATTCGAAAATAAGTTTGAAACAAAAGATAAGATAATTAAATAACAAAATAAGGCGATGGATAAATTTAAATGAATCGCGGGCAACTTTAACCGGGTCGACCGTGACTTCAAAATAAGATCGGTGTAGAATTCCGAGGTAAATCGACATTCGATCTCAAGAAATAGAATTCAGGTATAGCAGGAGATAGATAGCATCGTAAACCGAGGATACAGAAATCTCCGGTAAATCAATGCCTATTGTAAAGGAGTTTTTTCTTCTTTACGAATCATTCGAAGATTGGCGAGACCGCCGATCTATTATAGATATCATTCAAAATGTAGTTATGGGGTGCTCCATGATTGAAAGAAGACGAATAGTGAGGGACACGAATGAATTTTTGGAACCGCAGTGAACGTTCCAAAATTCAAAGGAATCGAGTCAAAAAGAAGAGATTGAAACTCGAATGAGAGTGATTCTGTAAATACATTTACTTTATATGTTAAGTTTTGCCTAGAGCTACCAAAGCTCTGATACCAACTGTAACGACCCAGAATTTTGGACCATTCGCATCCATTATAAGTGTATAGGTAAACACTCATGCCGGAGTTGAATTGCTCAAAAAACCGCATTGTTAATTTAAATTTGGCAAAACTGAACATATACAGTAAATAAATAATCACAGATCATAGACATAGAGTAATAAGTGCAGCAGAAATAAAAGAGATAGTAGTTCATGAAGCTACTATATGAATATATAAGATACATCAGAGTTTACAACAGAAGAGTAATACAATACATCAGATACAAATCAGAGTACATCACTGGAATCATCAAATGCTGAAGGCAGAATAGATGGCTGGATATTCAAGCAAAGCTCCAACTTCAAAGGTGAGTCTCGAATACTGGTACACTCAGTCTGACCCGAGCGTAAAGCAAAACACAAAACACTCGAGTCAGGATTAACATTCTTATATTAATAAATCCAACTCAAGTGAAATAGCAATTGAAATACAAGTAACTCAAAGGATGTTTGGAATAACCATCCTTTAAGGATCCGTTAAACTATCTACTAGGTAGTAATATACGCTAAGTAGATAATGTCTATCAGTAATAATAAGATATCAAAATAGTGTTAAGTCATGGCCCATTCCACCCTTAACACATTTTTATTCCCAAAAGCATATACAAGACCGTAGTTTCCCCAAAACCGGAAGTCACCAGAGGGCAATCCATATACTAAAGGTACAAATCAAAATCGTAGTGGTCGCGCATAAATGGAATACAAGTATGACAAGGCACATGAGGCAATACCCAAGGTAGTGATACTACCGTTCGCCTGATCCGGACTGGTGCGAACGCAACGCCGCAGCGCCTGCAACACCGTGAAACAACACTCCCAAAATCAAGGGTGCACCAATCGACAACAAGTATAAGTAGTTCGAAGAAGTGTGTCCACTTGAGGTAGCTAATCCTCCATTGGCCCGGCACAGCTCCTGTTTTAGTCATTTCCAATTTGACACAAGTGTCAAGGCTATCCATTATCGTTCTCTTTCTTCAGTCATCACGTACATCATTCCAACCACTTCATTCTGGATCATCACTCCGCGTATAGTTATTAAAGTGGTTTTCGGTTTAGATAGAGAGTATATCCATAACCGAATTCCGGTCTCTTTAATAACTTCCGTAATTATTTCACCGATTGGTCGTTTATATATTTCAAAACCAAATCAAATTCAATTTCAATTTCAATTCGTAAATCAACATTTCGTTTGTCTTTCCAAATCAATTTCCATAATTTACGTTTCAAAACTTCCAAATTATCATTTCAAAATCTTATAATTCAATTTCAATCTTTATTTAAGACAATTCAAATATTGATTTAAATTCGTATATAAGTTTCATTTCGAAATCATTTAAATTAATTTAATTCAACATTCAAATCAATTTAAATTCATTTAACTATTTCATTCAATATTAAATAAATTTATCACTCAAACAATTTCTATTTAATTCCCAATTCATTAAATCGATTACTTAAGTTCAACTTCCTTATATCAAACTTACAAATTGAATTAAATTAAATTCATCAAATCAAATTCTTTAAATTTCAAGTCTTACATTAATTTCAATAAATCACATTTTATTTCTTGTTAAAGAAATTCAATTTCACCTATTTACTTACTTAAATAATTTTCCAAAACTTAATTAATAAAGAAACTCAATTTCAATTATTTACGAAATAAAATTCACTTATTCAAAAGTTCAATTTTTACTTATAAAAGAATTCAATTCATTTTAATCATTAAATAATTCAATCTTATTTAATTATTAAATAATTCAAAACCTAATTATTAAATAATTTCAAAGTTTAATAATTTCAAACTTAATTATACTTTCAAACTTAATTATTAAAATCATTTCAAAGTTTAATAATTTCAAACTTAATAATTAAATTTTAAACAACATTATTTCATCAACTACTATGTTAATATTTTGTTTCGGATTATTACATATTAACATTTTCCTTTCATAAAATTCAAATTCCAACTTCATTTAAAACCTTATTATTTATTCAAAAAAAAATCTTTATTTTATTTTTAAATCAAATTATTGACCAATCGGGTTTTATTTAATTCTCAATCCTAGGTCAAAGTTTAATTTGGGTATTTATCATTTCAACCCGATTCCAATTCAATTCAAAATCAAAGCATAGTAAAGGGAACTTGCAGTGTGATAACGGGGATGGTGTCACAGTAAATAAACAAGCAATAACAACAACAATAACAATCCAATAATCAATTCAAATAATCCCAAAATAACCGTATTAATTCGCATTGTTACTTGTACGAATTAATATAATTATTTCTAGAATCTACACTATCATTTCATGTAGATTATTGCATTACGGTTTTTCACTTGTCATCTATTTACAATTTCATACATCATCAATTTAACAATATACATTCAGTGGTTCAAAGTGTAATTAAACAAATCCTACGTGTCAATACATTTAACAGTTAAAGGAGTCATATTATACAAATGTCAATTAATCAAATTTAACATTTAACTATCCTATATCAAGTTCAATTTCATACTATTTATCATTTTAACATTAACAATTTAACGTCCAATATAAACATCAACAATCAATCAATTTCAGCCAAACTGTATTATTATTGCATAAATAATTAACAGATAATGGTGTCAGATGTCACAGGTGAACTGATACAGGCAATAGCATATATAACAGTGTGAATAACTAACTGCAGCATATTTCAATTGTCGTTTCAATTGAAATCAAATTTAATAAATAAAAGAACATTAATCGTGAGTGAGTGCTCACCTTTCGAGGCTAGCGATGAACGAAAATGAGATGGGTTACGAATCCAAGCACGGATTCCAAAGCAGAGCTAGATTGGCACGAATTCGGTGATCGAAGCTGATAAATAGAAATTGACGAAATAATCAGAATCTGCTTGATATAGACTAAAACGAAATATATTTTAGTTTATATTTTCTTAACCCAAGATTAACTCTAAACAACAATAAATAAAATCTCAGTCCATTTAAAACCCAACTTATGTGTACATTTCTCTATGTAAATAAGTATCTAAACATTAACAACTCATATACATCAAAATAAAATAAGATATATATATATATATATATATATATGTGTGTGTGTGTGTGTGTGTGAAATTTTCAAATCAATATTTTAACTTTAACACTCCTAAACTAAAGTATATATTCAGAAACCAAATGTATAAAATAAAATCTTTAAAAATCATAATCTTTGAACACACTTATCTCCTACCAAAATACACATGCAATCAATATAAAACTCACACGTATACTATATATCAATAAATTTATAGGCTACACACGTAAAAACCAATATTAAATAAACAATATAAAAGGCAACCCATGCTGTAACCAACAAAAAAATAAAATATAAACAAGCATTCGAATACAGTAATTTACATTATACCCCAAACTTATAAAATACAGTAATTTACGTTACTACATACTACATATATCTAATAAAAGATAACTGACACGTATATTTATAAACAAGCAAAGTATATTTCTTTTAATATTAAAACAGGATTCAGCAAAGATATACACATATTTTATCAAAGTCCATACTATAAAAACTAATACAAACTGACTACCTAAATTAGATAGCATAACATACATATATAAACATACTTTTACTACAGCATTAAAATACGAAATTCTTCAATCATAAAATATGTATATATATATATCCTGTAATATTTTAACATAAACTGATATATGTAAATACTACATCTAATAATATGTACTAAGAAACAATCCCTGTTAGTTAGGCTAGAAACAAAACAAACAGAGCAAGGTAGACTAGCATGAAAACAAGGTATATTATTTTAAAAATCTACTCTAAATTTAGCATTAGAAACTCAATAACACCACTATATTATAAAACTAACTTATATATATATGCTGTACAACATAAACACTGTCTCCATATTAATTTTTTCCGACCATTCAAAGTAAAGTAGGTAAAATCTGTATATATATATATATATATATATATATATATAAACTAACAAACTCAAACTTACATATCTCTATCATATATTAGACTGTTTAAACCAAACGGTATATGTGTTTTTAAAACCCAACCTTAGACTTACCTATACTCATATATTATAGCAAATGAAATAAACTGTATATATACGTCACAGCCGTATATATATATACCTTGAATTCCACCGCACGCACTCAGGAAGGAGGATGGACGGTGTGCAAGCCGGTGGTGTGAGGAGGATGTTGGGTGCGGGCTGTGGTGGAAGCTGAAGGCGTTCGGCAGGGAGAGAAGAAGGGAAGGACGTGTTGTGTGATCTCGGCCAGAGTTGGAGGAGCAGGTGGTCGAGGTTGGTCAGTTGTAGGTTGATCGGGTGGAGGTGAAGACGTGGATGAGGTCTCGGCTATGGGCTGTCACGTGTGGTGGTAGGGGAAGTCGAGATCTTGACTGTGGGTGTAGAGAAGTTGTGGGCCGGAGGGCTGACATGGCGGGGAAGATGGATGGGGCGGGTCTGGGTGATGTCAGCGTTGAAATATGGGAAGGGAGAGGGCCGGTTGCTGGAGGGAAACACGGTTCAGGCATCGGTGAAGAGGAAATAATGAATGCTTGGCCTTGGATCTTGAAAAAGTAGGGAGGAAAAGAATATAAACGAACAGGCATGCAAATATTTAGAAAGAGAAGTGTGAAGGTCTTTGCATCAGGCAACTTGTATTTGAACGTGCATAGGGAAAGATGATCGTGAGAGGAAGAGTAAATATCGAACCGGAAAAATATAAACCAACCAAGGGAAACGCAAAAGTCACGAATATTTAATTGTGGTAATAAATCGGGTAGATGTTGTTGGATTTATACGGTAAAATTTTAATGGTCAATCAGAAATTTGAAATGTTCGAAACCGCACCGATACTGCAAATTATTTTATCGATCCCACAGCGAAACCGAATTTCAAAACACAAAATTTGAATATACCATAGAGATCAGTGCGATGAGACGATCAAAATGATATACGGATATCAGTGGTATGATTAAATTATAAAAATTCGAATTTTCTACTGGCGGAAAATGCAAGAAAACACTGAAAAATAAGATCAACGGAGCCAAAGATGTCTGAATTTGGAAAAACGACAAACTGACATCTTGCTCAGAAGATGGTTTAGAATTTTTCTATGTAAAAATATTTAGGTTTCGGAAACATTTTATTTTCAACGCTTTTTAACTGATTAAATTGAAGTGAATTTACGCGCGAAATAAACTTTCATATTTTCGAACGAAAATTTATCAGTTGCTATGTTTAACAAGACGTATTCCAAATATTAAATTTTTATTTCAAAATTTTATCGTTTAAAATTTCACAAAATTTCAACTAATAACGTTATTAAAACAGTTGAAATTTACGGGTCGTTACATCTTTACTGCTTTCCTTTTGATTTTCTGAGTGTTCCTCATTTTCAATTTTCTACATACTTATTATTTGTGATCTGTGATTGTGAACTGGTGCATTCATTAACGATTGGGTGTTTGTGACCAATTTTGGCGCAAACATATATATAGCCAAATAATTTAAAAATCTAAAATTTAAAACACGTATTTAAAATAAAATCTTTATAATATATATATTGAAAATTAATATTAAATTTAAAACGCATATATATCAAAATCAAAATGTTTATATATATATATATATATATATATTTCAAAATCATTATCTCTTAAACACATCAAATAAAATCAAAATATTTATCTATATTATATTTTAAAATCTATATACATTTTAAAATCAAAATATCTACATATATAATATATATTAAAACAGATATTTAAAATTTAAAAATTTTCCTATTATAATTTCTGTTAACAATCAATATTTATAAAAATCCATAATTTCAAATATTCTTCAAATACATATTAAACTGAATATATATATATATATATATATATATATATGTGTGTGTGTGTGTGTGAGTGTGTGTGTGTGTGTGACATAAATAAAATAAAAATTGACAAACTTGAACAGATATGAAAAACAAGCCTGCTGCTGTCAGTGTGGAGTTGCTCGGCTGGTCGGATGAAGGTGACGAGACCAGGGGAGGCTGAGCAAAGGCGGGGTAGGTGCAGATCTCGGCTTGGGGTGGACGACTGTGTTGTATAGCTCGGTCAGTGGGTGATGGCTGTGTGGGTTGGTCGAAGACTCGGCTGAGTGATGATGGTGGCTCCGGCAGTGTCGTTGGGTCAGATGTGGAGGCTTGGAGGGATGCTTGGGTCAGGTAGGCGAGGACTGTAGGCTAATGGGACTAACGTGGGTTCAGGGTGCAGGCGCTGAAGCTGTTCTTTGTCAGGTGTGACGTAGCATGGTGGACGAAGGGCAGGGCTGAGATGGGGTTTGGAAGTGTGGCGAGCATGGTTGTGGGGAAGGTTGAACTCGATGGCAAAGTGGAACACAAGACAAAGATAAGGCGGAAGGCCGACTGTCAAGTCAAGGGAGGTGCAGGTTTGTGGCGTGTGGGAAGGAGGAGCTCGGCCGGTGTCATGGCAATGATATGGTAGGTAGCTTAATGGTCATGTGGAAGGGAATGGAGAGATCTGAGGTGGGGTTGCGGATCTAGGCAAGTCAGGTGGAGATGGAGATGGCGAGGCGGAGATAATGCTCGACAGATGGTGGATCACTGCGGCGGATGATGTGACTGGTGATGGGTTTTGGTCGGCGCTGTTGCATGGAGTAAGCCAAAGAGTCGGAGGAGGTTTTTGGCAACGGTTGTGTGGAGTGGAGATGAAGGTGCGGTCAGAGCAAGGAGGCGGGATGGGGTTGAGGGAGTGGTTCGGGTTTATGTGATGATGGGTGAAAGATGACGTGGCTGTGCTTGAAGTCGAAGGCTTGGTCGAGCAAACTGAAGATGGAGGAAAGGGACACGTAGTTTATGCAGGCAAAATGCAAATCAATATTTTTTTCCCTCAAATGAACGTGTAGAAAGGAGAGAGAAGGGAAGAGAAAGAGGGGAGAATGAACCAAAGATGAAAAATGAAAATAGCAATATAAATTTAACAATGAGAATAGAGAAAGCCTAGAGACTATTTCAAAAAATAATAAAAGCTAATGTCCATTCAATTTCTCATGGTGGATAAATGAATGGCCATATGAATTCAGAAAAGCTCAAAATGGGTACCGATACGACTAACCGTTTCATAGATTTTGCTGTGCACTGGATGCTGAAATGCACAAACGAATATACTGTGGAGATTAGCGCGACAAGACAAATAAAATGGTATACAAATATGAGTGATATGACCATCCTATCAAATTTCACTACCAAAATTGCTGCTAAAACACCGAAAATAATATAAACGAAGCTAGAGCAGTCCACATCTGGCGAAACGAAATATGACGTCTCACTCAGAAATTGTTAAACATTTTTATTATATAAAAATATTCAGATTTCAAAAATATTTATTTTCCATCAAATTTCAACTGATTTTAAATTTAAAAATTGAAATTTCACAACCAAACAAACTTGAATATTTTCTGATGAAAATCCGACACTTGCTACGTTTAAATAGAAGTATACCAAATATCAAATTTTCAAAGCTAAAATTTAATTGTTTATTTCCATGAAAAATTTAGTTAATAATATGTTATAAAAACCGTTAAAATTTCTAGGTCGTTACAATATTCCAACCATATTTTTCTTCTCTTAAAGACAAATTTACAGCCAATGGATCATTTCTCTTTGGATACTACTATCAAAACATATTTCGATAATATACTTGGAATTTATTTCGGATCTCATTGTACCATATCACAAAGTCAACAGTCTTTATGGCTTAATTAAACAATCGAGGATATATGTATTTCGACATTGGTAAGAAACTCATAGTTTCTCTTTAATATGCTCGAATACTTATTAGACATTCTAATACAATGTGTTCGTTTAGGTTAGTTGATTTCATTTCGCCTCATGTAATCAGTTTTATATTTGGATCTTATCCAGTTCCATTTTACTACCAATAATTTCTTGAAGAAATTCTTTCACTATGAAGTTGGTATTTCTTGAAGCAACAATAGTTTCTCAGTGCAACAGAATAGGTATTCATAAACACTTTATGAATTTCCTTATATTTAAAACTGATTTGGTTTTAGTTTACAAAACTTATGTACAAAACATAAATACATCATCCAATGACAGTCTTTTCCAAACTCCTTTGGGGAGATTCATATAAGATTCCCTACTTATGATTATTACATGCAATCTTTCGACTTGCACAACCTGCCAACTTCTTGGCCTAGGATACGTTAGGATTTCTTATAAACCCTTATCTTGTATGATTTTGTGAACTATTATTTAGATGAAATAAATTTTAATCTTGCGTATTATTCTTAAATACACAACCTTATACAAAGAAGTTAACTCAACTTCACTCATAATTAATCATACTTCGTTCAACAAAGTCCGATTACTCCTTATCGTTACATCATTATGTATCATAGGAAGAAGTGACTTTTGATATTCAATCATATTCATTTTAGGTACATTCGGAACTCTTTCCAATATATTCATGCATTTTATCAAATCGAATTATTTTTATTGCATGTTATATTATTTTCTTTTGTTTTATATTCTATAAGTTTATCGCAGACTCATATATCTCCGTGATAACTATTAGTGAATATGACAAAGTACATGGAAACATTTTGGTATTCATGGACTTAATATTGCATACATCTATATGTATTAATTCGAAGAGTTCATCAACTTCTATGATACTCCCACTAAATAGGTGCATTGCCTTTGAATGTTTGAGATATAATTAACTAGTACCATATGATTTATTATCATATAATAAAAATTATTTCTCAAAACTAGGGCTTAGTCTATAATCCCAAAATAATTGTAAATAATTTTAGATACTTCAATATTTTAAATGCATCACTTTTGTTGTGAAACAAATATCATATATAGTTTTATTTCATAAGGAATGTTTATAATATTCACAATGAAATATAACTATGCCTATTTTCCAATCGACATCGAAAAATAGTCATTATTTCATAAATAATGTTCCGTATGTGTTAGCACCAAAATTGTTCACTAACCTCGTTGAGAAAGATTGTGTAGAGAGATAAATGATGAAAGCAAATTTAAACGAGGAACAATATGCTAAATTGAATGCAAAGACGAGAACACCAGATTTATAGTGGTTCAACGTAACTGCCTACATCCACTTTGAGGTTAATCTTTATTGCTTTACTAGATTATTGATTACAGATACAATCCGTTTGCCCACTCCTTGAATACAATTGCTAAGTAAAGAGGATGAGTCTTGAAAGTGGCAGAGTCTCCCCAGTGTTCCCGAAAAAAGGTCCATTCCACTATGCCCTGCCTCGCTATTTATAAACAAAGATGGGTTGGCCTTCCTTGGTGGGCCTGGTAGCCGAATACCTCGGCCCAAATGGAGTGGTCTCCATATGCCGATCCATAGATGTCGAACGCTGAACGCCGAACTAGGCATGAATGCCGAACGGTCTTCTCATGCCGAACAGAAGTGAGGCCGAACACCCTGAATGCCGAGGGAAGTATTTGTGTCGTCCGATACTGAAGCCGATCCAGTGTATTTGTGCTGAACGACTGAATGCCGAGCATTACTTAGGCCGGATGATACTCTGGCCGAACGCTGTCAAGGCCAAACCATGTCTTGGCCGAACGACACTTAGGCCGAACAATACAATTCTGCCATGCCGAACGTTATACTATGCCGAACGTCTCTCGATGCCGAGCGTTTCCGAATGCCGAGCGCTTCCGGGATGCCGAGCGTATCATGACGCCGAACGAACCAGTTGAGCCGAATGATAGAGATGCCGAGCGTATCATGACGACGTACGAACCACTTGAGCCGAACGACAGAGATGCCGAGTACTAAGTTGCCTGGTCAAATCTCCAAGAAACACTTGCCCCCCAAAGTGTATCACATGACCGAACGTGATACGCTTTGAATTATTTATCCTCCGTGCTTCACTTTGATCCTTAGCTTATTCCTTTCGGAGATGTCTTCGTGTGATTACCAGGTGAGGTGGTGTGTGTCGAATGATATGTGAGTGCCGAACAGAACAGCTGAAGCCGAACGCTCCTTGTATGCCGAATGACTTCGTTTTGACCGGTTCTAACAGTCATCGTCTCTTCGACTTCTTCTTCTTCTATATAAAGGCCGGCCTGCTCCATCTTCTTCTCTTTTTACGCTCACTTCTTCTAACTTATACTTGAAAAACCCGCCTGTTAACAGCCTCCAAAGACTTTACAATCTTTCCCCATCCACTCGGCATTAATTAAAAATGCGCCCTCAACTTCAGAATTCTCCCAAGTCTCGATCTACTAATTAGGTATTGATCCCCTTATTTAAATCCTTCCCCTGACTAAAAGTTTTAATAAGAGGCTCAAGTTCGTAAATCAGAATTGTAGCCGATAGGTGTTGCGTAGATGAGAGAATCAAACTGCGATTAGGATGTTCTTTTAGGGCCAGATGATGTGGAGGAGAGTAGGAGTGGCCAATGATGAGCATACGAGGGAGTAGTTGGGAGATGTATTATGGTCTGGCATGGTTTCTTGTGCCGAACGAGATTGGAGGAAAAGAATGGAGGAGGAGTAGGAATTGGCTAGAATGCCGAACAGCATGATCCGATATGACTCGCTGAACGATACGTCCTCGTTGTTCGGCGTGGATGGAGGAAGAAAAGAAAAACAAAAGCGTTGTTTAAGGAAGGAGTGCCTAGCGTTGGGGCTCGGCATAACTTTGGTTCGGCGTGATTCACCACATGCCGAGCAGTGGAATGGAAGGATAGGGAGGAAGTACGAACTAGATAGGATGTCGAACGATACTTCGTCCGAACAGAACTTAGACCGAACAGCGTTTTGACCGAACGATACCAAGGCCGAACAATAGCTAGGCCGAACGATAATTTGGCCGATCAAGATTTAGGCCGAACGATAGATAGGCCGGTCGATAGTTTGGCCGGTCTATACTAAGGTCGAACAACGTGAATGCCAAACCATACTTAGGCCGATCAAACATAAATGCCAAACCATATCAAGGCCGAACAATCATAAATGTTGAACCACACTTAGGCCGAACAACACAAATGCCGAACCATATCAAGGCCGAACAATCATAAATGTCGAACCACACTTAGGCCGAACAACACAAATGCCGAACCATATCAAGGCCGAACCATATCAAGGCCGAACAATCATAAATGCCGAACCAACAATTGCCTTGCCTAATCACATAACAAAACAAGGACAAGGACTCTAGCATACTAGCATATCAAACTGATCCAGACTATTAACTCCCTAGCTTCAGTAGACATAAACCTTTGATTGACATAATCAGATAACTTCTTTTAACGATTTCTGAATCTGAAACAGTAATCACCATAAGGCAGGCTTTTGGAGACGGTCAGAGATGACTGTCTTCGAAGGCGATGATTTGAAGCTCAGTTTTATATCAGTAACCTTGTGACTTTCAAATTTTCAACGCTTATACATGATTGATTGCACTAGTTCACACACCACGTGGGGGGAATATTCGTGTTGTTAATTCTAACGTGAACATTTTTCAAGTATAGTTCTCACAGGTGCTTTGCCAGATTCACTATTTACTGGAGATGTCTAAAAAATCTAGCTCCGCCACTATCTCAGATAGGCCTGGGCCGTCTTCAAAGCAAGAAGTCGCGGACACTTCAAATCCGTCGACTTCCCCCGCTCATAATTTATCTCCTGATGCCCTGGAGGCATCGATTCTCTTGGATGATCCGATCGATTCACATGCTTCGAAGATTAACGAAGTCGCGCTTCGGCGAATATGCTCTATCCACGGAATCCCTTACACCGACGTGTTGGTTCCGTCGAGGCATGATCGCCCACATCTGCCCCCAGTTGGGTATACTGCCTGTAATAAGTTTATGTGCTGGATGGGCAGCGTGCCTCCATTCAATCTATTTCTTCGGGACGTGTTGCAATACATAGACATCGCCCCATCGCAGCTGCACCCAAACGGTCATGCATTCATATACGGGACCTACCTCCTTTTCATGGCCGTCTTCTCTAGGCCTCCAACTTCCGGCGACATCAGATATATTTATATGATTAAGAAGCTGAAAGATAGCCCCTCCTTTGTGTTCCTCGAGCCGTACCACAAATGCCAAATTTTGACCGGAGCATGTAGCAAATTTGCCCTGTACAAACAGGAATGGTTCTATGTGTGTTGCCCTCCTGGTTTCGCGAGGAGATGGGTTGAAGGCAGTAAGTCTTTTCCCTGAGTCGATATTTGCGCTCTATCGGAGCTATGCTTTTTCTAATTTCTTGTTTCATCTTTTCAGGTATCAACCCGCGTCCTGAGGGCCGAGGATATTCTAAGACTGTCGAAGCCATTAGAGCTCTTCCTACCGAGGAACGGGACATCCGAACCCTCATTTCAAATGAGTCATTATCGAGATTCAGATTGTTAGCAGGAGGTCGCCGGATTAGTCTTCCTGAGGGCGTCTCCATTCCCAAGCCCGCATCCGGTAAAGGGAAAAAACTAGCTGAATCGTCATCACGCCATACCCCTGATGTACAGGAAGGGGAGAAAATCAAAGAGAGTGAAGCTCCTAAAACACAAGGCGAGAATGCGGGTCCTACTCAGGACCCGCTGGTCGAAGTGCATGATATTGAAACGTCATCTTCCCCTTCGAAGGGGAAAAATAAATTGACGTATAAGATACAGAAGGAGAAGGTTGGCGGAACTTCCAAAGTTACGATCATCCCGCTAGAGAAAGAGGCTTCTTCACAGCACATGGAAAGTTCTTTAAAGGGTCTGTCGAACCTTACCATTCCCAACGATCTACTCAACTACGATTTCAATGATCCGGAGGCCCTTAAGTTTCATTCGCCCACTAGAGGCTATATGGGAGTTCAAGCCCGAGTCCAGGGAGATAATACTCCAATCAGTAGAGATAAAGGAACTGGTCCGTCAGGCGGAACACTAGGACACACACACACACACTTCACCATACACTTCAATTTTCTCCATTACCCCGTTTTTCCTAACTCATTGTTATTTTTATTCTATGCATGTGACATGGGGAGCTCCCACGGGTTCGATTACCTCCACGGTTCTTCTGTATTTCACCATCCGGGACAGGATTCAGGCTCCGGTAAACGTAGGGACAGAGACGATTACGAAGATCGAGACAACCGTCCCCGTGAGTCGTCTTATCAAAAGAAAACATATTCCCAATCTTCATATTCTCATGATCCCCCTCCTCAAACTGAGCCAGATAGAGAAAAACTTTCGCAGAAGGGGTCTCAACCCGATGTCTCCTGAGATCAACATTCCGGTTCATCGAGCACACGGCTATCTCGGGAACATCGGAAGAGAACAGAACTTTCAAAGCCTCCTCCCCCTTTTACTGCGGCTGACCCAACGATAGCAGAGAAGATGGTCGATCTTAAGGCTAAATTCTCAAAAATCTGCTTTGACGGCCTGAAATTCCTCCCAGCTATTCACAACATTCCAGGGCATGTTAAACAGAGTGCCCTCGCCTGCAACAACGACGTCTATGTTCAACATGACGCGTTTGCACATTTGGTCGAAAAAGTCTCGGAAGTATCCATTGATCGCCAACAGGAGATTGACCGTTTGAAGCTGGAAGCTATCTTCGACAAGGACATCATCAAGAGTCAAGATGAAGAGCTTGCTTCGTATAAGTTGAAACTTGAAGCCGTAGAGCAGAGTGCAAAAGACACTGCCAAGGCCGTCACTCGTCTAGAGGCGGCCCATAAAAATGAACTTGATGAAGCAGTCCAGCGCAGTGGGGCCCTTGCCTTAGAAAAAGATTCTATCCAGAAAGAAAGGGACGTGCTCGTCCTGCAAGTCAGAGAGTTGAAAGAGCTATTCTCTAAGGAGAAAGAAGAGAAAATATCCACTCAAGAAGAGTCCCAACGATACTGCAACGAAATTGTTGCTACATGGCTCTTAAAAGCAAAGCTCGATGATGAGCTTGCTAAGGTTGAGATAATGAAAGACGAAGCCCATGAGGAGGGCAAGAGAAAAGCTTCTAAGGATATTGACTCTCGCCTTGAAGCAGCTGTAGAGACCGGTAGAGAAGAGGTCAAGTGTATGTTCGACCCATTGATCGCCGAATATAGCGCCCGCGTCCTCATGCACCAGGACTTGACTTTCTTGGGTGAGGGCTATCTTGTATCTCTAGCTGAGGCCTGGGAGACTTTAATAAAGATCAGAAAGATCAAGTCGAGCACTGAGGAAGTCGATGAGGAGGCTTTAGTGAAAGAATTTCTCAGGGTGAACGAGCCATCAGACTTGTCCGCATCTATGGCTCTCTATGGTAAAGGCTCTCCCCTATCAAAAGAGAAAGACGACGGAGCTGGTCCATCTTAGGTTGAGGCTGTAGCTCCTCCTTCCACTCAATCGGCCGGTCGGCCAGCACTTGACCCATTTGAGAAGCATGCCGGCTATGATCCGGAGGATCCCGGTCTCGGCGTTCATGTGCTATCCCCTATTCTAGAGGGTGAAACTCCGCGCGTAGCTGATAGCCAGCCAGAAACCGGTATAAAACTCTTCTTCTAGAAGTTCGAAGATCTGTCGCTTTCTGTTAGCGGTTATAGGTCCTAATGTTCGTTCTTTATGTTTTTATGCAGGCCGCTCTGATCCTGAACCAACTCCGAGGAGCGATGACGCCAAGGAGGAGGCGGGGAAAACAAGCAACGTCGCTCACGCGGGAGTAACTCCCGGCCCTAACGCTTAAGTGATCGGGGTGCTAGATGATGATAAGTTTGACACTTCATCTCCCATTGAAGGGAGTGATGAAATCGAAATCACTGGCGCCTTAGAACATACTTCGAAGATGAGCATGAAAGAGCGACTCGCAGAAGAGAAGAAAAAGAAGGCCGAGATCAAGGTCGAGCCTCAAATACTGGAACTTACCGACCCGCTGAATAGGCCTCTGAAAATCATTCTCCCCGGCAAATCCAAACCGCTGGATGTTCCTTCTCCCACTCCTGACTCCGCTTCTTGGGCAAGCAAAAATTCCAAGAGGAAGCGTGAGGGAGAGGAGTCATCTTAAAAAACAAAGGAAGACACGAAGAAGAAGCCGAAGAAATAGCCACTATTCTCCTTCAACGAGATTTTGCTTAGGTCTTGTAACTACTTTTATTTTTTCGTTTCCGTAGTTTGTGTAGATAGATTTTTGACTCCAAGTTTTGGAAGAATAATTGTGTAACCCCATTTTGGATTATTAAATAAAGTTTAGTTTCTTTGTCACTTGAACGATTCTTTTGCTTATTTAGCTTTCGGTATAACTGTGGTCGAAACTCAAGTTCTTATGAGTTGCATAATTTCCCAATCCATTCTTACATTGTTCGAACATTCTTTGGAGTGGCATATTTCTCGTTTCACATTCTTGGGTACTTAGATTTTTTTCTAAATCCGCGCTCCGGGGATTTAGAGTAATTCGGTCCGCATTCAGGGGACTCGGAGATTCGAATCATCTATACTCTAGTCTGCACTCCGGGGACTTAGAGTACTCCGGTCCGCACTCAGGGAACTCAGAGATCGAAGTCGTTTATACTCTAGTCCGCTCTTCGGGGACTTAGAGTACTCCGGTCCGCACTTAGGGAATTCGGAGATCGAAGTCGTTTATACTCTAGTCCGCGCTACGGGGACTTAGAGTACTCCGGTCCGCACTCAGAGGTCTCGGAGATTCAAGTCGTTTATACTCTAGTCCGCGCTCCGGGGACTTAGAGTACTCTGGTCCGCACTCAGGGAACTCGGAGATCGAAGTCGTTTATACTCTAGTTCGCGCTTTGGGGACTTAGAGTACTCCGGTCCGCACTCAGGGGACTCGGAGATTCAAGTCGTTTATACTCTAGTCCGTGCTCCGGGGACTTAGAGTACTCCGGTCCGCACTTAGGGAACTCGGAGATCGAAGTCGTTTATACTCTAGTCCGCGCTCCAGGGACTTAGAGTACTCCGGTCCGCACTCAGGGGACTGGGAGATTCAAGTCGTTTATACTCTAGTACGCGCTCCGGGGACTTAGAGTATTCCGGTCCGTGCTCAGGGGACTCAGAGATTGAAGTCGTTTATACTCTAGTCCGTGCTCCAGGGACTTAGAGTACTCCGGTCCGTGCTCAGGGGACTCGGAGATTGAAGTCGTTTATACTCTAGTCCGCGCTCCGAGGACTTAGAGTACTCCGGTCCGCGCTCAGGGGACTCGAAGCTTGAAGTCGTTTATACTCTAGTCCGCGCTCCGGGGACTTAGAGTACTCCGGTCCGCACTCAGGGGACTCGAAGATTGAAGTCATTTATACTCTAGTCCGCACTCCGGGGACTTAGAGTACTCCGGTTCGCGCTTAGGGGACTCGGAGATGGAAGTCGTTTATGCGAGTTTGTACAACATACGGTATAATGTAACTCCAGCGGTTCATCACCAGATTATATGGTATAGAAACATTAATAATTCGTGAAATAGACGGCTTCAAGCCTTTATTAATGAAACAAACTAATTTGTCCAATTACGCACTAAAAAGGAAACTAAGAATCAGCGGAATAAAAACATACAACAAACAATTGTACCTAAAACAGGAAAGAAACAGGCTAAATGTAATAACGTCGCAAATGTTCACTGTTCCATGCTCGGGGGAGTGTCACGCCATCAATGGTCGCTAGCTTGAAAGTTCCCTCTCCAAGCTTCCATTCAATGACATATGGACCTTCCCAGTTTGGATTCATACGTGATGGTACCAGGAAAACTCATTTCAAAACGAGATCATCCACATTAAAGATCCTCGGGCGGACTTTGTCGTCGTAATATCGCTTGACTCGGTGCCTATGTGTTGCCGCCCTTAGTTCAGCCTCTTCACGTTTTTCGTTGATGCAGTCCAGTGATTCCAATAAGAGATCCTGATTCGTCCTAGGATCATAATATGTCACTCGATGTTGTGGAACTTCAAGCTCCATGGGTATAACGGCTTCCGAGCCGTATGCCAATGCGAATGGAGTGTGGCCAGTCGCGGACTTGTGGGTAGTTCTATAAGCCCATAATGCGGTCGGGAGTTCATCTACCCACTTTCCTCCGGCTTTTTCCAAACGCTTCTTCAATATGGACTTGATTATTTTGTTCACGGCCTCGACTTGTCCATTAGCTTTCAGATGCGCAATGGCGGCGAACTTCTTCTCAACGCCGTACTTTAAACAAAAATCTTTGAACTCTTTGCTTTCAAACTGCGTTCCGTTGTCCGTAATGATGGTTTGAGGGAGATCAAAGCGGCATATAATATTTCGTACAATGAAATTAATGACCTTCTTGTAGGTGACTGTGGCTAAAGGTTCTGCCTCGGCCCATTTTGTGAAATAGTTGACTGCAACTATCGCTTATTTTGCACCACCTTTGGATATAGGCAAAGAGCCAACTATGTCGATTCCCCAGATTACAAACGGCCAGGGACTAATCATTTGTGTGAGTTCTGTTGGTGGAGCTCTCAGGATTTTCGCATATTTTTGACACTTGTCACATCTTCTTGCGTAGTCTGCAGCGTCCCGATTTACAGTTGGCTAATAATATCCATAGCGGAGGATCTTTTTTGCTAGTGTCTGCCCCCCAGTATGGTCGCCACATTCTCCTTCATTAACCTCCTTCAAGACCCGCTTTGTCTCATCATGGGCAATGCATCGTAATAAGGGGACCGAGAACCCCTTCCGATACATTACTCCATCCTGCATCACATATCGTGCGACTTTTCGAATGACCTATCGTCTTTCGCTCCTTTTTTCTGGTAAAGTCCCGGTCGTCAGGTATAGTTTGAATGGGGTCATCCATGACTCCCTCTCGATTCCTGTTTCCAACACAAAATCAACTTTCATCGCGTCTATGCTTGGAGCATGCAAGGTTTCAACGGGTACCAATCCCATTCGCTGTGCATCGCCAGTGCTTGCGAATTTAGCCAATGAGTCGGCTTCTTTGTTCTATTCACGCGGGACATGTGAAATGTCATAATGTTCGAGGTTCGACAATAGTTCCTGAACCAGAACAAGGTACGGAGCAAGCTTCTGTCCCCTTGCTTGGTAGTCTCCTCGCACTTGGTACACCATCAGCTGCGAGTCACAAAAGATTTCAACTGATTTAACCCCAAGTTCTCCAACGAGTTTTAAGCCAGCAACCAGTGCTTCATATTCTGCTTCATTATTCGTAGGCGTAACCAATCGATCGATTTTCTGGAGTTACGAGAACTACACCAGCTCCGGAGCAACGGTCGTTTGATGCCCAATCGGTGTATAATTTCCATCGAATAAAGGGAATGACACTGTGATTATCTGGTTCGTCAAATATAGTAAACTCAGCGATGAAATCTGCTAATGCTTGCCTTTGTATGGCTCTTCTTGGCAGGTAGGTAATATCGAATTGACTCAACTCGATATTCCATTTTAACATCCTTCTAGAAGAATCTGGTCGTTGGAGTACCTGCCGTAAAGGCTGATCGGTATAGACACTGACCGAGTGTGCTTGAAAGTATGGACATAGCTTACGTGATGCAATCACCAAGCAATAGGCCAATTTCTCAATTTTAGGGTAATTTCTTTCTGCCCCCGTTAAACGTTTACTAACGTAATACGCTGGCTTTTGGACTCGGTCCTCCTCGGGGACCAAAGCCGTACTTATGGCATGTGGGGATACGGCCAAGTATACGTACAACATCTCGTGATCTACTGGTTTTGACAGCACTGGAGGACTCTCCAAATGCCTCACCAGATCTCAGAATGCTTCCTCACAGTTAGATGTCCATTCGAAATTCCTCTTCCCTTTCTTTATTATATCGAAGAAGGAAATGCACTTGTCCGTGGCTCTGGATATAAATCGGCTCAGCGTGGCCACCTTCCCATTCAAGCTTTGCACCTGTTTTATAGTTCTAGGAGCTTGCACATCTCGAATAGCTTGAATCTTTTTCGGGTTAGCTTCAATTCCCCTAACATTAACAATGAATCCCTAAAACTTCCCCGATGCAACGCCGAAGGAACACTTCAGAGGGTTGATCTTCATCCCGTAATATCTGAGTATATCGAACATCTCTGCTAAGTCATGAATGTGGTCGTTTGACTATCGTGACTTCACGAGCATGTCATCCACATAGACTTCCATCGTTCTACCAAGCTGGTCTTTGAAAATTCGATTCACCAAACGATGATAGGTCGCTCCCGCATTTTTCAATCCGAAAGGCATTACTACATAGCAATATAGCCCAACATCTGTGACAAAACTGGTGTGTTCTTGGTCCGGAATATGCATCGGGATTTGATTGTATCCCGAGTATGCATCCATGAACGATAACAACTCGTGTCCTGCAGTGGAGTTGACCAACTGATCAATCCTAAGCAATGGGAAACTGTCCTTGGGGCATGCTTTGTTCAAATCGGAATAGTCTACGCAAGTTCTCCATTTCCCATTCACCTTTTTCACCAGCACGGGGTTTGATACCCATTCAGGGTAGAGGGTGTCACGAACGAACCCATTGGCTTTGAGTTTGTCCACCTCCTCTCTGAGAGCAGCGGACCTCTCCGGGTCCATTCCTCTCCTCTTTTGTTTAACCGAGACGTACTTCGGGTCTATGTTCAACATATGACTCATAATAGCGGGAGAAATCCCACACATATCAGAATGTGTCCAGGCGAAAACATCAAGATTCGCTCGGAGGAAATCACTAAGGTCGTCAGTCATTGCGGGGCCGAGTTGTGATCCAATCTTCAGTACTCGCGATGGATCGTCTCGGCTGACTGAAATGTCAATTGTCAATTCAGCCGGCACTGCCTTTTCTTCCCTGGTTTCTCATCGTCATCTCTTGGATCTATGTCTCTGAAGATCCGGGAATTGTGCCCGAGCCAGGGCTCGGGAATTACTTGTCAATTGTCAGTATTATGGATGCGGACGGGATTGTCCGCAACCTTTCCTTTCTCTCTCCGATGGGCCTCTCGGAGCTCAGCCACATAACAGTGACGACCAGTCGCCTGGTCGCCGAGAACAACACCTACTCCTTTGTCAGTCAGAAACTTCAAAGTCAAGCACCACGGGACTAATGCTGCCCTAAACTCAGCCAGGGCCGGTCGACCCAAGAACACATTGTACGGTGAATCCACATCCAAAACTACGAAGGGTAGGATTCGCACCCTCCTACGCTCGCCTTGTCCCAGTTCAACTGGTAACTCAACATACCCCACTGCATCGGTCGCTGCGCCATTAAAGCCATGTATACGAGCTTTAGACGGCTTCAAATCCTTCGTTTCCATCTTCATCTGGTCATAAGCTTTCTTGAAGATGATATTGACAGAACTTCCATAATCAATCAAAATTCTCTTCACATAAGCTGCCCCGATTGTCGCAGATATGACCATCGGGTCAATGGTAAGAGCCTTTACTTGGTCAGCATCTCTGCTCCTAAATACTATATCGTCTGTCATCACACGCAGCTGTTTAGCGGGGGTCCCATCCTCTATGTTGGAACAACACTCGAAATCTGCGTGCTTCAGGGAACTAGCATACCGCTCCATCTCTTGCCAGTTCTTATCCGTAGGGTGAGGCCCGCCGATGATCGTGTTTATGACCAGCCTGCCCACAGTCCGGGTAGGCTCCTCGGGATGACGCGGAGCTGGTGCACGACCTAGATTGGACATTCCCTGTCCTCCTTCTTACGGATTCTTTACAAACTCCTGTAACTTTTTCTTCCTAATCAGCTTCTCTATGGCGTCGTGTAGGTGTCTGCACTCTTCCATATTGTGCCCATAAGTCTCATGGAAGCGGCAGTATTTCCCAGTTCGCTTTTGTTCTTCGGTTGACTCCTTTGGACGTGGCTTTCTGTACTGAAAGGTATTTCAGGTTGATAGGTAGATGTTTTCAAGAGTCGCATTCAGCGGGGTATATTCATTGTAGGTCGGAATTCTCGGCTTCCACTTCCCCGCTTCTCTCTTCTTCCCTTGATTTCTTCCTCCAGATTTCTGAGGTTGCCCGGGCTTGTTCTGGACATTGACTTGAACTTTCCCCGAGTTGTCTCCGGACTGCTTCACAGCAATGTTACTCTTTACGAACTCCTGAGCAGGCCCCGGTGCCTTATCTCGCCTTATCCACCTGGCTTCTTCTCTTCTTATAAACTGATGTGCCTTTGAGTAAAAGTGCTCTAGCGTAGTCGGAGGTTTTCCTGCCAACCAGTCTCCAAACTCTGAATCTGGATCCATGCCTCGCATCATAGCCATAAGAATTGCATGATCATTGGGATTGCTGACTTCAGTTGCCGCAACATGGAATCTCTGTAAATACTCCTTCAATGATTCCCCAGGAGCCTGGATTACACTTGATAAAGACATCACGTCCTTTGGACGAGTAGTATGTATCCTGAACTGTTCTATAAATTTCTTCGCCAACTCCTTGAAACTGGATACGGACTGTGGAGGAAGTCGAGTGAACCACATGGTAGCGATCCCAGATAGAGTTATTTGAAAGCATCTACACTTGGTTGCATCATTTGCTCTAGCTGAATCCATCATCCATTCGTATCTCATGACATGCTGTTTGGGATCAGTCTTTCCTTCATATGCCGGGATAGTTAGCATACTAAACTTCCTGGGGTACGCTGCCTGCAGAACAGTTTCTGTGAATGGAGTATGGCTTCTGGACACCCCCCCAATCGTCGTTTGATAAGCCTTGATTCTCTTTCATCGATTGTCTGATCATGGCCGTCAGGTCTGGGGTCTGTATGGAAGGTGGAAGGTTGGAGTCTGTCCTTTTTGATTGATCAGGCTGATGCCTCCTCTGCTGGCGATCTGCCAAATGTGCATTTTGAGGTTCGACATTATTGGCATCTTGATGATCTGGGCCTCCAGCCTCCACCTGCACTCCAGCTCCTAAGTTTCCAGCTCCTACTTGGTCACGGTCTCCAGCTGTTTGGATAGCAACACCTGCCTGCGTAGTTTTAGTCTTACGGCGTCTACGCTGGGGAGGTTCATCGGACGAAGTTGAGCTGGCGGATGAAGAATAAGGAGCGGGATTGCCTCCAGCATTCTGATGCTGTTGTTGAGTGAGTTGTGCCATGAGGTTGGCGTTGGCTTGCATCTGCTCTCCGAGTTGTCTCCTGCTTTCCCTGAGTTCTCTCATCAAGTCATTGGACTATATTCCGGTGACAACCGGCATTTGGTCCTGGGCGGTCGTCCCTGCACCTAGCATTGCTTGCTGATTGCTAGGTCCTGCTTGTTGTACGCTAGCAGTCTCGTGGGCGTCCTCATTATGAGAGGCTGATCTGGTATGTGGTTTTGCCATTATAGAGTTATTGGTATGAACTCTGAGTAGAATCAACGGACGTCCTACGAATGAATCGGATCTTCTTTGGGGGATTTATTCAATTCAGTAGCTTCAAAGCAGATCCTTGAGGTCTGAGAATTCAGTTCTCAGTGAAAGCACCAAAGTGTTAGCACCAAAATTGGTCACTAACCTCGTTAAGAAAGATTGTGTAGAGAGATAAATGATGAAAGCAAATTTAAACGAGGAACAATATGCTAAATTGAATGCAAAGACGAGAACACCAGATTTATAGTGGTTCGGCGTAACTGCCTACGTCCACTTTGAGGTTAATCTTTATTGCTTTACTAGATAATTGATTACAGATACAATCTGTTTGCCAACTCCTTGAATACAATTGCAAAGTAAAGAGGATGAGTCTTGAAAGCAGTAGAGTCTCCCTAGTGTTCCCGAAAAAAGGTCCATTCCACTGTGCCCCTGCCTCTCTATTATAGACAAGGATGGGTTGGCCTTCCCGGGTGGGCCTGGTAGCCGAATACCTCGGCCCAAATGGAGTGGTCTCCATATGCCGATCCATAGATGCCGAACACTGAACGCCGAACTAGGCGTGAATGCCGAACGATATTCTCATGCCGAACAGAAGTGAGGCCGAACACCCTGAATGCCGAGGAAGTATTTGTGCCGACCGATACTGGAAGCCGATCCAGTGTATTTATGCTGAATGACTGAATGCCGAGCAGTACTTAGTCCGGACGATACTCTGGCCGAATGCTGTCAAGGCCGAACCATGTCTTGGCCGAACGACACTTAGGCCGAATAATACAATTCTGCCATGCCGAACGTTCGTACATGCCGAACATTATACCATGCCGAACGTCTCTCGATGCCGAGCGTTTCCGAATGCCGAGCGCTTCCGGGATGCCGAGTGTATCATGACGCCGAATGAACCAGTTGAGCCGAACGACAGAGATGCCGAGCGTATCATGACCTCGAACGAACCAGTTGAGCCGAACGACAAAGATGCCGAGTACTAAGTTGCCTGGTCAAATCTCCAGGAAACAGTATGTTTTACGAAACTTGCAATCAATAAGTGGTATATGACATGCTCCTACTAGTTCCGCCATTACTGTAATAGCATACTAAATTAGGAGGTCCATCATTCACTAAATATAGACTATTTATTTCATATGTTGCAACTAGTTTACCGCGGAGATTTCTTTGATTAAATATTTTGAACTTAGAGAAATAAATCTCATAGGAAACAATTTTCTATATGAAAATACATTTCAAAATAGAAAACGTATTCCATATTCCAATGTTACCTATCAATTATTATTATTACAATTCTAATTTCCGATGTCTCTTTGTAAAGCAAAGGGACTATTCACTCTCTTTATTCCAACTCTATCTTAAATTACATTTACTCATATACATTCATTTTTCCTTTCAAATGGTCAAATCATTCAAACGAAAAGCCCTTGCTACAATACCATAATGAACTCTATACAAAAGCGCATTCAATTATCCTTAACATTTAAGAACATTAAATGTGTTGCACTTCAGGTGAACCGATCAAATTGATGTTTCAACAATCGAGTTCTTAGATCTATCTTGTAGTAATGGTCTAGTGTTGCATTTAACACAATACGATCATTTTGTAATCAAATCAAATTCAGTACAAGATCTCACATCACTGTCTGTTCGCTTTTTTCAAATGGACTTACTTTATCGAAGTATCGTACACTACAAACTATGATCTTTCTCTATATAACACTTATATGCGATAGTATATGGATCTGATATCCATAGTGTTGTACCGCATTTAAAGTTTCAAAGTCATAGACACGGTCTCGACCAAATAAACACTTAAGTGACCAAATTATGAACGTATTTAGTAGTTGTAAAAGCAGACACTTGCATGGCTGTTGAAACGTTAACGTGCATTAAGCATTTATTATAGCAAGTATATTTTATATTTCTATTTATCAATTTTAAATTCAGTTTAATTGTATATCTTAATTGATAAACATTTTGTCAATCATTTTAAATGCACAAATTTATCAGTGTAGATTATTATAACATTATATAGCATATGTTCTTAAAACATTAAAAATGTTAAATTTTAACGTTTCCTTTTTCTAATAAGGCTCCCACTAGTCTTTTATGTTTTACCAAAGCCTAACTAAAACATTGAAGTCTTTCGACTTCACTAGCGGGTGCTAGGACTCATCCATCTTGGAATTCATATATTGAGTTTGCTCAACAAATCATAGCTCCACCAACGATGGATAACTCCTTATCGATTGTATCACATACAACTCCTAACCATAGTTCCCTATCCTAATATCATTTTGACCTTGAATTTTCTCAATAAATCAAAAGAGATTATTCACTCGTACCTACCGTATCACGATGGCCTAAGTATAGTATATGTACCTTGAGTTTGCTCAGCAAATACATATAATTATCTTACCTCAACTAGTCAATATATTAATAATACTACACACAACATCCCTAGCTTGAGTTTGCTCAACAACTAAGGAGTATGCAAGTAATTTTTAAATATATATGGTAGACGACAACAATATATTAAAGATTCATAATCTTCAATATATATAATATAGAGTGATATCGACTTATTGAATAATATAATTCTTATGAATTATTGTCATAATTCAAGTGTCGGGCACATCAAAAATCACGGTATACGTAAATTTATGTATGTATTTATTTCCTAAGTCTAGTTAGGGTTTCTTTACTGTTCCACCTTTAATTGTACATTCATATTATATAAGTTTCATTATTAAATAACTCTTATATTTTATATTACTTATACAATAGTCTTATGTATAAACTTATATTAATTAAATATTTATTTAATTTATTTTATTTAATTAATTAATTTTTATTAATTAACATTTTAATTAATTTTATATTAATATAAAATTTATATTCATTATTTATTATATACTATAACTTTTATAGTATAACACATATATCATATACATGTATACATATGTAATTTCGAACATTTTAAAATAACATAACATATATAATAATATATAATACATGCATTCATTTGTTAATTAACTTATTTAATTAATTTAATTAATTTTATTAATCTAATTAATAATTTTTAAATTTTTTAAATCAATTTCTATTATTTTGAAGCATTTTGAAAAAAATTATTATATTATGACTTTTATTATATTTATATAATTTATTTTAAATTTAAATTTAAAATTTAAAATCTTATATTTTTAAATTTAACAATTTTGAAAATCAGTCAAAGGTCCAATTCGAATTGGGTCTTTCCTATTAGGGATAACCTTTGGGGCTTACCTCATTATTTCGGGCCAAGCTAGTAGTCAGGTAGGGCATAGTACTTGATTACCTAGCCAAATCCAACCTTAAACAATACTTTTCTAGACACCATACTATGTGGGTAGGCTTTAATTAGTTAACACTAACATGACTAATTAGAGCGCATATGCTATTGGGCTCCGATACCATTGTTTGAACTGGGCTAGCCTGTAGTGGAAGATACGCGTTAATTTTAAAAAAACCCCTTATTGAATCTATATTAGGTCTATGAAGTCTAATTTATTTAGAACATTTCTGAATTTAATTTAAATAAAATCTTTTATTTCATTTAAATTTATAAATATTGAATTTAATTTATGTTTAATTAAATATAATTGTACACCAATATATCATATACATATATGTATTAATGTCCATGTGTAACATAATAATCCATGCAAGGTATAACATGCCCATATATAAATGTTGGGATTTCATCGCAATAGACATGTTAGCTCATCTTATATACATTGTATGTTGTCCAAATAAAGGCATGTATATATATATAAACTTGTTATTTAAATAAGTATTAAAATAATATAAATATTTAGTTATATATATAATACATGCATTGCATAAATGGGAAAAATAATATATGTGTGTATATATATGTATGTATATTAAATTTGATATTAATTAGATAAATGACTATATATATACAACACACGCATATATATATATATACACAAATACATAATATACAAATTGTTGGCGTTAAAATTGGCCACCAACACCCAATTATATAAAAGCTCCAGTATCCACTACAATCACAGATATATGGAGAGAAATAAATGAAGAACAAAATTAAAACAATCAAAAAGCAAGTAAAATGATAAAAGATTTATAGTGGTTTGGCTAACTCTGGCCTACGTCCATTCTAAATAATCCTTTTTATTATATTGAAGTTTGTTTACAGTTACAATCCAAAATCCAAGAATAAAATTGACAGAGTGTAGCCTAGGTTGAAGATAAAGAGAAGTAGAAAGAAGATCCATGTTCTGATGCCATGCCTGTTGTATTTATAGGGGAAGACATGCACAGATCGAGCTGAAATTTTGATAGAAGGTTCAGGAGACCAAGACGAGGCCACCCAAAAATTTACAAGTCCATTGGGGTCCACAATAGGGATTGGTTCCTATCCCTATTTTGGTGTCCAAATGGGGTGCGATCCCTCTGGTGATTCCCCATGATGTTAGGTACTTGGCCTTCAAATTTCGTGCCATTTTGACTTACGGTTTGTGAGATATTGCATTTTCCATGAAGTTGTGTTGTTTAAATCTTGACTTCTGTCGATCCCTATGGAGGGATAGGTACCGATCCCTCCAACTTCTTCCAAATTCCATACAATCCTTATGGGAGCTTTTCCATATTGTATTATTATTAGCCTCTAAATTTCATGCCAATTGGATTAGTAGACCTCGAGTTTTTGACCAATCTTTGTTGCAACATGGTATTAAGGCTGATTATAACTGATCCCTATGAAGGGATAGGTACCAATCCCTCCAACTTGCTCCAAATTCTATGCCATCTCTATGGGGTGTTATATGTGTTCTAATTAGCTTGTTCTCCAAGTTTCATGTCAATTGGATGTGTAAATGTTGAGATATTGATCGATCTTTGTTATAAAGTTGGGTTTAGCCGATCCCTAAGAGGGATAGGTACCGATCCCTATTGAGGGATAAATGCTGATCCCTCAAACTTATCCAAATGTCATGCAATCCCTAAGGTAGACTTCCTAGGGTCCCATCTTCTAGTTTCCAAAGTTTCACTTTAATCCGCCTGGTAGTTGTTGAGTTATAGAGCGATCATCATTAAGTTGTGCTGTTGAGCTGAATATGATCTGATCGCTCTTCTTTTGCCCATAACTCTAGCATACGAACTCTGATCGACTTAAAATTTGAAATGTAGCCTTATTTGGCCTTCCTTATCACTTTGTACCAATTGCATCTTGATTAGGACAAAAATTAGGGATCTGATCTGTCACGACCCGGATTTTCGACGTCCGAAAATCAACATAAATACGTCCACTGTATTACATGCCGAGCAATCGAATGCCGGAAACACCAGACCGTAAGGGTTAAAGAAGAAAGAGGCAGAAGAAGAAAATAGGAAACAACATCAGAATCTCACAATCGCAGCGGAACAAAATATAATATATAACAACTGACCTTTATACAAAAAGAACATCTACTGTTTTATATAATACATCATCAAAGTACAACACAATCCATAGCACATAACTAGACAATTATAATAACTTGTCCTCACAAACTGTCTATACAGTTCATTGCACAGTGGGATACACATCAAGTATGAGATATACGTCCCCGTCATCCAGCTCATCTCCTGAGCTCCATAGCATCCTATCTTGTATCTGTAATAACTCGGTCTGACCCGAGCATTATAAATAAATAACACCCGAGTCAGTTTGGAAAACCAGCGTGAGAAAACACACTCAATTGAATTATTAAAGTTTTCAAAATCCTTTGAAAATCAAAGGTATCTCATAAGACCACGCCACAAATAAACATGTCGGGTTTTTACCTTACGATAACCAAAACATTTTATATCAAATCCTCTGATATTATAATAGTGTCTAAGCATAAATACTTATTCAAATAGCCGAAATTGTTACATTCATTAAATTCTAGCATAATATGTAGACAAACAAGTCCGAAGGCACTTATTGGAGATTGGGTTTCCATCAATGGTGGGGCTACTGGGGTACCGCCCGTCACAGTAACTGGTCTAGATCAGAGTACCGAGGATCACTCCTGATCCCTTGCAACACAAGACCAGAGCTACCCCTTACTGGATAGTCCGAATAAGATCACCCAGCGGTTGGGATTAGCAACCGCCCACTAAGCCGAATAAAAAAGGGAAATCTAGACAGGGGAAATCTTACCCTAATTGGTTGCTAGCCACTTAGCCTTGCTGCACCTCCTCTGTTTTAGCCATTCCCGGTTGATGAGGCTTGAGGGTATGCGTTACCTTTTTAGAACACATTTCACTTAGAATGCTCATCGTCCTCCTGACGATGGTCTGATAGCATTCATCCATACAAGTTGCCCTGGGTCTGTACAATCCGAATCACCGTCTTCATCATCTTCACGGTATTCATTCGCTACGTTCAAACCGAATCGAAGTGGTTTTCGGATAATCAAATCCGATCTAGGTCTCTTCGAAACGATCAACGCATTGGCCAATATTGATAGTCGGTTATTTAACTATCAAATTAAAACAATCTCCAACCAATTGTTTTATCTCCCGCTGAAAAGCACCAAGCCTTAATAATTTAGGTTTTAAGAAATTTAAATCACTTTATCCAAATATATACTTAACCCTTTAAAATAAACTGCTCAAATCACTTTATTCAAAATGATAGTTATGAAATTCTGTAATAACCTCCCAAGTAAAGCCTTTAAAAAATAAAAGTCATAATACTAATTTAACTTCAAAATACACTTTTAAAACAACTACTTTTAATATAAAAGTCATTTTATAAAATATAAATGTTTAAAAAATCATAATACTAATTTAACCTTTAAAATAATTTCTAAAATAAATATTTACATTAACAATCTTTAATCACTAAATAATAATTTTCTTCTAAAACATTCTTTTTAAAAATCACTTTTAAAACTGCTAATTTATAGTTAAAAATCTCTCTTGAAAATATACTTGGCTTTTCCGGAAAATACACTTCCCATTTCAATATAGCCCAGCCAATCATTGATAAATCCTCTCGATTTATCCCAATTTAATTTACGTCCCAAACCCGTAAATTTCTTTACCGTATTTAAAAAAATAAAACCACCTTTTTATTTTTAAAACAAATTACCATCTTCTTATAAATTCCCACCGTGAATTTATACTTTCTAATTTATCCACTGATAAATATTTTCACTTTATTTATAAACCCTGTTTAAATTTCCATACCCTCATTTTCCTTTAAATCACAGTTTCCAAAACACTTAATCGATTTCCCAATCGATTCTCTGAATTAATTCCATTTAAATTTTTTATATTATGATTTACCCAAATTTAATCCAAATCCATTAATTTCCATATTCACTCCTTTATTATGATTTAAAATCTTATTTAAAACTGAAAATATCCATTTCACCTTTTATTCGAAATTTCCCTTTTTATTTCCTTTAGAAATCCAAACTTTATATATATTTTTTTCATTTCTAGAATACCAATATATATTCAGCCAAGCCATAACATTCAATAATTTCAATTCCCAATATAATCAATATAATCCATCACAGATTATCAAATAAATCACATTACTGAATATAAAAATAAATTCAACTTTTTTGAGGAATCCAGTTGGATCCCTCCAACCTGTTTGCCTGCATCCACAGATGTTAGCACAATATAAAAATACCAATCCCACTTCAAGGTGGGATATCGCGGTATAAAGGGTCATCCACTATTATGCGGGGTGCATAGGGTCTCATCCGCTAAATAATGCGGGAATATCAATCACTCCAATATATAGATATATACTACTATATATAATATCACATCCAGACTGATAATAATTATCAATTCGATCAACCAACCAATAATTTAAATTTAACTATTTAAATTAACCAGAAATCCAATTTGAGTGAGATTAACTCACCTTTGATTTTTTGTTTGCAATCCATTTCAATCTCGACTATTTCTCCACAATTTTGGACCTTGTAATAAACATTATATGTTTTATTAATGTTCTGAAAAATCGAATAACCAATTTCCATTTCTTAATTTAGTTTAAACTAAATTTTCCTTTGAATAATTTTTAGTAACTAAAATAATTGAATAAGTTAATTGTACAAGTTAATCACCTTAATACGTATTTTTAAAATCAACTAGTAATTTTAAAATTTGTATATGTATATTTATTTTATTTTTGAAACTACATATATACTTATAAAAATAATCTATATAGATTTAAAGACCTAATTTTTTTATATAAATTCTTCAACACTTTAAAGCTCCTATATTTTTTTTCATTCCTTATCCACATTTTTTTTAAAGTTACATATCCCTATGACAATAGTCTATATAGATTCCAAAATCTATATACATATGTACCTATAAAAATAATCTATTGTACCATTTAAAATTTCTATTTTCTAGACCTTATGTATATATATATATATTACTTTCTGTTTTCTATATATACATATGTCTATTAAATTCTAATGAAAATAAAATCCCTTTCTAACATATATATATATATATATATATATATTTAAAACAGAAATGGTTTATACTTTACTGAACATTTTCTTCTGTAAGTATATACATGTATATATATAAATTAAAAAACAACTACAGATACCTGCCGCCCCACATCAGATCGCAACTCCCTCCAACGAAACCCAGCTCCACCTCGCCGACAACGCCCACGCGAAATCGCCCCCCTTCATCGAACTCGACTCAAGTTCGAAACCCTTGTATTCAAGAAATCGCCTACTGCCACTGGTCCCACTTTCACGCGACTTCGGGCGCCGTCGCGACTTCGTCGCTTCCTAGATGTGCCGCTCAACATGCTTTGAGTTCGCCTTCCCTTGTTCCCCCTTCGATCGCGAAGCTTGCATTCGAACGAATTCAATTCGTTCGTTCAATTTTTTTTATAAACCGAATGAATTCGATTTTCTTGTTTTCGTGAGACGAATCTTGAAAGGAAGGCATGGGTGATTCGATCTGAGGGAAGGAATAGATCGCCATTTTATTTCCTAACTAAGTTCGGCCTTGATTTTTTTTCTTTTTAAAAGGCTGGCCATTTTGAAATCGAAATAGAAGGGGAAAACTCGTTTTGAATGAATAATACGATATGGCTTTCTTCCCCTTTTTTTTAAGTTCCGCCGTTTCTCTTTTTTTTTCTATCTGAATTGTTCGAATAATACAGAGGGAGAGGGATATATGCACGATTTTGAACTCAAAGGGTAACAGGTGACGTGATTTTAGAATTGAAAGAAATGAAGGAAACGTATTTGGCCCAACTTTCTATAGTGGTTGAAATGAGAGGGCAAAAAGCTCTGATGTGAAAAGAATTTTGACCAGTCAACTATATATATATTATATTTAAATTTAAATTGTCTCAAAATCATAACTTAAAATCTTGACCTCCTATCGAGGCGTGCCGCTAGGCGTTTATAACGTTATACCCCTATTCCGAACGCAATGGAAAAGGTTTCGAGTCCTAATTCAATCGTATGGAGAAGATAGCTTTTTGGACCCAGTTATTATTTTGAATTTTCGATATAAATTTCAACGCGTTTATATACCGTATGCTCACACGATAACTCTAATTGTTACGAAAATTGAAATCCGATAATAATACACTATTACGGATCCAACGGAACTGGTTTCGTGAATTCCAAGGCTATGCCTCGGAGGGCTATTTTTAAATGTCAATTTAAACGATATATTTTTAAAACTGAACAAAACACTTTTAAATTCGATTTTAAAAGTTCTATTATCTTCAGTATCATTAATATGACTTTTATAATTCTTTAAATTATTTTTAACAAGCTCGAAACTCTATATTCAATACTTTACCGAATTTCCAATTATTTAATTCAACAATTAAATCACCCAATAAATAGTTACATTTGAAATTCAAGTTAGAAATCAACTTTTAAATATTTAAATCAATTAAATATTCCAATTTCAAATGTCCAAAATTTCCGAGTCATCACATTCCTCACCCCTTAAAAGAATTTCGTCCCCGAAATTACTGGTGGTCTGATACTCGTTTACTATTTTCCCAAAACCAAATAGTTTTAAACAACTTCCCCAAACAATCTTTTTATTAAAGGCGCACTATCACTTCTACTAACTTCCAAACCCTTCCGTAGATTTCCACTAATATCACCTGCTCAACCATTCAAATTATAATTTAAAACCAAATTTTAAATTATCAAAATTTTCTCAAAATTTTTCTAACTCTCGAAATTTTCGAAAAATTTCGCCAGCGTCTCCTTTGCGCGGCTAGATCAGAACAACTACAAAAAGCCTCTATGGGCCCCAAATTTCGAAAGAAAACAAAAGCCAAGTGGCAGATCAGAAAATCATCAAATTTCATACGACAATTTAAATACATACCTTTTTGTCGGGCAATTCACATTTACCTTCTGAAATTGAAAACATCAATTTATCTTTGCTTTTAAATACCTATATCCTACTTAGCAATAATATCCAATTACAGAGTTCACAATCATTTTATTCATTTCTTTTCAAAAATTTCAATATCCATTTCATTCAAGCCCGTACGATGTACATATATCATCCGTACGCAATATCAAATCCGACCGCTCACTCGATCACTCAACTTCACTTCCGAACTAGTATCGTCCACACGACTCTCTAGTGCGGACTCAGATTTGGTTTCTTGATCAGAAACCGCCATTCTCCTTGCATAGCCATATACTATGATAGAGAATACCCATAATCAATCAAAAGTCCATATCCAGGGTTCGCCGTCGAAAATCGAGTGTAAAATCCCAACTCGTATCGATATAACTATCTCGAAATTCTGTGCTCGAGTCTGGATCAAATCGTTATGCGAATAAAATAATATACGTACATCCTACGTATTTATCTCCATTGATTATTAACCATACCAATTTTCTTTTATTCACATTTATTTTGATTTCCATTCACTTATCCACACTTATCATTTCACATACTTTTATTAAACCTTCATTCAAATACCTACTCAATAATTTCCCAATACAAATTTTAACTTAAGAATTTCTCTCAACTCTCTTAAGTTTATTATAAATATCTTATACAACCTTCTATAGTTATTTTTCCACTTCACCCCTGAATTTTATATCCATTTTTATTCAATTTACATTTTTATTTCCATTTGAACTCAATTTATCTTCCAATTTTTCAATATTGAATTTTTTTCAGCTTATCCCAAACCATATTTAATTAACCATTTCTTTAATTAGTTCCACTCACTAATTTATTCATATCTCACACACTTTTTCTTTTTTTCAAACTTTTATTATTTTTAGTCCATTTCGAACTAATTCTTCAACTTCACTTTATTTAACATAATTCAAATTGAATTCCAGTATTCAGTTTCAATTCCATTTACTTATAATTTAAATTAGTTTGTTCATCCACAAATTTATTTCCACTTAATAAATTTTATTTCAATGACCATTCCATTTAGCTTACTTAGATTTTATTTCTTCAAAATTCACTTTTATTTAACTTAATTCAGTTAAATTCCATTTCCATTCAACTTTTTAATCTTCCATAAGTTTTCCAACTTATTTAAATTCCCTTCACTACTCTTTTCCAATTCACTATATTTAATTAGTTTGCTTACCACTTTAATTTATGGTCACACTTACTTTTATTTACTCTTTACAAGTTAATTCCATTCCAGGAAAATTCCCAAACTTTAAAGTTTCCAAACCTATTTATATTCCATCGCCTTTTAAACCAAACTCTGGAGTTTTTAAACAATCACTTAAGTATTTCAAAAATCATCTTTGAAATCAATTGTATCCCAAAATCCTTTAGTATATCAAACTATTCCTTTGAATTTCAAAACCAAATCCAGTTTTGCAAATAGCTCCCATTTAAAACATTCAGGTAGAAATTCCTCCCTTGGAAACTTGAAAATGAACATCGGTGATGCTGTAGTCATCACCGAAATTATTTTCCAGCGACCAAAGTAAGTTCAATGCTTTAATTATTTCCAAGAACATTTCAAATATTTTTAAATTCCAAATCTCACTGGGTTTCATATCCAATTCAAAAATATTTCCGAATAATATCACCATTACTTCTCCAAAGCCTTTGAAAATCATTTTCAAACCCAAAGGAAATTAGATTTCCTAAATTTTCGAATTTCAAATCCTTTCAATCTATATTCAATATTACTCTGAAATTTAATTCCATTTCAAATTATAAATCCTATTTATAATTCACATTTACAAATTCCATTTTGTTATATGAATTAATTTCCTTAACTTTTGGTTATAATTTCAACTTTTATTCAATTTCCATAACTCAATGATAATAATTTAATATCACCATTTCCTAACAACTAAGCAACCATATATAACTATAATAATTTCTGAAAATTATTCCTTTTATATATAAAAATAATTTGGGTAAAATCATTTCATTTACCCACTTCTAAAAACAATACTGTGTTGGTTTGCCTAGTTTAAGAGTTTAGAAATCCTTATCGATACAGTTGTCCAGACTGTACCGACCAGAATTTATAAACACTCAACCAATAAGTCAACACAATATTAAAACAATTTATATTCACTAACAAATACGTGCTCATATCAATTAATACACTCAAACTCATTCTAAGGCACTACTGACCCTATCTCTAATGAGTAATCCCCTCCAGAGCCAAGGTTCTCGCTTAACCTTCAGCTCCAATACCAAAATGTCACGACCTGGATTTTCGACGTTCGAAAATCGACATAAATACGTCCACTGTATTACAAGCCGAGCAATCGAACGCCAGAAACACCAGACCGTAAGGGTTAAAGAAGAAAGAGGTAGAAGAAGAAAATAGGAAACAACATCAGAATCTCACAATCGCAGCGGAACAAAATATAATATATAACAACTGACCTTTATACAAAAAGAACATCTACTGTTTTATATAATACATCATCAGAGTACAACACAATCCATAGCACACAACTGGATAATTATAATAACTTGTCCTCACAAACTGTCTATACAGTTACACTGCACAGCGGGATACACATCAAGTACGAGATATACGTCCTCGTTACCCAGCTCGTCTCCTGAGCTCCATAGCATCCTATCTTGTATTTGTAATTACTCGGTCCGACCCGAGAATTATAAATAAATAACACTCGAGTCAGTCTGGAAAACCAATGTGAGAAAACACACTCAATTGAATTATTAAAGTTTTCAAAATCCTTTGAAAATCAAAGGTATCTCGTAAGACAAAGCCACAAATAAACATGTCAGGTTTTTACCTTACGATAACCAAAACATTTTATATCAAATCCTCTGATATTATAATAGTGTCTAAGCATAAATACTTATTCAAATAGCCGAAATTGTTACATTCATTAAATTCCAGCATAATAGGTATACAAACAAGTCCGAAGGCACTTATTGGAGATTGGGTTTCCATCAATGGCAGGGCTACTGGGGTACCGCCCGTCACAGTACCTGGTCTAGATCAGAGTACCGAGGATCACTCCCGATCCCCTACAACACATGACCGGAGCTACCCCTTACTGGATAGTCCGAATAAGATCACCCCGCGGTTGGGATCAGCAACCGCCCACTAAGACAAATAAAAAAGGGACATCTAGATAGGGGAAATCTTACCCTAATTGGTTGCTAGCCACTTAGACTTGCTGCACCTCCCCTGTATTAGCCATTCCCGGTTGATGAGGCTTGAAGGTATGCGTTACCATTTTAGAACACATTTCACTTAGAATTCTCATCGTCCTCATGACGATGGTCTAATAGCATTCATCCATACAAGTTGCCCTGGGTCTAGACAAACCGAATAACCGTCTTCATCATCTTCACGGTATTCATTCGCTGCGTTCAAACCGAATCGAAGTGGTTTTTGGATAATTAAATCCGCTCCCGGTCTCTTCGAAACGATTAGCGCATTGGCCAATATTGATAGTCGGTTAATTAACTATCAAATTAAAACAATCATCCAACCAATTGTTTTATCTCCCACTGAAAAACACCAAGCCTTAATAACTTAGGTTTTAAGAAATTTAAATCACTTTATCCAAATATATACTTAACCCTTTAAAATAAACTGCTCAAATCACTTTATTCAAAATGATAGTTATGAAATTCTGTAATAACCTCCCAAGTAAAGCCTTTAAAAAATAAAAGTCATAATACTAATTTAACTTCAAAATACACTTTTGAAACAACTACTTTTAATATAAAAGTCATTTTATAAAATATAAATGTTTAAAAAATCATAATACCAATTTAACCTTTAAAATAATTTCTAAAATAAATATTTACTTTAACAATCTTTAAAAACTAAAAAATAATTTTCTTCTAAAACATTCTTTTTAAAAATCACTTTTAAAACTGCTAATTTATAGTTAAAAATCTCTCATGAAAATATACTTGGCTTTTCCGGAAAATACACTTCCCATTTCAATATAGCCTAGCTAAACATTTATAAATCCTCTCGATTTATCCCAATTTAATGTACGTCCCAAACCCGTAAATTTCTTTACCACATTTAAAAAAAAATAAAACCACTTTATTATTTTTAAAACAAATTACCATCTCCTTATAAATTCCCACCGTGAATTTATACTTTCAAATTTATCCATTGATAAATATTTTCACTTTATTTATAAACCCAGTTTAAAATTTCCATACCCTCATTTTCCTTTAAATCACAGTCTCCAAAACACTTAATCGATTTCCCAATCGATTCTCTGAATTAATTCCATTTTAAAAAAAATATTTTGATTTACCCAAATTTAATCCAAATCCATTAATTTCCATATTCACTCCTTTATTATGATTTAAAATCTTATTTAATACTGAAAATATCCATTTCACCCTTTATCGAAATTTCCCTTTTTATTTCCTTTAAAAATCGAAACTTTATATATATATTTTTCATTTCTAGAATACCAATATATATTCAACCAAGCCATAGCATTCAATAATTTCAATTCCCAATATAATCAATATAATCCATCACAGATTATCAAATAAATCACATTACTGAATATAAAAATAAATTCAACATTTTTGAGGAATCCAGTTGGATCCCTCCAACCAGTTTGCCTGCATCCAAAGATGTTAGCACAATATAAAAATACCAATCCCACTTCGAGGTTGGATATCGTGGTATAAAGGGTCATCCGCTATTATGCGGGGCTTCATCTGCTATATAATACGAGAATATCAATCACTCCAATATATATACTACTATATATAATATCACATCCAGACTGATAATAATTATCAATTCGATCAATCAACCAATAATTTAAATTTAGCTATTTAAATTAACCAGAAATCCAATTTGAGTGAGATTAACTCACCTTTGATTTTTTGTTTGCAATCCATTTCCATCTCGACTATTTCTCCACAATTTTGGACCTTGTAATAAACATTATATGTTTTATTAATGTTCTGAAAAATCGAATAACCAATTTCCATTTATTGATTTAGTTTAAACTAAATTTTCCTTTGAATAATTTTTAGTAACTAAAATAATTGAATAAGTTAATTGAACAAGTTAATCACCTTAATACATATTTTTAAAATCAACTAGTAATTTTAAAATTTGTATATGTATATTTATTTTATTTTTGAAACTACATATATACTTATAAAAATAATCTATATAGATTTAAAGACCTAATTTTTTTTATATAAACTCTTCAACACTTTAAAACTCCTATATTTTTTTTTCATTCCTTATCCACATTTTTTTAAAGTTACATATCCCTATGGCAATAGTCTATATAGATTCCAAAATCTATATACATATGTACCTATAAAAATAATCTATTGTACCATTTAAAATTTCTATTATGTAGACCTTATGTATATATATATTATTTTCTGTTTTCTGTATATACATATGTCTATTAAATTCTAATGAAATTAAAATCCCTTTCTAACATATATATATATATATATATATAACAGAAATGGTTTATACTTTACTGAACATTTTCTTCCGTAAGTATATACATATATATATAAATTAAAAAAACAACTACAGATACCTACCGCCCCACATCAGATCGCAACTCCCTCCAACGAAACCCAGCTCCACCTCGCCGACATCACCCACGCGAAATCGGCCCCCTCCATCGAACTCGACTCGAGTTCGAAACCCTTGTATTCAAGAAATCGCCTACTGCCACTGGTCCCACTTTCACGTGACTTCGGGCTCCATTGCGATTTCGTCGCTTTCCAGATGTGCCGCTCGACATGCTTCGAGTTTGCCTTCCCTTGTTCCCCCTTTGATTGCGAAGCTTGCATTCGAACGAATTCAATTCGTTCGTTCGTTTTGTTTTTGTTTTTTTATAAATCGAATGAATTCGATTTTCTTGTTTTCGTGATACGAATCTTGAAAGGAAGGCATGGGCAATTCGATCTGAGTTAAGGAATAGATCACCATTTTATTTCCTAACTAAGTTCGGCCTTGATTTTTTTTTTCTTTTTAAAAGGCTGGCAATTTTGAAATCGAAATAGAAGGGAAAACTCGTTTTGAACGAATAATACGAACTGGATTTCTTCCCTTTTTTTTTAAATTCCGCCATTTCTTTTTTTTTTCTATCTGAATTGTTCGAATAATACAGAGGGAGAGGGATATATGCACGACTTTAAACTGAAAGGGTAAAAGGTGACGTGATTTTAGAATTGAAAGAAATGATGGAAACGTATTTGGCCCAACTTGCTACAGTGGTTGAAATGAGAGGGCAAAAAGCTCTGATGTGAAAAGAATTTTGACCAGTCAACTATATACATATATTATATTTAAATTTAAATTGTCTCAAAATCACAACTTAAAATCTTGACCTCCTATCGAGGCATGCCGCTAGGCGTTTATAATGTTATACCCCTATTCCAAATGCAATGGAAAAGGTACCGAGTCCTAATTCGATCGTATGGAGAAGATAGCTTTTTGGACCCAGTTATTATATTGAATTTTCGATATAAATTTCAACGCGTTTATATACCGTATGCTCACACGATAACTCCAATTGTTACGAAAATTGAAATCCGATAATAATACACTATTACGGATCCAACGGAACTTGTTTCGTCGAATTCCGAGGCTATGCCTCGGAGGGCTATTTTTAAATGTCAATTTAAACGATATATTTTTAAAACTGAACAAAACACTTTTAAATTCGATTTTAAAAGTTCTATTATCTTCAGTATCATTAATATGACTTTTATAAGCCTTTAAATTATTTTTAACAAGCTTGAAACTCTAGATTCAATACTTTACCCAATTTCAATTATTTAATTCAATAATTAAATCACCCAATAAATAGTTACATTTGAAATTCAAGTTAGAAATCAAGTTTTAAATATTTAAAATCAATTAAATATTCCAATTTCAAATGTCCAAAATTTCTGGGTCGTCACATGATCCGAATCCGCTTGACAATCATTCATAGTCTCGTTTATAGCCAATCTCTGAGCTTGGTAACCGTTTCTCCGGGCCTCCCGCCTTGATGACCATGATGTCTGTTAGGTTAAATCCGCCTGTGTACTACTTTGCCAAAAGGCAATTTAACACTCTACCCCCCAAAACATGCCTTGTGATAGAAGGCTTGTTTTGAATTGCCATAAATCCAGAATTTGAAATCCATAATCCATCGATAGCCATATTATCCAATCCGTTGCCAATTCGAATCCATAATCTCTCTGGATCATAAGTGAAATCCATGACCATTCTGATTCAATATCCAGTTCTGAATTCGTGATCTCTCCGGATCATTTTATCCAAACCCTCGACCTCACCGGGTCGTTAGCCAAATCCCAAATCGTTTTGGGCAAATATCCAAATCCATAGCTGTTCGAAGCTGATATACAAATCCATAACCTCTCCGGGTTGTTATCCTAATCCAAATCCTCGATCTCACTAGATCCTTGCCGAGCACATCCCATATTCGACGAACTGAGCAGGCTGATCCATCGCGTTCGAGTGAAGCGACCTATCCCTTTCCAGGCATAGTCCATACCTGACAACCTTGATCTCTTCGGATCCTTGCCGAGCACAATCCATACTAGACGACCTGGGTAGGTCGATCATCGCATTCGAGTGAAGCGACTTAACCCTTGCCATCATAGTCCATACCTGACGACCTTGATCTCTCCAGACCTTGCCGAGTACAATCCATACTCGACGACCTGAGTAGGTCGATTTATCGCGTTCGAGCAATGCGATCTACTCCTTGCCAGGCATAGTTCATATCTGACAACCTTGATATCTTCGGATCCTTGCTAAGCATAATCCTTACTCGACGACCTGAGTAGGTCGATCCATCGCATTTGAGCGAAGCGACCTACCCCTTGCTAGACATAATCCATACCTGATGACTATATTATCCATTACATTGATCCAAATTTAAGCATTCCTAAGTCCATAAAATAAGAGTCCATACTACCAATAAACTAGAGTTCAAATAAAACTAGAAAAACAAGAGTTCGAAGAAATCAAGAAGAAAGGAAAAAACAAATTTCATAAACCCTAGCGCTACGGTTTATCATCATCTCAGAGCATGCCTAGGGGCCGTCTTCGATCCCATACATGTGTAAGTGACTTAGCCATGTTACTGTGGAGTTTTCTACTTATTCCATGCCATCCTGATCAATTGATGATATGCCTTGATCTAGTGCCATTTTCATTCGAGATGGACGGTGGCTGCTCCTGTTCCACCGTCGCAGCCCGAGCCCTTACGTATTGTTGTAACTGACCATTCCTCATGTGTTCCTCAATGATATCCTTCAAATGCCTGTAGTCATTTGTATTATCCCATCTAGCTCATGGAATAAGCTGCGCTTTCCCGATGTCCGTTCGCGTTCGGATGGTTCCCTCCTTGCTGGTCTTCGATATGGAAGGCGCCCCCGAGTTTCCAGACATACCCATTCTAGGATTTCATTCAACGCCAAGTAAGAAGAGAATTTGGGTTCCCCCTTCTGTCACTTCGATGTATCGAAGCTACTATCCATGTTCCATTTACCCTTTTCCTTTCTTGAGCTTTCACCAGGCAGTTCTCCACCCTATACCGTATTAACTTCTATTGACTTTTTATCAGCTTTTGCATCTTCTAATCGCAAAAACCTTTCCGCTTCATGGTAGAATTCCCCGAGATCCATCGATGGATCCCGTATCAATGATATCTTAAAATCTGAATTATCTACAACTCCTGACACTACGGCCATCAAAAACATCGATTGATCTGGTCGGTCTACCGAAACAACTACCGCATTGAACCTGGTTAAGAAATTCTTGGCTGATTCTCCTGCTCATTGCTTTACTAATGTCAATGTCATCACATTCTTGGGTCTTGTAATGTGAACCCAAAAATGCTTCAAAAACCTTTCGACCAATTCCGTCCATGTGCTACCATAGGGCAGCTACATCCGTTAAGTACTTGGGGAAACATCATGCCAGGACTTCTTCTGATGCCCCCAGCACTTCCATGTGCCGTATATACCTCATCACATGCATAGTTGGATCTGACTTTCCATCATAAGCTTCCAGTGTTCGTAGTTTGAATTCTGGCGGATTCCTTGCATTCCTGATATTAGAAGCGAATGGACTTCAATTTACATCCTCAAGGTCCTTATTCACCAATCCTCCATGCATAGCTTGCCTTATCATCTCTACAAACCTGTCATTATCTTCCAATGGTAGTCTTTTATCATCATGTCCAAGTTGTCCCCTGAGTCTACAAGGGAATTCAGGAACGTATTCCTCTGAACGAGCATCCAAATTTCGATTCGCACCAAGCTCCATGGGATTGACTGCAGATCCTCCAGCATCACGACCAACCAGACCCGAGGGCACACCCCTTAGTCTTTAGGGGTCGGTACCGATTCCTCTGGAGGGATCGGTGCCGATCCCTCTAGGATGGTAGGGGACTGCCCCTGGCTGCTCTGTTCCATTCCTTTGTCTATTGGCACCATTTCCATGTTCTCGGTTCTGATTTCCAATGATTCATGCTGCCTCAACTCCTTGATTCTATGCTCCAACTTATCCAATCTATTAGAGTAAATTCTACATCATCTCCTCCTATCTTTTCAGCATCCTCTCCTGCATAGCATCCATCATCGTTTCCATTTCAGCCCTGGTGATGTAGATAGATGCTTGATTAGCTCCAGCTCCTGAGGAAGCCTCCTGACTCCCCCCATGGTAGCTCATTTCTTGTAGGACTCTCCTTTTTGATTGCCCAGCCATTGCTTTCTAGATCCAAATATCCAAGCTTCTAAATCAAAGATCCCAGCTTCCAAATCTGCGGGTGCAAGTCCTTTCAGTGAAAGCACCAAAATGTTGGTGTTAAAATTGGCCACCAACACCCAATTATGCAAAAGCTCCAATATCCAATCCAATTCAATCATAGAAATATGAAGAGAAATAAATGAAGAACAAAATTAAAACAATCAGAAAGCAAGTAAAAGGAGACAAGATTTATAGTGGTTCGGCTAACTTTGGACTACGTCCACTCCCAAATAATCCTTTTTATTTTTGAGGAGAACGGTTGTGTAGCATAATCCTTTTTATTATAATGAAGATTGTTTACAGTTACAATTCAAAATCCAAGAATAAAATTGACAGAGTGTACCCTAGGCTGAAGATAAAGAGAAGCAGAAAGAAGATCCCTTTTCTGATTCCATGCCTGATATATTTATAGGGGAAGACATGCATGGATCGACCTGAAATTTTGATAAAAGGTTCGGGAGACCAAGGCAAGGCCACCCAAAAATTTCCAGACCCATTGGGCCCACAATAGGAATCAGTGACGATCCTTCTAGTTGATTCCATGATGTTAGCTACTTGTGCTCCGAATTTCGTGCCATTACGACTTATGGTTTGTGAGATATCACATTTTCCATGAAGTGGTGTTGTTTAAATCCTGATTTCTGTCGATCCTTATGAAGGGATAGGTACCGATCCAACCAACATTTTCCAAATTCCATGCGATCCCTATTGGAGCCTCTCCATGTTGTATTATACTTAGAATCCAAGTTTCATGCCAATTGGATTAGTAGAACTCGAGTTATTGATCGATCTTTGTTACAATATGGTGTTAAGGCTGATTATAGTCGATCCCTATGGAGGGATAGGTACCGATCCCTCCAACTTGCTCCAAATGCTATGCGATCCCGATAGGATGTCCTAATTAGCTTGTCCTTCAAGTTTCATGTCAATTGAATGTGTAGATGTTGAGATATTGATCGAAGTTGGGTGTAGCCAATCCTTAAGAGGGATAGGTACCGATCCCTATTGAGGCATAAATGCCAATCCCTCAAACTTCTCTAAATGTCATGCGATCCCCTGGATATACTCCCTAGGGTCCCCTCTTCTTATTTCCAAATTTTCACTTCAACCTGCCTTGTGGTTGTTAAGTTATGGGCCGATCATCGTTGAGTTGTGCTGTTGAGCTAAATATGATTAGATCCCTCTACTTTTTCCCATAACTCTAGCATACGACCTCTGATTGACTTAAAATTTGAAATGTAGCCTCATGTGGCCTTCCTTATCACTTTGTACAAATTGTACCTTGATTAGGACAAAAATTAGGACCCAATCCGAATCCATTTGACCATCATTCATAGTCTCTTTTATAGCCGATCTCCGAGCTTGGTAACCGTTTCTCCGGGCCTCCCACCTTGATGATCATGTTGTCCGTTGGGTTAAATCCACCTGTGTACTGCTTTGCCAAAAGGTGGGTTAACAAAAAGTTATATACATTTTATTAAATATAATATACACATATATTTTATAGTAAGAAAATTATATATATATATATATGTATGTATGTATCCTTATATATTTATATTTTAATATCTAAAGTATTTATAAATATGTGTATGTGTATGTTTATATAATTATATAAATTATGAAATTTAAATAAAGTTAAATTTTTTATAGCATTTCAGATCCAATACGCAGCACATAAAATATTTTATTATAATTTTATATTATTAAATTATATGTGTGTGTGTGTATTACTCAAAAAAAGTAAAATATCGTTAAAATTATTTTCGTGAATTATTTTCAAATTTTAAATGTTTTAAAATTGAAATATGATATTACAAAGTCATAGAAAAATTTCATTAATTTTCTAAGTTAATTTTTTTATTATTTAATTAATATCGACCACATGATCAAATGATTTTTTAAAAATAATAATATTGATTTTGAAATTCTTAGATATTGACCGAGAGATAATATGGTGATGAAGAAATTTTATAAAGTTTAAAATATAACTTTCAAAACATATGTTATTTTGTATGAATTATTCAACTTATATTTTGATTTAAATAATATTAAAAATAGAAATTAATTATTTAAAAATACTTTGTTGTTACGTAAAGTTATAATTAGTATAAATTTGCATATATAAAATATAAGATCAATTTTTAACATGATATGATGGCATAATTAATTATGTCATTTAATTCATGTAATATGACATATTAATGTAAGTATAATTAATTAATAAACTGATAAAAATTAAAATATATTTATTTGATTGTGTATACATGTGATCTATATAAATACATGTTTTTTTGTACATACATATATATAAACATTCAATATGTGACAACATTCATACATATAAGAATCTCACCTAACTAATAATATAATTATAATATATATAAATAAACAATAGAATATTATACATAAACTATAAGTCATATGAAATAATAAAACCATACCAAAACTTATGCCTTGAAGTATACCTTCCTATGATGAATATTACTCCTTAGAACTCTTCTCAATTTCATGGACTGTTAATCTTTTAATTGTAGACCATTGACTATCCAATGCTATTGATTTGAAATTGATATGAGATGAACTTTGTTGGAGCTTCTGTCTAGGTGAATTTGGCCAGCAAAGAGATGAAATAGCAGTAAAAAAAGAATCCATATGTACTAGGGTCAGGAGTCCTTTTATAGTGGAAGGAATATAGGGAAAGATGGATCATATCTCTTACCCATTCTCCCTAAAATTGAGCCATCCATCTAAGATACTCCTACCCCATCTTTTAATCGCCCACTACATGCTTGTTGCTACCGAATGTATCACCATACATCATGAGCTAATAACCCATTTAGGTCCAAATAAATATTATTAACTAAATTTTATTTTATTGCTTGTCAATATTGCATATCGATCGATATATTTATAACTATTATAAATATTTACAATAATATTTATTCGTCAAATCATATTCAAAATTTTATAATCAATATTTCATAAATATTAATTAATTTATAATTATTATAAACTAATTAAATAGTTCGATCTAAAGAGAATTTGTCATATCGGTTGTGTGACTCATTAGGTGAAAATTTGGTCAGCGATTAACATTGAACTATTCGAATGTTAACATTCACATGTCATGTAACGACCCGTAATTTTCGATAAAAAAAATTGTTAATTTAGTAAAGCCTTGCGACTTAATGTTGGAAGAAATGAAAATTTGGGATTAAATAATAAGAATGTAATTGGATTAAAGGGTAATAGTATTAATTTAATGTAATTTACAATTGCTTTGAATGTAATTCTAATTAATTGAAATAATTAAAATGTTATACTTGGTTATAATTTGAATATAAGTAAATAAATGTGAATGTTGTATAAATTAAGGAACTAGTATATAATTAATGGAAATTAAATAAAATTAGTGTTATGTAAGAAATTGTGACATTTATTTGTAAATAATGAATTTATAAGTGTGATTAAAAGTTAATGGTAACAATTATTATATGTTACCTATTTATTTGGTCTATTAAATTTAATTGGAAACAAATTGCAATTAAATGAAATTAAATATTACGTTAATAAGAATTAAGATGAAAATTGGGGAGTATTAATGTACTAGGATATAAACCAATGTTAATTATACCTATAAGATGATAATTGATTGAATAACAAGATTGAAAATCAAATAAATGGATTAATTGAAATTTAAATTTATAACTACTGAATTATTTGAAATTGAAATAAAATACTGTAATTTGTGCAATATTGAATATTGAATTGATATAGAAATTTATTTTGAAAGATTATAAGGTACTAAGTAATCTAAAATGATAGGAATTGTAAATTTTTAAATTGGGATTGAAAAAGGTGATAATTAATTTAATATTAATTTATTTAAATAACGTGAAAATAGCCATTTTGACCACTGACTCGGATTTCAACGAAACTAATTTCATCGGATCCGTAACGGTGAATTATTGTAGGATTTCAAGTTTCGTAGCGATCAGACTTGTCGTTTGATCGAACGGACTTGAAACGCATAGAAATCAATTTAATTGAAATCAATTTGAAATAAACTGATTTTAACATAACTTCTTCATACGATGGAATTAGGACATGAAACCTGTTCCATTGACTTTAAAATTATCGAAAACATCTATTTTGATATATGGGATGACCCATTTTCGTTCCGAAGACAGAACGGGCTTTTCGGGTCGTTTATCGTTCAACTTTCAAATCGATCTGGTCCATCCATTCTATTTTGACCTACCTATTTATAGACCGTTATAAACCCTAACTCCTTCATATTTTCATTTGTCTATACGTACAATTCTCTCTAGCTTCTTCTTCTTAATGGCTGTTTCCTGGGGATTTGACCAGGCAACTAGTACTCGGCAATAAGTGCTCGGCATCAGAGAGTGTCCGGCATCTAGGAGTGTTCGGCGAAGCACTTGCCATCCAGGAGTGTTCGGCGAAGCAACTGTCATCCATGAGTACTCGGCGTAGTACTCGGCATCCATAGTGTCCGGCATCCAGGAGTGTTCGGCAAAGTACACGGCATCCATAGTGTCCGGCGTCCAGTAATGTTCGGCGTAGTACTCAGCAGTGTTCGGCGTCAACTGGCACTCAACGTCAACCAATGCTCGGCATCAAGACTGCTCGGCATCAAGACTGCTCGGCATCAAGACTGCTCGGCATCAAGGCTGCTCGACATACAAGACTGCTCGGCATCAAGACTGCTCGGCATAAAGAGCACTCGGCGTCGAGACTACTCGGCAATAGGAGTACTCGGCATCCCATGGTGTTCGGCGTAATACTCGACATACAGAAGACATTCAGCATGCACAACTAATCAGGATACCGGTATCGTTCGGCATGCATACGCCGTTCGCTCAAGAGCTTGAGATGGAGGCACGTTCGACCTCAACAGACAACCGTCCTACACTTCCCACGACACCAACATACCGTCCGGCATAGAAGGAATGGTTCGGCCCAGAGCGTTCGGCACGCCTGGTTCGGCATACAGCGACCACTGCACTGGGGCTTGAGCGTTCGGCTATCCAGCCCACTTGGGAAGTCCAGCCCATATTTGCCTATAAATAGAGGGGCAGGGTCACAGTGAAATGGATCCTTTTATGGGAGAGAAAACAGCGGGGAGACTCTGCCATTTTCAAGACTCATCTTCTCTACTTAACAACTTCATTCAAGCATTTGATTCACGAATTGTATTTGTAATCAACTATAAAGAAGATCAATAAAGTTTAACCTCAAAGTGGACGTAGGCAATTACGCTGAACCACTATAAATTTGGTGTTCTTACTTTCTGTATTTAGATTAGCACTGTCTTCTCTGTTTAATTTGATTTCATCACTTATATCTCTTCACAATCTTCTTCTACGAGGTTAGTGACCAATTTTGGTGCTAACACTTTGGTGCTTTCACCGAGAATCGAATTCTCAGACCTCAAGGATCTGCTTTGAAGCTACTGGATTGAACAAATCCCCCAAGGAAGATCCGACTCACTGATAGGACATCCGCTTATTCTACTCAGAGTTCATACCAATAGCTCTACAATGGAAAGACCATGTACCAGGTCAGCTTCTCATAATGCGGATGCCCGCGAGACTGCTAGCGTGCAACAAGCAGGACCTAGCAATCAACCAGCGATCCCGAGTGCAGGGATTGCCGCTCAAGAACAGACTCCAGTTGTCACCAGAGTAGAGTTCAATGACTTGATGAGAGAACTTAGGGAAAGCAGGAGACAACTGGGAGAACAGATGCAAGCTAATGCCAACCTGATGGCACAACTCACTCAACAGCAGCAACAGAATGCTGGGGGCAATCCCGATGCTTACTCCTCATCTGACAGCTCAACTTCCTCTGATGAACCTCCCAGGCACAGACGCCGTAAGACTGATGCTGCGCGAGCAGATGCTGCTGTTCAAACAGCTGGAGACCGCGACCAAGCAAGAGCTGGAAGCTTCAGGACCGGGATACAGATGGAAGATAGAGGCCCAGATCATCAGAATGCTAACGATGTCGAACCTCAAGATGCACGATTGGCAGATCACCAAGAGAGAAGGCATCAGCATGGACATGCGCGTAGAACAGACTCCAAACTTCCGCCTTCCATACAGACACCCGATCTGACAGCCATGATCAGGCAATTGATGAAAGAGAATCAGGGATTATCAAATGATGACTAGGGGGTGTCAAGAAGTCATACCCTGTTCACGGATGTGGTGTTGCAAGCGGCGTACCCCAGGAAGTTTAGTATGCCTACTATTCCTGCATATGAAGGAAAGACTGGCCCTAGACAACATGTCATGAGGTACGAGTGGATGATGGATTCAGCCAGAGCGAATGATGCCACCAAGTGTAGGTGATTTCCGATTACTCTATCTGGGATCGCTACTATGTGGTTCACCCGACTTCCTCCGCGATCCGTATCAAATTTCGAAGAGTTGGCAAAGAAGTTTGTCGAGCAGTTCAGGATACACACTACGCGCCCAAAGGACGTGATGTCTCTGTCAAGTGTAATCCAAAACCCTGGGGAATCGTTGAAGGAATATTTGCAAAGATTCCACGTAGCAGCAACTGAAGTCAGTAACCCAAATGACCATGCAATTCTGATGGCTGTGATGAGAGGTGTGGATCCAGACTCTGAGTTTGGAGACTGGCTGGCAGGAAAACCTCCAGCTACGCTAGAGCGTTTCTACTCTAAGGCACACCAGTTCATAAGAAGAGAGGAAGCTAGGTGGGTACGACGAGATAAGGCGCCAGGACCTGTCCAAGAGTCAATAAAGAGCAACATTGCTGTGAAGCAATCCGGAGATAGCTCGGAAAAGGTTCAAGTCAATGTCCAGAACAAGCCTGGGCAACCCAAGGAGTCCGGAGGAAGAAGCCAAGGGAAAAGGAAAGAAGCAGGAAAGTGGAAGTCGAGAATTCCAAGCTACAGCGAGTACTCTCCGCTAAACGCCCCACTTGAAAACATTTACCTATCCACCTACAATACTTTTCAGTACAGAAAACCACGTCCAAAAGAATCAACTGAAGAACAGAAGCGGACCGGGAAATATTGTCGCTTCCATGAGACTTATGGACACAATACGGAAGAATGTAGACACTTGCACGACGCTATCGAGAAGTTGATCAGGCAGAAGAAATTGCAGGAATTTGTGAAGGATCCACAAGAAGGAGGACATGGAACGTCCAACCCAGGTCGTGCACCAGCTCCACATCATCCCGAGGAGCCTGCCCGGACCGTTGGCAGACTGGTCATAAATACAATTATCGGCGGGCCTCACCCCGCGGATAAGAATTGGCAGGAGATGGAGCGATATGCAAGTTCCTTGAAGCATGCAGATTTTGAGTGTTGTTCGAACATGGAGGACGGAGCCCCTGCTAAGCAGCAGCGCGTAATGACAGACGATATTATGTTCAGAAGCAGAGACGCTGATCAGGTAGAGGCTCCGACCATCGACCCCATGGTTATATCTGCAACGATCGGACCAGCATACGTAAAAAGAATTCTGATTGATTCTGGGAGTTCAGTCAACATCATCTTCAAGAAGGCCTACGATCAAATGAAGCTAGAAACAAAAGACCTGAAACCATCCAAAGCTCGTATCCACGGCTTTAACGGCGCTTCAACTAATGTAGTGGGATATGTCGAGTTACCAGTTGAACCGGGACAAGGCGAGCGTCGGAGAGTGCGGATTCTACCCTTTGTAGTTTTGGATGTGGACTCTTCGTATAACGTTTTCTTGGGCCGACCAGCCCTGGCGGAGTTTAGGGCCGCGTTAGCCCCGTGGTGTTTAACTTTGAAGTTCCCGACTGACAAAGGAGTAGGCGTTGTTCACGGCGATCAAGCAGCTGGTCGTTCCTGTTATGTGGCCGAGCTCCGAGAGGCCCACCGGAGGGAGAAAGGAAAGGTTGCGGACAATCCCGTCTGCATCCTCAATGCGGATAATTGACAAGTAATGCCCGAGCCCTGGCTCGGGCATAGTTCTCGGATCTACAGAAGTATAGATCCGAGAGACGACGATGAGAAACCCAGGGAAGAGAAGGCGGCACCGGCTGAATTAACAATTGACATTTCAGTTAGCCGTGACGACCCTTCACGAATACTGAAGATCGGATCACAGCTAGGCCCCACAATGACTGAAGACCTTAGCGACTTCCTCCGGGCGAACCTTGATGTTTTCGCCTGGACGCATTCTGATATGTGTGGGATTTCTCCCGCCATCACGAGTCATATGTTGAACATAGACCCGAAATACGTCCCAGTCAAGCAAAAAAGGAGAGGAATGGATCCGGAGAGGTCCGCCGCTCTTGGAGAGGAGGTGGACAAACTCAAAGCAATTGGGTTCGTCCGCGACGCCCTCTACCCGGAATGGGTCTCCAACCCCGTGCTAGTAAAGAAGGCGAATGGGAAATGGAGGACTTGCATAGATTATTCCGACTTGAACAAAGCATGCCCTAAGGATAATTTCCCGTTGCCTAGGATCGATCAGTTGGTCGATTCCACCGCAGGACACGAGTTACTGTCATTCATGGATGCGTACTCAGGATACAACCAAATCCCAATGCATATTCCGGACCAAGAACACACCAGCTTCGTTACAAATGTCGGGCTGTATTGCTATGTAGTGATGCCCTTTGGATTGAAGAATGCTGGAGCAACTTACCAACGTCTGGTGAATCGAATGTTCAAGGACCAACTGGGAAGAACCATGGAAGTCTATGTGGATGACATGCTCGTGAAGTCACGACGGTCAAACGACCACATTCAAGACTTGGCTGAAATGTTCGACATACTCAGGTTTTACGGCATGAAGATCAACCCGTTGAAGTGTTCATTCGGCGTTGCATCCGGGAAGTTTTTGGGATTCATCGTCAACGCTAGGGGAATCGAAGCCAACCCAGAAAAGATCCAAGCTATTCGAGATGTACAAGCGCCCAGGACTATAAAGCAGGTACAGAGCTTGAGCGGAAAAGTAGCTGCGCTGAGTCGATTTATATCCAAGGCAACTGACAAGTGCATCCAATTCTTTGATATAATAAAGAAAGGAAAGAGAAATTTTGAATGGACGTCTAGTTGTGAGGAAGCGTTCCGGAATCTGGTAAGGCATCTGGAAAGCCCACCAATGCTATCAAAACCGGTTGACCATGAGATGTTGTACGTTTACTTGGCTATATCCCCTAATGCGATAAGCGCAGCTTTGGTTCGTGAGGAGGATCGAGTCCAGAAGCCGGTATATTATGTTAGCAAGCGTTTAATGGGGGTAGAAAAGAATTACCCTAAAATTGAGAAATTGGCTTACTGCTTGGTGA